>JAGFNQ010007153.1:0-39470 GCA_024364735.1 Boesenbergia rotunda | reverse complement strand
TTAAGGCTAGATTAGTGGCAAAAGGATATCGTCAGAAGCAAGGAATTGATTATGACGAAACCTATTCGCCAGTAGCTATGCTTAAATCCATTCGGATGCTCCTAGCCATAGCAGCTCATTATGATTATGAGATATGGCAAATGGATGTGAAAACAGCTTTCCTTAACGGAAACCTGCTTGAGGACGTATACATGATACAGCCTGAAGGTTTCACATCGGTTGATAAAACCAAGGTATGCAAGCTTCGACGATCCATATATGGACTGAAGCAAGCATCTAGGAGCTGGAACATCCGTTTTGATGAGACAATCAAAAAGTTTGATTTCTCACAAAATCCAGACGAACCTTGTGTGTACAAGAAGGTTAGTGGGAGTGCAGTCGTATTCCTAGTATTATATGTCGATGACATCTTACTAATAGGAAACGATATATCAGTCTTACAGACAGTTAAAATTTGGTTATCTAAAACTTTCTCCATGAAAGACCTGGGAGAAGCAACCTATATCCTTGGGATTAGAATCTATAGAGATAGATCAAAACGGTTGCTTGGTCTTTCGCAGTCTACATATATAGACCGAGTGCTAAAAAGGTTTAGCATGTCGGAATCCAAGAAAGGTTACCTTCCCATCAGGCATGGGATCAACCTTTCGAAGTCTATGTGTCCGCGCACAGAAGACGAGAGGATTTGCATGAACAAGATTCCCTATGCATCCGCGATAGGATCTATCATGTATACTATATTATGTACTAGGCCCGATGTATCGTATGCTTTGAGCGTCACAAGCAGATACCAGTCGGATCCAGGGATGGATCATTGGGCGGCTGTCAAGACAATCCTTAAGTACTTAAGAAGAACTAAGGATGTGTTCCTAATATATGGAGAAGGAGATATGGTAATACGTGGGTATACAGATGCCAGTTTCCAGACAGATAAGGATGACTCCAAATCTCAGTCTGGATACGTATTTACTTTGAATGGAGGTGCAATAAGTTGGAAGAGTTCCAAACAAGACACCGTAGCGGATTCTACCACGGAAGCGGAATATATCGCAGCTTCGGAAGCAACAAAGGAAGCAGTCTGGATCAAGAAGTTCGTCTCCGAACTTGGTGTGGTTCCAACCATTGATGATGCAGTGCCGGCTTACTGCGACAACAATGGAGCTATTGCACAAGCAAAGGAACCAAGGTCTCATCAGCGATCCAAACACGTGCTTCGCCGCTATCATCTGATCAGAGAGATTATAAGTAGGAATGACATACAAATTGAGAGAGTTCCCACTGAAAGGAATATAGCGGATCCTTTAACTAAGGCCTTGCCTCAAAGCAAGTTTGAGGGTCATGTTAGAGCCTGTGGTATTGGTTACCGTAGCGATTGACATTAGGCCAAGTGAGAGTTTGTTAGTGATATGAGAGAAGTGTCCTAGGGCAATCGCCTTATGATTGTACACATTTATTTCAATAAATGATAATTCACTATTTGAGTGTACAAGTTTGTGTATTTGATTGGGATCTTAAACTCATCTACTGAATGTCCGCCATATAGTTCACAGCATAAGAGAATTTGTGATGGGATCACAACTAGTGATTATCTCTAAATGTGCAAATGTGAAGTGTTGGAAATATCCCTAGTCGATGAATTGATAAATACGGACATTATCAATTCTGTTAAGACTAGCATGGGTTATTCTCTATTCAGCTGATTCTCACTGGCTGGTGACATTGGGATGTCCGGAGATAAACATGGATGCTAGTTAAGGGAACTAGTTCATTGGAGTGACTAGCTGTAAGACTTCATATGGGAATCTACATGTAGATATGTCAATGAAGATCTTACTGCGGCTTAAGTGCGATGTTCCTTTGACTTGCGGTGTTCAAGTCATCTTGGTCATGGAGACTTATACTTTGACATCTTAAGCAAGCATCTCCAAGGAGGTGTGGACCCAGGATGATTGGGTATAAGCCGAAGTGCCCGAAGATGTTTGAACAGCCTACAAAGGATTCACCACTCCTTGCGAGGAGATGTATACCCAGGCCTATCGTCGGATTGTTACTCAAAGCCTCTGGCCAGAGCATATCATGTTTAGAGTGAGAGTCTCTAAAATACATGAGAGTAATTAAAAATCCAAAGGACGAGTAAGACATTACTTGGGCTAGGTGTGACGTAGTCAGCCTAGTGGGGACTGACACCATTGACCGTGTCCTGAACCAAGTGGGTATAAGGTGGTGAAGGGAATGGGGCACGATTCATTAGAGCTGCTGAAGGGTTTCAGAATAATTTCTTCTGAGGTCAAACCGTTGATCTTTCGATTAATTGGGGATCATGATGTACTACTAGGTGCCACTCATGATCGTTCTATAATTAGTTAATTATAGACGGCCAACATAAGTCGAAAGCCTATTTAGTCACACGCACTACGAGTAATCCGAGGGATTTAAAACGAGTTGAAAATTAGATTTTTCGATCAAGAGAAATAAGTCGAATTTGAGTTAGTCAGAGGCGCAATGGAAGCTAAAATGGCTAAGTCTTTTGAAGGCTTTTTGGGCGAATTAAATGAGTTTAATTCGCGGCGGTTCGGGTTGGTTTGGCCGGCCAAAGAGGGTGCCAAACCCCCCCTTTGGTGGCCGGCCAATAAAGAGGAGAAAACCAATTGATTTTGGTTTAATTGATAAAATAAATCAAATGCGATTTATTTTATAAATTATGGATAAATAAATTTGTATAAAGAAATTTATATAAATAAATTTATAGAAATTTATTCCTTTTATGGAAGATTAAAATAATCCATGAATTGGTTTATTTTAATTTTATAAAATCAATTGTGAATTGATTTTTCCATAATAAGAAAGTTTATAAATTTCTTATAAAAATTTATTCTATAATTTAAAGAGAAGAAGAATTTGTTTTATTATAAATTAGTTATAATAAAACTTGGTTTAAACGGAATAATTCATAAGAATTTATAGGATAAATTTCTTATGATAATTAATTAGTTTATTATAAAGTTAGTTATAATAAAATTCATAAGAGAATTTATAGGATAAATTTCTTATGATAACTAATTTGTTTTATTATAAATTAGTTATAATAAAACTAGGCTTAAACGGAATAAGCAATAAGAAAATTTATAAGATAAATTTCTTATAACTAATTCCGTTAATTCCGTTAATTCGGTTTAGAGGGAGACTTAGCAAAGGAGTTGCTACTATATAAAGGAACCAAAGGCTAGCCCTTATTCCTAACGAAAATAATTAAGAGATTAAGCATTCTCTCCCTCTCTCTCTTAATCCCTCCTCTCCTCCTTCTCCTTCTCTTCCCTTTGGGCCGGCGCCCACCCTAGCTTCCCTAGGGCCGGCACCCAACCTACATCCAAGGTGGTGGTGGCCGTGAGCTTCAAGAAGAAGAAGGAGAACACGAATACGAAGAAGAAGAAGCGGATAGCGATTCCTCTCTTCCCGGAATTCGATTCCGTTACTTCGTTGGTTAGTTTTTCATTATTTTCTCTTATTCTTCTAGTTGTGCCTTCCGAGAATCTAGTAGTTCTCGTCGGCACAAAACTCGTGACTTTGCGAAGTCATCCCGAAGAGAACTCGGCGTGGACGCGAATAGAGGCGAAGCCTCCAAGGGACGCTACGGTTGGATCTCGTCCCTTTCTTCAAGTTACGCGAGGTATAAAAGTAAATTAGTTTACTTTTCCATAAACTTTTATTTTATGATTATGTCGATACACTATAAGGTTGAATGCTAGATACGAAGTTAAAATAATTTAGGAAATTATTTTATGCAAACTCTTCCGCTGCACGTAAAAATTTAAAATTTTACGAACTCGTATCCTTGTCGACATGCACCCGGTCCCAACAGTACTATGACAATCAAAAAGGTTAATATGTAAAAGCTCTAGAGGTAAAGTAGTGGTGGTTAGGGTTTTACCTTTGTGTGATGATTTTGATTGCTTACTCTCTTGGCATGTATCACACATTTTTGTCTTCTCATACTTGATCATAGGGAGCCCCTTCACCAACTCCTCTTTGGCCACTCTTGCAATGCTCCTCATGTTGACATGGCCAAGTCATCGGTGCCACAACCACCCTTCTTCTTCTTTAGACGTGAGACACTTAGGCAAATTGTTAGAAGCATAAGTAAGATCAAGATAGTAAAGGTTAGCCTCTTTATACCCTTCTAGTATGACATTATCGGACCCATTTTGTTTGATTAGGCATTTTCTAGCATGGAATTCAACCCTATAGCCCGCATCACATAATTGACTTATACTAAGTAAATTAAATTTCATGTCCTTAATTAAAAGTACTTTGTGGATAGAGATTGTAGGAGATACCTCAATGGTTCCCCTACCAATTATTTTGAGTTTCCCACTATTTCCAAAGGAAACTGTTCCTTCTCTTAGGTAGCTTATAGTGGTGAACTTGCTCACATCTCCGGTCATATGTCTTGAGCACCCACTATCTACTATCTACATGTTTGAGGCCTCCTTCACCTTCACCTATACACATGGAAAACACACTCTTTTGGTACCCAAATTTTTGATCCACAAGCATCATTTAAAAATTTCTTTGGTACCCAAGCCTTCTTGATGTTTCCCTTAGTCCCTTGTCTCCTAGATCCACCATTCCAACCCATAAGTGAGACAAATGCCACTTCCTTGGTCTTTGACTTATATCCTAATCCGGCCTTGTTATAGACGACTCTTTGACTGTTTATTATCATGTCAAGGTTACTAGAGTCGACTTGAAACTTTCTAAGTGTCTTGTTTATGTCTTCTACCTTTTTCCTTAGTTCCTTATTTTCATTTTCAAAGCATGTATCATGTGACATGGTAGAACAAGCATGCAAATCTTCCTTAAGCTTTGTAGATTCTACTTTAAACATGGCAGTTTCATTTTTCATGTCCTTAATTTTACTCCTAGCTCTAGCTAAATCCATGTTCGTACTAGAAATTATTTTGACCAAAATAGAGGGGGTAAGCTATATACCTCACTTACCGAAGCTTCTGCATCAAATGATGATGATGAGCCACTTTCTTCATTACTTGAGCTTCGCTCATCGTCCGATGACTCCATGTGGTCCACTCCCATATGTGCAAAATGGGATACTTGCTCCTCTTCCTCCTCCGAGGATGATGAATCATCCTAAGTCACCTTGAGGTTGGTGGCACTCTTCTCCTTTCCCTTTGTCCTCTTCTTGCCACCTCTCTTCTTCTCTTCCTTCTTTTCTTCCCTTCTCTTTAGTTGGGGGCACTCATTCTTCATGTGCCCCTCTTGGTGACAGTTGTAGCATATTATGTCTTTTTCTTTGCCCTTGGCCTTTGATCCTTTCCTAATATAAGACTTGTTAGAAAAACTTTTAAATGCCCTACGCATTTTTCTTACCATGAAGGCCTCTTGGTCGCTATCCATAGAGGCACTGAACTTCTCCGAGTCAGATAAAGAGGAGTAGACCACCTTCTTCTTCTCCTCCTTCTTCTTCTTCTCCTTTTCTGCAACGAAAGCTATACCTTTCTCTTTGGAAGAAACATTAGCTTGCTAATGTAATTCGAATTCGAAAATAAATCATCTAATTTAACTATAGACAAATCCCTTGATACTTTGTAGGCATCAACCATTGATGCCCACAAGGTTGTTCTCGGGAAAGATTGTAGAACGTACCTTACGAGATCTCGATTTTCAATTTTCTCTCTAATCACATGGAGTTCGTTGATGACCTCCTTTACCCATCCATGCAACTGGCTCACGGTCTCGTTGGTCTTCATGGACAAGGATTGGAGTTGGGCACCGAGTGTTAGTGATATGAGAGAAGTGTCTTAAGGAAATCGCCTTATGATTGTAATCATTTATTTTAATAAATGAATATTCACTATTTGAGTATACATGTTTATGTATTTGATTGAGATATTAAACTCATTTACTGAATGCCTGCAATAAAATTCACAGCATAAGAGAATTTGTGATGAATTCACAACTAGTGATTATCTCTACATATGCAATTGTGAAGTATTGAAATTGTCCCTAGTCGATGAATTGATAAATACGGACACTATCAATTCTGTTGAGACTAGCATGGGTTATTCTCTAATCAGCTGATTCTCACTGGCTGGTGATATTGAGATGTCCGGAGATAAACATGAATGCTAGTTAAGGGAACTAGTTCATTGGAGTGACTGGTTGTAAAACTTCATATGGTAGTCTACATATAGATATGTCAGTGAAGTTCTTACTGCAGCTTAAGTGCGATGTTCCTTTGACTTGCGGTGTTCAAGTCATCTTGGTCATGGAGACTTATACTTTGACATCTTAAGCAAGCGTCTCCAAGGAGGTGTGAACCCGGGATGATTGGGTATAAGCCGAAGTGGTCGAAGATGTTTGAACAGCCTACAAAGGATTCACCACTCCTTGTGAGGAGATGTATACCCGAGGCCTATCGTCGGATTGTTACTCGAAGCCTCTGGCTAGAACATGACATGTTCAGAGTATGAATCTCTTAAATACATGAGAGTAATTAGAATCCGTAGGACGAGAAAATGTTACTTGGGCTAGGTGTGACGTAGTCAGCCTAGTGGGGACTGACACACATAGACCATGTCCTAAACCAAGTGGGTATAAGATGGTGAAGAGAATGAGGCACGATTCATTATAGCTGCTGAAGGGTTTCAGAATTGTTTCTGAGGTCAACCGTTGATCTTTCGATTAATTGGGGATCATGATGTACTACTAGGTGCCACTCATGATCGTTCTATAATTGATTAATTATAGACGACCAATATAAATCGAAAGCTTATTTAGTCACACGTACTATGAGTAATCTGAGGGATTTAAAACGAGTTAAAAATTGGATTTTCCAATCAAGAGAGATTAGGTTTGGTTGAGCCAAACGATAAGTCGAATCTAAATTTTTCAGAGACGCATCGGAAGCGTAAAATGGCTAAGTCTTTTGAAGACTTAATAGATGAATTAAATAAGTCTAATTCATTGGGGCGTGGCTTGGATGGGTCGGCCAAAGAGGGCCTCCATCCTCTTTGCTTGGCCGGCCACAACAAAGGGAGAGAACCAAGTTTTTGGATCAATTTATAAAATAAACCAAGTGTGGTTTGTTTTATAATATACCAAGGTTTGGTTTATTTCTTCATGGAAATTAAAATGGACCATGAATTGGTTTATTTTATAAAATCAATCATAGATTGATTTACCATGATAAGAAAATTTATTCCATAGGAGAGAAGAGACTTGATTGATTTTATCATGAATTAAAATATGATTTTAACCATGATATAAAATCAAACTTGGCATGATGGAATAAGTTATTCCATATTTGAGAGGCTTGAGGGTTGAGAGGCTACTATATAAAGGACCCTAGGCAAGGCTTGGAAAATTATTGAAGAGATGAAGGCATAGGCTCTCTCCCTCTCTTTCTCCTTCTCTTCTCCCCTTCTTGCCGTGCGCCAACCAACCCCAAGAAGGAGCACCAGCCGGCTGCCCCTGCCCTTTCCCTGCTGACCACCACCTACTGCCGGAGAAGGAAGCTCCGACCATCTCTTGGCCGGAAGAAGGTGCTGCCGGAATTGGAGTTTGCTGCAAGGATCTTTTTGCCGCAAGCCTCTTATTTTGCTTCGCCGGAATTTTGATTCCGGCCATCCTTTTGTGGTTAGTCTTCCGACTTCTCTCTTGGTTTTTCTTGTCGCGTTCTCGAAGAATCTAGTAGTTCTCAAGATCACGAAACTCTTGGCTTTGCGAAGTCATCTCGAAGATACTCGGCGTGGACGCGAATAGAGGCGGAGCTTCCAAGGGGCGCTTACGGTTGGATCTCATCCCTTCCTTCGAGTTACGCGAGGTAATACGTAAACTAGTTTATGTTTCTGCAAAATTTTAAATATATGATCATGTCTACACAAGATAAAATTGCATGCTTAGATGTGTGGTTAAATAATTTGAGAAATTATTTATGCTAAACTTTCCGTTGCACGTAATTAATTTTAAAATTACGAACCCGCATCCATGTCAACATGCACCCGATCCCAACACCGAGTAGATCCTTCTTTGCCCATCTTGACTCGTTGGACCCTTCATTGAGTTCAACGAGTTTCTCCGATAATTCTTTGGCGCTCTTGGACCCCACTTTGTTGAGTTGCTCCTTTGAGAGCCCGCACTGAAGTGTGGTGGTGGCCTTCGCGTTGGCTTGCGCCTTCTTCATGACTTCCTTGGACCTTGCTCTCATGGGTAATGGCTCTCCTCTTTTGTCGACGGGTGCATCAAATCTATCTGCAACATTTATCCAGTTTTCAATATCATTCATCAAATAGTATTGCATTCTACCTTTCCAGTATGCGAAGTCATTCCCGTCGAAGAATGGAGGCCGTGCAGTGTTGTAACTCTCTTGAAACGTCATTTTCTTTACTCTGGTTGACGGTGAGTTCTCCCGAAGCGAACCGGCTCTGATACCAATTGTACGATCGAGTGCGTTGCTAGAGGGCGGGGGGGGGGGGGGGGGGGGGGGAATAGCATTTTTTCAGAGTTTTCTCTACAAAATGGTTAGCGCAATAATAAAAAGAAATAAGAGAATCAACGCTAACAGGGAGATTTACTTGGTATCCACCCCGAGGGGTGACTAATCCAAGGATCCACGTGGCTGCACACTCTCCACTATGAAAACCTCCTTCAAAGGTGGAGAAACCTTTACAAACTTTGTCTTTTTCCTCTTTCCAAGTTGCGATGAAGAGTGAGAGGAAGATCCGATTAGTCGGGGCACGAGCAATACTACAGTACAGTACAAAACTGTACCGTTCACGTGCGGAAAAATCCCCCTTTTATAAGAGAACAGGACAACTTCACAAGCTGTCCAGCCTCAGTCGACTGGCCTAGCATTAATTTCTAGCCAACGACTAGTTTTTCGGGGTCACCAGTCGACTGCTCTTTGGCCAGTCGATTGCCTAGTCTCTAAACTCACTTATAATCACTCAAAACACTCTCCTTCACGTATGCCTTCAGGTATGCTCCCTTGGCTCACCCCTTGAAGTCTTCTTCCTCTGGCTATCGTCCCTCGGATGTGCACACAAGCCTTCCTTGGCTTGCCTCCATGCCACCCTTCACGTGTGCTCTTGAAGTCCACTTCCCGGCTTGCTCTTAGAGCTCTCCTCCCTCGGCTCTCGTCCCTTGGATATGTTCTCCATGTGTGATTCTCCAAGTCTTGCAAACTCAATTACACATATCAAATATAACACAACACCCTAACCTTAAACTTATTGGCACACACATCAAAATCATGATCTTCCCGATCATTCTTGGGCCGATTGCCTCAACAGGTTCCTCCTTTCTGCATCTAATATCAGTTGACTAGTAATCCTGATTATGATGTCTTTAAGGTTCAGTTTGCCTTTATTGAGTTCTATCCTCATTCCAATAAATACAAGTCACTCAACAATCAACTCATCAAAGCCATACAATTGCAACTTGACTTCACCTCAATACCATCTTCCTTGAGGCCCCACGTCGTTCAAATGCACTCGATCCCACTACTCTTCAAACCATTCATCACATCTTTGCCTTTGAAGTCTACTTCTTTCCATTGTCGTCTTTGCATTTCGATATGATCCCTTGATTTTCCTTATGCAATCTTCTCCAATATCAATGGACCTCAAGCCATCGTGATGCCACCTTAGTCCGTCTAGGTTAATGCTCTAGAGATGCTCCTTCACCACCTTAGTGCTGCATATCCTACGGTTCCTTGGATGTCGCATATCATCCTTCTTCAATCTCTTTGGATCTCTAAGTGTGCCACCTTGGCTATATGATTTCCCCAAGTGCCATGTATGTTCTTGCATTCTCTATACATTCAAATACAGATATAAAAAATAAGGCAATACCAAACTTCAACTTTTATCTTGAATAATAAAACCCAAGGTAGACCACTTGGGGTATGATTATACTAACCCACTTTCTTTTTTATGTTTCACAATATATTTAAGTTAGGAAACATAAAATAGAATAATCATTGTAGTAAAAGGTAATTATGCTTACCCCAAGCACCCACACAATCTGTCCTTGTGTTATATGAAGGAAGATAAATCACGGGGTCAGTTTATAGTCAACCGCTAAGTGGCTAGAGGGTTGTAGGGTTTTTTTTCTCTGAGGGCATGCGCTCGTCGGGAATTGACCCTTTGTCCCATTGTAGCAAAGTTGCCACTCTCTAGCCAATTAGATACCCTGAAGGACCAAAATAGAATAATCATAATGAACCTGGGGTGTTCAGTCCGGCGTCACGAAAGTTTTCCACCGGCCACCATGGTAAATCAGGAAGCGCTCATGGTGGGCGGTCTAGAAGCCCAGCATCCCAGGGTTCGCGCCCTATTTGGAGGAATTTTTTTTGTAAAATACCCCATAGCTAGGGATCGAATTGCAGATACCTGGGATAGCGACTAGTTATCCTACCACTGCACCATAGCCCCAGGGGCACAAAATAAAATAATCATGGTGGCAAAAGGCGATTCGCTCACCCCCAGCACCCCCGCCAATCTGTCCCAGGGACAACACGAAAGAGGTAAATCATGGGGGCTACTAGCCCGGATGCTGTGCCAAAATAGAATAATCATGCTCATGCATCACATGCATTAATATCATGCATCACAACCTACATCTAGGCTCCCCTTGCACCTAAGATCTCCTAAGAGTTAGGAATTTTCCAAAATCACCATTAAGGAGAACAAGGTTCACATAACTTTGTTTTTTCTCTTCACCCTTTAATCAAAATATTTTCCTCCTAATCCTAACATAGGAGATCTTGCAAAGAGTAGAACAATATTTTTCACTTAAACCTTTTTCCCTCTCATCAATAAGTTGTTGCGTGATCGGGTCATCGGGTACTGATATCATCAGTGGTGAAGTCGCCACGTGTCTCCTCCCACGATTTACCCTTATTGACCTGTGGAGACTCTCGTTGAAGGTTGTAGGGTAGGGCCGGTTAGCCAAGTGGATTAATCGGGCGCAAACCTAGACACCCCTTGTAAATAAAAAAAATGAAATGAACCAAAAATGTTTCAATTATCAGTCTTATACATCTTCAATGATCCTCATCATATATTCAAATCCCCCACTAGATTTTACAATGAATACCAAGTTCATTAGCCATTTTTCCAAGATGAAATCATAAATTCAACTTTTCAACACATGTCAGTCAACTGAAAACTCCTCTCTAAATCAACTGATCTAAAAGACAATCAACATTAATAGTATTAACTGACTCCTAACATATTAATTGATTGATGGCTAGTAGTTGATAGGTTTCTGAAATAGTGGTCTACTATTTTTGAAATTTTCAACCAAGCTAATTTGAGAAATCCACAAAAAATTTACAACTATATGAAAATTTGCAAATTTCCTCACAAAGTTTATCTATCTAACTCAAAACTAATTTTTAAAAAATAGATTTTCTCGAAAAATCCTTATCAATTTCATGTTTGACACAAAACCCAAACTAACTTAAATGGTTTAATTGAACTTTGATTTGAAGTCCTAGTCTTGCTTTACATCCATTGTAACTGCAAACCAAACCTGAAAAATGCACACTTCGTATCAATTTATTTAGAAT
Organism: Boesenbergia rotunda; assembly: GCA_024364735.1. Lineage (NCBI taxonomy): Eukaryota > Viridiplantae > Streptophyta > Magnoliopsida > Zingiberales > Zingiberaceae > Boesenbergia > Boesenbergia rotunda. The sequence continues at coordinate 27,880 of JAGFNQ010007153.1, read as the reverse complement.
CCCATATAATAATTTCTTGCTTCTTTAACATTTTCCTCTTGCTGCTTGCTTGAAACTCCCCCTTATTCTCATTTATCTCAAACCCTATTAGCACATCCTGTAGGACTGAAATGTGCGATTAAGGATATTCAAATCAGAAACGTAGCTGAAAACTCAAACATTCAAACATAGGTGGTTACTTGGTTCACAGTCCAATGACTACTATTCTATGTTTTATGATCCCTTGGATCATTTTTGAATAGGCAACATTATAATTTGTCCAACCAAAAAACTTTTAGGGGAAGCTAAAAACTCATTACAAAAATAGAGGATAGTAACAAGACTTACCTCTAATGAAATGAAGTGCAATATAATATTACCGACAATAGGAAGATGTAGAACTTCGACATTGTTTATTGGAGAGATTTGTCACGTCTGTAGGGATCTTATGCGAAAACTAATCAAATTATGCAATGAAAAATTTCATCCCTTCTAAGATCCATGCGAAATCGTAAACAACATTTGATCAAGATTGGTTACCTTTGTGTGTGGTACAATCCTGACAGCAACTATGGTTTGACGGATCTCTATACGATCAGAGTGGTTGTGCTGTTGGGTATGGCTTGGCGGGTTTCCTTAGAGAATACTTGGTCATCCTTGAGAGACCTCTCCATGTCTACAGATTAAAAATTAATCCGAATGGAGACCCGTCTCCCAACGACCATCTCATGCCGTATCGAACAATCCAAATTACAACTCGGCCAATCACAAAGATCGAGCCTTGTAATATGCTTGACCGTTCGACCACGAAAAAGGCGACGAGTGGATCACCAACTTTTGTGTTTATTGTCGGGGTCCAATTAGTTAATTATTAACCATGACAAACAATCAAAATAATTAACTAATTAACATGAAATGACGAGGCAATTAAAACATTGCACATAATAGACAAGGAACTTGGGAAGAGATTATACCTTCCCGATCACCTCGCGGCCTTCTACCTTATGTCCCTCCCTTCCCGGATGTCGTGTGGGTGACAGTCTACCGGGAATCGAGATCACCAAGGTGCTATCTTCCTTCTTCTCCCCTCACTAGCCGAAACCCTAACTCCACCAAGGAGTTGCGCCGGCTTTCTCCTCCTTCTATGGTTGTGCTGCCGGCTGTTCAAGGCCTCCTGAGTCGCCAGTCACCGAGCAGCAACCAAGGAGGAGATAGAGAAGAAGTTGGAGAGGAAGGAACCTCTCCTTCCAACCGAAAACTCGATCAAACTCCCTTCCTTCTCAGCCTTGCGCCGTCGCCGCTGAGAGCTCCTTGCGCCACCTCCTTTCGACCGCCGGCTCTTCCTCTCTCACCGACGCTCACCACAAAAGAGAGGAGACTCTCCTCTCTTTGTCTAGTGGTGCTTGCTCATGGTGGAGTTGAGGGAGGAAGAGGAAAACAAGAAGGAGATGAACCCCTCGTTGCCGTGACCTAGGAGAGAGAAGGAGAGGAGAGGAGAGAAATATTTGAGTTGGATGATTAACCTTGGTTTCTTGATCTCATAGTGTATTTATAGGGCTAAGGTAGAGACTAAGAGGAGGAGTTGGATCTTGGCCCACCAATGGATCTAAATCCGATCCATTAATTAAGATCCATTCTACAAAAGGATCTTAATTGAACTTCCTCATCAACCCCCATATTTTCATATGGGTTCCACATATTATGAGTCGTCCATCCCCCCATGTTTAAGATATTGAATGCCCGTTAATTAATTTAAATTACTGACAATTCAAATTAATTAACTTCTGGATCCTTGATTAGTACCACTCAATCTTATCATCATGCCGGATCAAATCCACCTGCAGGGTTTAGCATGATGAACCTTTTGAGCTCATCAAGGGGCATCATCATCCCGACTTACCAGGACACAGATTCCGTCAATAATTAACAGCACATCATATTATTAATATTATCTTCCAACTTACCGGGCCTATCGATCTAACAGAATAGATCTCGCCCATTGGTAAATCAAAGAGATAATAATTAATAATATATGCCCGTTATTATATCGGGATTAAGGGATCGTACTCTATAATAAAATCTGAGGTCCTATCCAATTATCAAGTCAGTACAAATTGGATAACCTCTGGTTTTGGTCCTGCTCAATGTACTCAAAGCACACTAGTGTAATTCTATAGTCAAGACCAACCACACCTAATTACTAGGGCTGTAAATGAATCAAGCTGCTCGTGAACTATTCGAAGCTCGATTTGATAGAAGCTCGTTCGAGCTCGTTTAATACAGCTCGTTAGTATTAACAAAACAAACATAAACTCAGCAGTATTCAGCTCGTTAGCTCGTGAACATGCTCGTTAACAAGCTCGTGAGCTAGTTCGTAAAATATAAAATTAATATTTAACATTAAATATATAATTTTGACACTTTTACATTTAATAAATATAAAATATCCAATAAAACTCATTTGTATGAATAAAATCATAGATTTTAGTAAATATTTTATATTTTTTAGAATATATAATTTATTTTTTCAATAAAGTGATGAATAATTTAATTAATAATTTATATTTGGTAAGTTCGTTTAGGGCTCGAATATGCTCGCGAGCCATCACTATATTCGATAAATTAAGCTTGAGCTCGACTCGATAATAAACGAACCAAACTCAAACTCTCAGGTATTCGGCTCGGTTCGATTACAACCATACTAATTACACTACAACCATCCCGATGGTTTGTCCAATTCCATCTCGGTTGTGAGCCTCTACTTATACTAGGTAAGGAACTGATAACATGATCTTCCGTGTGACACGACATACCATGTTATCTACAATGCGAAGTAATGGACTTTATGCATCTACTAATATAAACAGACACCTAGTGTAGTTGTGATTCTCTTTTCAAAATGAAGATGTTTATATATATAAAAGAAGCATGTCTTTCAGTATACACATCTTACAATCTCCCACTTATACTTAAAGACTTTGCTGTTCTCTCACTGCCAAACATCTGACTCCCATATCCTCCACATGCTGATCAAAAACTCTAGCTGGAAGAGCTTTAGTGAAAGGATCTGCCAGGTTGTCCTCTGATGCAATCTTGGCGACAGCCACTTCTCCTCGATTTACGATTTCTCGTATCAGGTGGTACTTGCTCTCTATGTGTTTACTCCCCTTATGGGCTCGTGGTTCTGATAAGTGCCATTTTGTTGAATATTTAAGGTCCTAGGATCTATTTTTGACTCATGTTTTACTTGCTTAATGGTGGATTTACCCTAGGTTCTAGGATTTACATTCATTTTGGACCTAATTATAAATTTTGATATATTTGAGTTGTTTTGTCACTAAATTTTTTATCTACTCTTATAATCTTGGAAGGATCAGGGACCTAGGTCATGTTGGGTCAAAGTTGAGTCAAAAGTGGACTGGATCAAGTGATCAAGCGTCAACTAATTTGGACCGTCCGATGCAAAAATGGTTAGATTTAGACCATCTGAGAACTTCTGATAAATCTGAGCTGGGATTAAGGTTAATTGAGAGATCAGATCAAGATCTGAAGGTTTCAGCCCAATCGGAGATCATCTAGCCATTGGATCACGATTAGAGGGATATAGATCATCCATTCAAAGATCAGCTTGATCTGAGCCATCCGCTACAAATCTAGAAAATCCGAGCTACCCCGAGGATGATCCTGACCTCTGATCAAGATCTGGGAAATTTGAACCAAATCGGACGAAGATAAGCCGTTGGATGGAAGTGAAATGATCTCAACCGTCCATTGGTTAACTACTTAAACAACTTCCCCTGTTTCAGATCTCTGTCGCGTCTTCGCCAGCTGAGTTCTTCCAGTTCTTGCATTTTCTTCATTTTCTCTTGCGATTTCTCCATCTGAAGGCGTGGCCACCTCGAATTCGACCTTGGAGCAAGATCTGAATCATTGGAAGAAGCTTTAATGGAAATTCAATCTCGGATTTGCAACAGAACAGGGGCAGAGTGAGGGTTTCATCAGTTCCTGTTATCTAATCAATTTGATCGCGATTTTGTGCTATTTTTTTCAATCGGAGCTATCTGGAGAGTCTCTGGAGCACTCTGATCATCACTCAATCTTCATCGCAGTCCTTCGTCGCCGGATCAAAGAGATCGGATTGGATTTTCCAGCTACGTGCAAATCTGTGAGCAGATTTGACATTGAAGCCATATTCCTATTAATTTGCGAGTTGAAGGGGTTCTTGGCTTGCTCTTGTGTGACGACAAGGAGGTCTTGAGCCAAGGGAATGGTCGAGGCTTAGTTTTCTTATTGCACTTCTGTTTTTAGCTGTAACTTCAAAGTCTGCGTGCCATTACAGTTTCTGAATTCTGTGTCAGTTCTATTGGATCGTTTCTTGTAGTTGGTAGCTTTCCAAATTTGAATGCTAGTTAGTTAAGTTGTTTGAGTAATGGATGATTGCAATTAGATCAGTTTATTCCGCATTGATTCATTTCTGAACTTAGTATCGAATCTGAATTTCTGTCTCTATTTTGCGTATCAGTTTTGTTAATCTTGCGTATAAGGTTGTTTTTGTGTGTCAGTTTCAGTTCAAGTTCTGCAAGTTTCAGCTGTAGCTCCTCTAGTTTGTGCCAAGTAAACTTTAGATTTGCTACCTCTTGTTAAAGTTAGATTGTGCAATTTAAACTCAGTTGCAGGTTGATTTCTGCAATAATATCATTTCTGAACTTCTGCATTTCTGCTCATTATTTCTACATATCAGTCTTCTCTTTCGGTATCTTAATTTTGTCTCAAGTAGGTGTTAGTTCTTCTCCTGCGTTTATACATTCTAGCTGTTTCCCTTTACAAAGATTTAGTATCAACTTTTGTAATGTGTATCAGCTTGCTTTGTATCGAATTCTATCTCTGCCATTCAGTTTAAATTCTGCAACTCAATTCATTTCTGCAATTTTAGTTGTAGTTGTTGAAGTTTTTATCAAGGAAGCTTTGCATTTGAACTCCATAGCACTTGATTTCAATTGTTTTGTCTGACGTGCATCCAATTTGTAATTACAATTTCTGCACACAGTTTTGCCTTCATGCATTCCATTTCTGAAGTAGTTTTGCAGTCGATTGAGCAGTAGTTGCTGCTGCATTTCTTCATTCCCTCTAGCAAATTTATGCACTGAACACCTTGCTTTCAAACTTTAATCATTAGTTTTCATTTCGGAATTGTCAACTACAGATTTGGCACTTAGTATCATTTTGGCACATAGGATTCTTTTATTCCTTGCGTGTTAAGTTTCCTCTTATTCATTTGCTTAGCATTTAGTTGCATTTGAATTCAAACTTGCTTTCCTCAAATTTGATCAAGATGCTTATTAAGTCTTCCCATGGTTGAGTTCATCATTTGCCATTTCCTTGTTTAGTTCATGCAGTTGAGTTTATTTTCGTTGCATTGCAATTCCATTTCAAATTGAAGCCAAGTCCAATTTCTACTCGAAACCCAAAAATAGTTGACGACACATAAATTCAAGCATCGAATCAAACCATCTCAACTAGCCCTAGGAAAAATACGACCTGTGGCCCCTTTACTACATTCCTATACTTTGATAGCAAAAAGGGTTTCCAGCTTTACAAATATCTAAATTTGAGACCCACATTCGTGACAGCTCTTTTGGGTCCATCAAATTTTTGGCGCCGTTGCTGGGGAATCAACTAGTTGAGTTGTTTGATTTTTGCTTGTGTGTTCATTTCATATTTTTCTTGATCCATTTTTCTTGCATTTATTGCTATATCTTGTGATCTGATTTTATTTGTTTCATCTTTCTATATACTTTTACTGCGATTTGTTTTTGATTTTATGACCAGGTCTACAGGTGGTGATCTTGAGGATTTTGACCCTGAGATTGAGAGGACTTTCAGAGCTAGGAGGATCCAGCTCAGTGTTTCAGAGGGATTTGGCATTATTTCTACTCAGTCTATTTCAGCTTATTCAGTTGATCAGATGGCAGACCACCAGAAGACCATGAAAGAACTTGCAGCACCAGATGACACTTTTTAGTATTCCAGTATTGCTTATCCAGAGCTGACTGGGGATTTTGAGCTCAGATCTGGACTCATCCACCTATTGCCTAAGTTTTAAGGATTATCTGGAGAAGATCCAAATAGACACCTGCATGAGTTTCATGTTGTATGCTCCACTATGAAGCCTCAGGGAATTTCAGAAGAAGATATCAAGCTGAGAGCTTTTCCCTTCTCTTTGACTGGAGCAGCTAAGGACTGGTTTTACTATTTACCTACTGGGCATGTGTCTAGCTGGATTTCTATGAAGATGGCATTCCTAGAGAAATATTTCCCAGCCTTCAGAATAGCAATTATCAGAAAAAGCATTTGTGGCATTCAGCAAGTGGTGGGGGAGACACTTTATGACTACTGGGAGAGATTCAACAAGCTTTGCTCCAGTTGCCCACAACACCAGATTAGCAAGCAGCTCCTCATCCAGTACTTTTATGAGGGATTATTATAAATGGATAGGATTATGATTGATGCAGCAGCTGGAGGGGCCTTAGTCAACAAAACACCAAATCAAGCTAGGGAGCTTATTTCAAATATGGCAAAAAATTCTCAGCAGTTTGGAAGCAGAGCATTGTCTACTAGAGGAGTTAATGAAGTTCAGATGGCTTCCAGTGATCAGAAGGAGATTAAGAATGCATTGGTAGAGCTCACATCAGTGGTTAAGCAAATGGGTCTCAATATTGCAAGTCAAAATTCAAATCTTTTGGTGCCTCCACAATCAAGCCAAGTGATGAGAGTATGTGACATTTGTTCTAGTCAAGAACATAATTGTGATTCATGCCCCAACCTCAACAAGATGAGACACTAGCGACATTAGTTAGGGGACAATTTCAAGCCAGAAACAACCCTTACTCCTCTACTTATAACCCCGGTTAGAGGGATCATCCAAATCTGAGGTACGGGAATTTTTTCTACCAACAAGGCCCACAACAACAACAATCTCAGCAACCCCAACAAATTTTCCAGTAAGTTCAGCAGCAACAACCACAATCACAGCAGCTAAACCAGCATTTTCAGCCTCCAAATCAGCACTTCCAGCAGCCATTTCAGCAGCCATTTCAAGGGATTCAACAAGGTCTCCAAGGGAATCTGAATTATCCACAGCAATATCAACTTTCACAGCAGCAAGTTCAACAACCGCAGCAAAATTTTCAGCCTTGGAATCAATGTTTTCAGCCCCAAAATCAAGGATTTCAGCCCAATCAATTTCAACCCTCACCACAACAAGTTCCATTTCAAAATCAGAATTTTCAAGGTTGTAATTCTCAACAAATTTCCCCAACATTCCAGCCAAATTATCAGCCCTTCCAGCAACAATATCAGCCCTCCTTTCAGCCCCAACAACCCCAATTCCAACAATCACAGCAGGGTAATATTTTTGCTGCTATACAAAACCTCGAGAGACAAATTAGGCAAATGGCTAGTGAAATAAATCAAAATAAAGCTCAAGGATCAGACCAACTACCTTCTCAAGCTGTTCCCAATCCAAAGGGAAATGTTAGTGCTATTTATTTGAGGAGTGGGAAGGTTGCATCAACTCAAGATGGTCCAAGAGTTGAATTTTCTGAAAACAGGGCAGCACCAACAATTTCAGCACCGATCAGCCCTGAAATCATTTCAAAATTAGTGGATTCCACCCCTAGCCTGTGCTCAATTTCCTCATCAAGAAATCCTGTAATTTTGGTGGAAAATGAAGCACAAATCAGCCCCGAAATAGATTTTACAGCAGCTCCAATAAGTGGGACAGCAGCAAAAAAATCAACCCCTCCATTTCGGCTCAAGAGGAGGAAATTTTTGTTCCTTTGCCATTTCCACAGCGGAAGACTCAAGCCAAAAGACAAGGGGAAGAGGAGAAAACTAATGAGTACAATGAGCTGGTAAAACTTTTTAGCAAAGTAGAAATTAATGTACCCTTGCTGACAATGATTAAACATATTCCTAAGTATGAGAAGTTCCTGAAAGATCTATGTGTTCACAAGAAGAAGCTTAAGGAAAATGAGTTGGTCAGCTTGGGGAAAAATGTTTCATCACTCATCCATGCCATACCACAGAAATGTGAAGACCCTGGCATGTTTACTGTATCTTGTGAGATAGGGAGCACCACATTCCATGATGCCATGCTGGATTTAGGAGCTTCCATTAATGTCATGCCCAGGATGGTCTTCCAGACGCTTGGCATTGGTCCTTTACAGCCCACTGGAGTTGTGATTCAGTTAGCAAACAGAAGCCAGACCCGCCCGACAGGAGTTATTGAAGATGTTTTGGTAAAAGTGAAGGAGTTGATTTTCCCTGCAGACTTCTACATTCTAGACATGGAAGGAGAGTATCTTGCACATAGATCCTCACTCATCCTTGGGAGGCCTTTTCTGAAGACTGTCAGAACAAAAATTGATGTCTATGCTGGTACACTTTCGATGGAGGTGGGGGACACAGTAGTCCAGTTTAGTATTTTCGATGCAATGAAGGATCCTAGGGGAGATCACTCTATTATGAGCATGGACACCGCAGATGAGACTGTTGAGGTACTGTTAATTGCTGATGATGCTGCATTTGAGCTACTGGTGTAACACCCCAAATTTGTCAATGTAAAATCATGACAATGTATGAAAATGATTATAAGGAAATGATATAAATTTCATGCAATCACATGCTATGAAATGTCATAAATGCATGAAATATCATATTCATGAAATATGATTATCATGAAATGTTATGTGAATAATATTTATAAAATATTATGTAAATAATATTATGAATTCAGGAAAAATATTAGGAAATATTATGAATTCATAAACATGAAATATTATGAAATTTCATGATGGACTTGGCTTAATGGGCTTTGATATGGATTAGTGCAAAAGATGATAAAAAGGAGGGAGCAAGGATTGAACCTTGGACCTCCTAGTTGCACTCTCCATGTCTTAACCACTACACCAAGCATTGTTTCTTGTTGAGAGAATAAGGAACATGCTTGTTAAGTGGGTAAGAGTGAAGAGACATGTCTTTTCATGAGAAAAGTATAAATATAGGAAGTTGGAGTAACTTCCTTTTTCTTCTCTTCTTCTTCTTCCTTCTCCCAACCGAAACTTCCATCATCTTCTTCCTTCTTTCCATTTTCGAAAACCCTATCCAAGGGTTCTAACCCTAGGGCAATTTCAAGAGGGAAAATCCAAGTGATCTTGCCATCTACCAAGACCAAGGAATCCTAGAGAGAAGATTTGGAAGAAAAGGATCTTTGCATACCCTACAGTTTAAGAGAAGGTTGAATTTCCAGCGCTAGGATGTAAGTATCCTCTCGCCTGCAGTATAATGGTTTATGCATGATTTCCTTGTGTTCTTGTTTGGAAAATGGGAGTTCTCCCTTATGAGACTTTCGGCCACCCTAGGATTGGGGGTTCAAGAGAAAGGTTTGATCCAACTTTGATACATGGGATGACTTTGGGACTTAGGGTATACATGTAGATGGACTTTTCTTCATGGTGTCAAGAACAAAAACATAGGGTTTTGCTTTGTAGAGGGTTTCGGCCACCCCTTGTAAGGGGTCCAAGAGAAGAGTTTTTTTTGATCAAACTTGATGCATACTAGTAACCCTAGGGACTTTATACTCATATGTGTTGTTTCCCAATTTTTGAGGAGACAAAATTAGGGTTTGGTACCCTATATGACTTTCGGCCAAGGGAGGAAAAAGGTTAGGGCTTTGAGTTGCTTTCTACCCTACTATGTTTCTATGATTAGTATTGTAGATAAAATAATTGTGTAAATGATTGTGTGAAGTTTGGATGTCAAAAATCTAGCCTAGCCTACTCTACAAGGTTTCGGCCAACCCTAGGGGAACTAGGGTTTAAGGGTGTATGATTTTCTTTATGATATATCCATGCTTAATAAGTATAGGTGAGGTGTTTGTAAGAATGCCCGAATGAATGCTTGATTGGAAAACCAAACTCCCTTACTTGTGTGTTTCGGCCAACCTTAATTCTAGGGTTGGGAAGTACCTAATGAGACCATGAAGCATGCTATACATATGTGATGATGTGTATAATTATGTGACCTATCTTGTTAGGTATAAAAGCATGCCTTATAGCCCATGGGGCACTCTTATGACATGAACATGATGTGGTTGATAATATGCTAAAAAGGATACTCTATTGAAACTGGGATCAAGAGCACCCGAATGCGTGGTGTGTCCCTAGGGGATCAAGAGCACCCGAATGGTGGTGTGTCCCTTTGAGAAGTGATTAAGAGTACCTTTAGGCATATACATATATGAGTAATTGCATGATAAATTACTTTACTTTGGAAAGTTGTCTACCCGACTCGGAAGGGGGTCGTTAAACAAATCCAATGAGCATGTTAAGGTCATGGCATTGGTAGGACGGAAGGGTCCTGCTCTAATTAGATTGGTGGCTCGCTACCCCAATTTATTAGGGAACGCGCATGATGATGTGGTACGACAACTGGGCCCTGGATGATGATATGATATTTTGAAGTACTTACCATTATGGAACTTTTTGAAAAACATATTTTCTCATCATGTGATATTTGTTCCGTAAAGTACTTAGAGATAAATTGATGTGATGTTTATGATGCTTTGATGAGATGCTTATGATGCTTAACTTCTATCTGATTATTGTGTACATGATATGATGTATTGATATGGATTTTGCGAGTAGGCCCGGATTCTTACTAAGCATGTTTTGCTTACTAGTTCCTGTTATTTTTCTTATGCTGCAGATAGCGGTAAGAAATACTCGAACTAAAGGAAGAGGCAGAGGGAAGGTTGGAGGATGTGTGTGGTGATGGCTCGGGAAAGAACGAAAGATTCTATCTACCTTGTTTTGTCTAGAATCTAACTGCTTCCTATAAAAGATTGAAATTGTATTACTATACTCTGAGTATATGATGATTGTGACTACTCTACTGTTAGAGATATGAAACCTAAGCCATGTTAGCTAATACTACTATTAATGTCTAATTCCTATAGTATGCATGCTCAGTAAAATGCTAGATGTTACTACTTTCGGTTGCTTATGAATGCTTCTTTTGTATATGCTTTTTTTGCATGTGTCTAAGACTAGATAACTCTTGCTATATGATTACTTGAGACTTCATGCTATAGTGTGCTAAATGATTTTCATATTAGGTTGTAAATGCATGTAGATATAAAAAAATGAAAGGAAAACCTTGCTTGGTAAATTAGTTTCAATAAGCATGCTTATTACTAGTTCATGTATTGTGACTGTTTTGTTTGGATATACATGTTTAACATGATTGGATGATATGAATGTATGGACCCGTAACCCCGCCTTTAGGGTAGATATAAGGTCGGGCGTTACAACTGGGAGGAGATTTGATTTCAGAGAAAGCTTTACCGAATTTTTCTTATTTTTTATTTTGTGATGATATTACTCTTGAAAGTCCTAATCTTTTAAATAAGATTGTTGCAAGTATTACTAAGGAGGCATGCACAGGAGATGATTCTAAAGGTGTAGGGGATTGCACAGAGCCCCAGGGACCACCACTTTTGACCGATACATTAGAAAATTCAGAGGACAAGTCAGAAAGTGTAGGGACTTGCATGCTGGGAGCAAGCACCCAAGGATCACCTATTCCAGTTGAATGTCCACCAGAATTTGAGCCTGAGATGGAGGTATTTCTTGTAGAACCAACAGACATTTTTCAGCACGATCAGGTAAGTATTTCTTCTTTTCCTTTGGAAAATTTCAGGGAGATGTCTAGAGTTGCATGTGAAGCATATATTGATACATCATTTGTGAAAAATAATTATGAAAATTCTTTAGAGGCACCCAGGCTTGATTTTATTCATTGCTATGATATTCTTGAAACAGATTATGCTAAAATTGATTGTGAAAATTTTTTAGAAGAGCCTGAAATTGAAGTTGTTTATTGTGAAGTATCTCTTGTTATTTCTTATGCTGAAATTGAGTGTGAAAAACTTATGGAGGTACTAGAGATTGATTTAATTGACTGTGAAACATTTCTTGATATACCTTATATAGAAACTGCTTGTGAAAAATTTACTGAGGTACCAAAAATTGATTTTATTGGATGCGATGCATTTTTGGATACATTTAATATAGAGATTGATGGTATTACACTTTTATCTTACCCTACACGCATGAGAAAGGTTTTACATGGTTTTGCAGGGTCCCAGAGATTTCTTGAGTGGGTACTCCATCTAAACAGTCTTCAACCTCCTGGGAAGATTTTCAAGAAGCATCAAGAGGGAGGAGTTGATTTTGCTTTGACTCATAGCACTCCACCTTTAAAATGGATGTTGAACATTAATCGTCCACGACCACCTGAACATTTTTCTGTGAAGTCTAAGTGTGGGGGAGTAATGCAAAATAAAATTGAACAAGCGAAGGAAACTTTTTCAGCTACCCCTACTCCTCCACTACCACGATAGAGGTTATTTCTTGATAGACTCCGACCACCAGAAATAAAAGGGAGTTTACTTTTTCTTGCATTTTCTTTCATTGCATGTTTCATCTTTATGATTTCTAGAAGTAGAACTTGTTTTTAAAAGAGTTTTTGCTAATAAATGCATGAGTAGAGTAGGAGAATAAATAATAGACATTGTAAATACCATTTTATTTCTTTTGACACTTTTCCTTAATGAATAGGAATAAATGTATCCCTCTAGGTTGTTTTCATGTCATTTTAGAGTCTCTTGAAAATAAATTAACTTTGGTTGTTAAAACTTAGGGTTTGAGCTCATGGATGAAATCTTGGATGCTTGAATACTACTTGGTCATGGATTCTTGATTGAGGACTTGAGATGAATTATTTGTACCTAGTGAGGATTAGCCTTATTGTTGTGACACATACATGTGATTGTACTCTAGAACTTGCTTAGGTTCTTTCAAAACCATATTTCAATGATTGGATCACACCTATAGAGGCTAATCAATTTGTTTTCCTTTCCATATCAATTCTTGGCAATAATCATGTTATTCTATTTTCCTTTCCAAATCTTCTACTCTTAACCATACTTTTATAGGGACTTGTTAGTTTGAGGATGTTCTTTAATGTTATTTTGCCCGAGACGGACAAAGGCTTAAGTGTGGGGGGAGTGGCTAGTGTGTTGGAAACATTTTGTATTAAAAAAAAGATTCATTTTATTTCAAGTTGAAGCCAAAAGGTGCCAAATTGAGTGAGTTTGGTATCAAGCATAAACAAGAAGAAGTGTTAAGGAAGAGAAACCATTGGAGTATCCAGATTTCTATTGTTAATTTGGAGATTCAAGCCATTCTTTGCCATGTTTCATTCGGACAGAAAAAAAAACAGAAAAAATGGCACACAAATGGAAAAATCTGTGCCAAAGAGATTTTTGTGAAGCATGGTTGGATCAAAAAACTGATATGGACTGATTTGATTTGAAAAAAAAAATGTCAAGGAGCTGACAGGGATTAAAACAATAACTAGCAATAACTCTAGAGAACAGAAAATTGGAGAGCAGCAAAGTTCACATTGAATCTTATTAGCAAATCGATTGAAGAACAAGTTGATATCAATCAGCTTGTTGGAGATTCATTTGAAGCCAAATTCTGGAGCTGTAAAACTATGAAGAGCTGAGGAAACTGATTGAATGTAGAAATAAATTACATGCAGAGTAAAAATAGCAAGTAGTGATCCATTTGAAGCTCATGGCAGTATTGGATTGAAATTGGTTCTGATAAGGATTCGGGAAAGCTGATCACATCATGAATAAACAAGGAGAAGCTGCAGCAAAATCAGGGAGTTAGCAGTTGGAAAAAAATAGAAAAAAAGAGGAAACAGTTTGAAAAAAAACAAGGAAACAAAGAAACAAGTGGCATCCAATTGAAGTTTTGGCACCATAAATTAGTGAAGATGTTCTCATCAGAACCCAAGTTTTGCTCCATTACATTCTGAATTTACTAGAGAGAAAGAAAAAAAAAGATTGGAAAAGAGAAGGAAACAAGTTGACAGGCAAGATGGAAATTAGTACAAAGGAATTCATGAATTCTTTTCATCAAATTTTGGAAGGGCAATGCCAAAGCTTTACTCCATCACATTTTTGATTTCATTATGAGGATTGACAAGAGGGCAAAGTTCATTGAAAATATTCTTGAGCATCCAAGTCTTCCATTCTATCAAATTTGCTATTTTATAGGCCTTTACTTCATTTTTACTATTTCCTATGTCTTTCACTTGTTTGGATGAACTTTTATAGATGTTGATTCTAATCATGAATAATGGTAGAGAGTAGATAATAAGCAAGCTTATGGTAGTGTAAAAAGCATGTGTGTATGAGTGAGCTCCATTTTCATCATGCACTTAGAACTTAGGAAGAGAGCCACCAAAAATTTCCCTTGAGAGGTTTAGTGAGTGAAATTCATCTCAATGAATCATGAAGGTTGAATTTGTTAAGTTGTTGATTTAAGGACAAGATATTAATCCATAGAGCTTAGATTTTTGAGAATTAACAACCCTAGGTAATTTCTTTTCAATTGCTTCTACTTATGTATGAGAAAAGCTAGGGGATACATATTTAGTACTTCTCGCGAGACGCTCAAGCTGAAGTGTGGGGGAGTTGATAAGTGTCATTTTGTTGAATATTTAAGGTTCTAGGATCTATTTTTGACTCATGTTTTACTTTCTTAATGGTGGATTTACCCTAGGTTCTAGGATCTACATTCATTTTGAACCTAATTGTAAATTTTGATATATTTGAGTTGTTTTGTCACTAAATTTTTGATCTACTCTTATAGGCTTGGAAGGATCAGGGACCTAGGTCATGTTGGGTCAAAGTTGAGTCAAAAGTGGACTGGATCAAGTGATCAAGCGTCAACAAATTTGGACCGTCCGATGCAAAAATGGTTAGATTTAGACCATCTGAGAACTTCTGATAAATTCGAGTTGGGATTAAGGTTAATTGAGCGATCAGATCAAGATATGAAGGTTTCAGCCCAATCGGAGATCATCTAGCCGTTGGATCACGATCAGAGGGATATAGACCATCCATTCAAAGATCAGCTTGATCTGAGCCATCCGCTGCAAATCTGGAAGATCCGAGCTACCCCGAGGATGATCCTGACCTCTGATCAAGATCTGGGAAATTTGAACCAAATCGAACGAAGATCAGCCGTAGGATGGAAGTGAAATGATCTCAGCCGTCCATTGGTTAACTACCTAAATAGCTTCCCCTGTTTCAGATCTCTGTCACGTCTTCACCTGCTGAGTTCTTCCAGTTCTTGCATTTTCTTCATTTTCTCTTGCGATTTCTCCATCTGAAGGAATGGCCACCTCAAATTCGACCTTGGAGCAAGATCTGAATCATTGGAAGAAGCTTTATTGGAAATTCAATCTCGGATTTGCATTAGAATAGGGGCTGAGTGAGGGTTTCATCAGTTCCTATTATCTAATCAATTTGATCTCGATTTTGTGCTATTTTTTTTTCAATCGGAGCTATCTGGAGGGTCTCTGGAGCACTCTGATCATCACTTAATCTTCATCGCAGTCCTTCGTCGCCGGATCAAGGAGATCGGATTGGAGTTTCCAGCTGCATGCAAATCTGTGAGCAGATTTGACATTGAAGCCATATTCCTATAGATTTGCGAGTTGAAGGGGTTCTTGGCTTGCTCTTGTGTGACAGCAAGGAGGTCTTGAGCCAAGGGAATGGTCGAGGCTTAGTTTTCTTATTGCACTTCTGTTTTTAGCTGTCACTTCAAAGTCTGCGTGCCATTACAGTTTCTGAATTTTGTGTCAATTCTATTGGATCGTTTCTTGTAGTTGGTAGCTTTCCAAATTTGAATGCTAGTTAGTTAAGTTGTTTGAGTAATGGATGATTGAAATTAGATCAGTTTATTCTGCATTGATTCATTTCTGAACTTAGTATCTAATCTGAATTTCTGTCTCTATTTTGCGTATCAGTTTTGTTAATCTTGCATATCAGGTTGTTTTTGTGTGTGAGTTTCAGTTCAAGTTTTGCAAGTTTCAGCTGTAGCTCCTCTAGTTTGTGCCAAGTAAACTTTAGATTTGCTACCTCTTGTTAAAGTTAGATTGTGCAATTTAAACTCAGTTGCAGGTTGATTTCTGCAATAATATCATTTCTGAACTTCTGCGTTTCTGCTCATTATTTCTACATATCAGTCTTCTCTTTCGGTATCTTAATTTTGTCTCAAGTAGGTGTTAGTTCTTCTACTGCGTTTATACATTGTAGCTGTTTCCCTTTACAAAGATTTAGTATCATCTTTTGCATTGTGTATCAGCTTGCTTTGTATCGAATTCTATCTCCGCCATTCAGTTTAAATTCTGCAACTCAATTCATTTCTGCAATTTTAGTTGTAGTTGTTGATGTTTTTATCAAGGAAGCTTTGCATTTGAACTCCATAACACTTGATTTCAATTGTTTTGTCTGACGTGCATCCAATTTGTAATTACAATTTCTGCATACAGTTTTGCCTTCATGCATTCCATTTCTGAAGTAGTTTTGCAGTCAATTGAGCAGTAGTTGCTGCTGCATTTCTTCATTCCCTCTAGCAAATTTATGCACTGAACACCTTGCTTTCAAACTTTAATCATTAGTTTTCATTTCGGAATTGTCAACTACAGATTTGGCACTTAGTATCATTTTGGCACATAGGATTCTTTTATTCCTTGCGTGTTAAGTTTCCTCTTATTCATTTGCTTAGCATTTAGTTGCATTTGAATTCAAACTTGCTTTCCTCAAATTCGATCAAGATGCTTATTAAGTCTTCCCATGGTTGAGTTCATCATTTGCCATTTCCTTGTTTAGTTCATGCAGTTGAGTTTATTTTCGTTGCATTGCAATTCCATTTCTAATTGAAGCCAAGCCCAATTTCTACTCGAAACCCAAAAATATTTGACGACACATAAATTCAAGCATCGAATCAAACCATCTCAACTAGCCCTAGGAAAAATACGACCTGTGGCCCCTTTACTACATTCCTATACTTTGATAGCAAAAAGGGTTTCCAGCTTTACAAATATCTAAATTTGAGACCCACATTCGTGACAACTCTTTTGGGTCCATCAGGTTCCTTCGAGTTTGCAACTGCAACAATGTTATCACAAACGATTGTGATAGATCTGGGCAAACAAGGAATTACATCCAAGTCCATGATGAAGTTCCTGAGCCATACAACTTCCTTGGCTGCCTCTGAGGCTGCCACATACTCAGCATCCATGGTGGAGTCTGCCATGCATTTCTTCTTGACACTCCTCCAGACAATGGCTCCACCTCCTAAAGTAAACACAAACCCTGAGGTAGACTTACTCTTGTCCCTGTTTGACTGGAAATCTGAGTCCGTATAACCCACAGGGATTAATTTGTCTGCCCGGTAAATCAACATATAATCCCTAGTCCGTCTCAAGTATTTCAATATATGCTTTACCGCAGTCCAATGTCCCTGTCCAGGGTTACTCTGATATCTGCTAATTGTTGGGATCTGGGATGGCTAGAGAGGGGGGGGGGGGGGGGGTGGTTTTGGGGTTGCAGAATTATTGATGAAATTTGGGGTTAAAGAAAGGAGTTGTTGTCGAAATTAGAAGATGGAAATTATTACCATGTGTGAAAAGCTTTGGCTGGGCAAATCTGGTAGTGGGCTGATTGCTTCGATATTGTTTCGATATTGTCAGAAACCTAAGGATCTCCTACCTTTTTGGTTTTTGCTGATAATCTGAATTATTGTTGGTTAGTTGCTGCTTTTAACTGCTGCATAGCTCAGGAAATCATGGGGTTTATGCTCTTATTGCTGTTTGGGTGATCGTCGGCTCAAGGAAGTAAACGGAGGTATGGAGGTCCAGTGGTTGAGGAGCTTTGAGGCTTTTTCTGCTCTGATTGATGTGGCTTTCTGGTTGGATATTTACTGTAAATACATGTATATCTGAGGTTTACGGTAGCCACTAGAGCTGTGACAATTTGCCATTCTGAAATGTACTGTAATGCCAATTTAAATGAAGTTGTTCTCTGATGTTTTACCTGTAAAAGGTCAGTTATATTGCCATGCTAGGATATGAGGCTGGAGAGGCGATGAGTAAAGAATTTTATGGCATCAAATCTGAAAAGGGCTGGTGGGGGGCTGATTACTGGCGTGCCATTTCTCCTGTTTGCGTGCCAAAGTGCCTGAGTGGATCTAGTGGTGGTTTGAACTTTGTCGGAAATTGAAAAGGGCTCATTTCTGATGAATGGTCCTGAGATTGCTGTTAGTACTGGTGGCTTCAAGTCAAGTGTTTCGAGTCACATCCATAAATCAGGGTACTATATGGTGTTTTTTGCGTTTGCTGAATTATTGTCTGAATTATTTCTGAATTGTCATTTTTGTGTTGGTGCGCCAACCCACTGGACATGGTGGAGGATATGTCCAAATTATATTCGTTTGTGGGAACAGTTAATTGTGCTGAGAGAAGTAGATAGGGATGGTGAATGGATCCACCGTATGTGATCCATCTAGGCCGTAGCAAACGTCTACGGTAAAGACAACCCAAATCCGTTGATGGCTGAGGCTTTGCCAAAAAGCCTAGAAGGATGAATAGACCCACCATAGGTCTATCTAGTCCGTAGAAACGACTACGGTAAAGATGTGTTAAATCCGTTTCTTGGCTGGTCACTTGCCCAAAGTGAATATCGGGTGTGCACATACTGGACTATTCTCTGAGATAATAGGATGCTACTTCATTGGTTCAACGCTTACCACTAGAGGATGCTTCAAAGGATCATTTGCAATTATAATGGAGATCGGTGGCTTCTTATGTATCCAGGCAGGGAGGAGCTTTGATGGTTTATTTGAGAGGTGTTTGGTACATGGAAGCGGCTGATCCAGTTTGGAGTCATACTGGGTATGGCTAGACAACCTGGGATCTAGAAGATTGGAGGAGCTTTTGCTTCTTTTCGAGAGGTTTTGAAGGCTGCTAAGAATTTCTTTTTATGATTCTAACATTAGCTTTGCAATAAATAAGAGACTGGCTGATAACTGTATAGATTCATATAAGCAGTCAGAGATTATAGTTTTCTTTGCATTACTTGTAAATCATCTAAAGACATTGTAATTCTATATTAGAAGGTCAGGTCTAGTCCCCCTTCTAATATAGATTTTCTTTTCAGGAATAAGATGTTTCTTTTAGTAAAAAAAACCATAGAAATGGTAGGCCGGGTCTAGGATACCATCCTAGGAAGGCAGAAGTTAGTAAAATGTCATATTCAAGGATGCCTTATGTTTATGATAAAGAAAAGGTCAAAAATGGTAAATAAAAGTCATTTAAAGGAAAAGAAAAGGAATTGACCAAGAAAATGGTCTATAGAGTTAAGAGAGTGTTAGTGGAAGGTAAAGAAGCACCGGAGGAGCACCGGTGTGGTCTTGCATTTGTGAGTGAGTTACCTAGATAGGTAACTAGATCTAGGAGCTCAAGGGAGAGCCCTAGGAGCCAAAATGGGATCCATGGTCAATGGATCTCAGGAGGTTTTCTCCTAGGAGACTAGATGTGCTATAAAGTGTGATGGAGACAAAGGAAGTGAACAAGTTGCCCAACAAGCTAACGATATGGATCATGCTCAACCCACTCTAGAAGTTGTTGATCCATTATGCATCAAAGGGGGCCCAATTACAAGGGCTAAGGCTAAAAAGATGAAAGAAGCACTTAACGTGCTAATTGAAGATGTGAAAGCCAAAGCGACCATTGAAGAAGGTTTGACCAAGAGCAAGTCTTACGGCTTAGTCAACCTAATTCAAGCCTTAGATGAGCTTAATTAGTATCCTTAGTCTCTTGTCTATGTAAGAAGGATATTTTAATTTTGTAGGTTCAATTTAGGCCCAATTTCTAGCTTTATTTGGGTTGTAATGGTGCCAAGAGCTCAATAGGCCTATGTAGTCTATATAGGCCTTTACTAAATGGGCTTCCTTTTGGCCTTTTAGGGTTTTTAGGTCACCCTATAGCTATAAATATATGGGGTGGCGGCCACAACATGTAACTTTTGGCTTATTCAATCTACTACATGGTGAGGCTCTCACTTGTTGGTTCTTCATTGAACTAGAACTTATCAAGGCATTCCCTTGTGGCGTTCAAGACTTATCAACCTCCATCCCAAGGTTGTGGCGTCTCTTTTCTTCTTCTTCTATACCAAGGTTCGTGCTTCCTTAAGCATTGGGTCAAGGTTTCTTTCTTCTATTCTCCATCTTTTCGATTTAGACTATCTTTCCCTCTTTCTTCCATTTGTTGTGTGTTCTTGAGACTTATTCTCTTTGGGTTCGCATCAAAGTGTGTCAAAAGGTTTAAAAGGCTAAGGTTAGCCTTAATTCTAGGAAATTGGCACACTAAAATGAGATTTACGGTGAGAAAAGATGAAAAATGGGATTATAATTGAGAGATATTGGTTTTAAAGTGTAAATTCCATATAACTTGGTGCTAGGAATGTAATGTGATTGAGTATGGGAAGAGGCATCAAGGTAAGGTCAAAATTAGAACCTTTGGACAAGGTTTCAATGATACAATTTGGAGAGTCACTACAAGAATTTTTGCAATCAACAACGCCCAATCGACAACGTTTTTTAAAAAAAACGTTGTCTTTTTTTGTTTTACAACGTTTTTAGTGAAAAGCGTTGTCTATGTGTTTTACTTTTTAATAACGACAACGTTTTATAATGATGCGATATGCTTAGTGTTGTGGTTTCGGATGAAAGACAACGCTGTTACAAAAGTGTTTTTTAAAAGCGTTGTCGTATTTCTCGCTAAAATAAAAAACACATCCCCTCCCTCCACCTCGCTCATTGCCAAACCTCGGCGGCTCGCGAAAAATCTCTCCGCGAAATATCTCCCTCCACCTCCCTCCACCTCCCTCATTGCCACCTCCCTCGTCCTCTCCTCTCCACGAAATCGACATTGTGTACGATCTGGTGAACATACATCTTCTCCTAGCTCACCACCAAGAAGTATCCTCCACAAGCTCTTCGTCCGTCGAGTGGAAACTGAACCCCAGTGGCAGCATCACGACGCTCGCCACTACCCTCTCCATCTCTCTCTCTCGCAGTCGCCGACGTTCTGACTCTGTGGCGGTCAGATTTCAAGCTTCTGCTGGTGACGCTCGGGGAGAAGGGGGTTGCAAATTACTACACCAAGGTACATCCTCCTCGAATCACACTTCTCTCTTACCGCTTTGGGAGTAAGATCGATAGATTCTAAAACCCTAGGCATTTTTCAGTTTAGGGTTTCCGAAATCCTTAAGGGTTTCTGAAATGGAACCATTAACAGCCAGCCTTGAACATCTTAATATGTTTCTAGCATGTTCAATATGGCAAAAATGACCATAGTTACGTAAACTCTGTCTACCTCAACATCCACCTTGGCCTTGTGTTTGAGATGAACACTCAAGATAATCCATTGCTTAGATTAGCAACTCATTGATTATTGTTGATAAAATAAAGGAGATTCCATACTTTGGTACATTGAAGATCATATTGTTTCAATGCTGTAATGAACAAAAGTTATAGTTGTTTTAGTTCAAATATTTGAGTTTCATCCTTCACCGATATATTATTTCTCTTTAATTCCTAATAAATATATTAGATTATATGAATCATTCTGATAAAAATTCTGCTTTTGTAGGTAGGCATAAAAAGCAAAACTACTGATATACAGTCAAAGTTGACAAGTGTTATTCTTGTTGACGCGGACAAGAACTAGGTTACTTTCAAGCTCTGTATGTCTGTTGAATCATGCATACCCTTTTTTTTAAAAAAAATATGCATAATGTTGATCATATGCATCTCTTTCCAGATGTCAAGTGAGTTCAGTTTCCCCTTGTTTTCCTTCTATTTTGTGTGCGGATCTTCTCCCTTGACTAATAGAATGAGTTCTATTTTCAGTACTAATAAGCCATACATATTTTAATATTTGTCCATTTGATTATAGAATTTTATTATTGAAAAAACTTATGAATCATTCAGCTATAATAATCTTTAGCTGCTTGCAGCTATATTTCAACGAGTGTCTTACTTCCGATTATGTAATCTTTCTGTAGTACTAAATTATCAATGTATCATATTGGATAAACTTCATCCCTGCAATTTCTTAGTGACCAATGCAGCAGCAAATTTCATCACTATTTGGTTTCCTATGCTGGTTGTGGAGTCCATCTCTAAGACTGCAGAGTTAGTCGATTCCAAATTGGTCAGTCTTGGTTAAGATGGTGCTTAATCACAATAACAAGTATAGACTAAACAGAGGACTAAAAGAGGGAAGTAAGAAGAAATCAAGATAAGAAAATGAAGATGCAACATCACATAGATGAAAAATTGCATATATTAACTTTTTTTCCTCTGGCGTTTAATACTCATAACCTAACAAACAAGGATGATCTTACAATAATTCATTTTACTGTCTTTTCTCTGTCATGGATCCTCTTGGTGTCTAACCACCATCATTTTTTTTCCGTTTCACTGTAGCTTACTCTTCTTGGATGCTATAATCAGCTAAAAGGCTATATAAGACTGCCTTTATTGTATTTTGCCAATTCTAAGTCAATCACCTAAATCTATACGGTTTTGGATACTATGTCAATATAAATCAGTGGTACTAGGGTCAGCTAACACAATATCCAATTGCGTATTACTACATTATTTACTTCCTATGTTTTGCTAATCATACAGCTACATACAAATTTGATTAATTGTTTGAATATTTTGTTACTATCTCACACTATTGTTTGTGTTAATATTTTAGATTTATTAATTACAGTTCCTTTTTAGGTATTAGCTCATCGTTGATTTATTAGTTAAAACAAGAATGGATAAAGAATGGATGTCAAAGGATAGACTATCCCGTGAATATGAGAATGGAGTTGAGGCTTTCTTGATATTTGCATTGGAAAACAGTAATGATCCGAATATGGGAATATCTTGCCCATGTGCAAAATGTGGTAATCTAAAGAAGAAAAATATACAAACTATAAGGGCACATCTGTATTGTAACGGTATAGATATGACATATCATACATGGATATGGCACGGCGAAAGATCTACGATAGGGATTTCACAAAATGAAATTGATCCAGTAGGGCCTAGAGAATATGTTCGTGATGAACCAATAAATATGGTTCATGATACATATGATAGTTATGCTGAGAATCCAACCCAATTCAATAAGTTACTTGAAGACGCCGAGAAACCTTTATATCCTGGATGTACTAAATTTACAAGGTTATCTGCAATTGTGAAATTATTCAACTTGAAGGCCAAATATAGTTGGAGTGATAAAAGTTTCACTGATCTACTCAGTTTGTTAGGAGAAATACTTCCAGATGACAATGAATTGCCTTTATCTTTGTATGATGCAAAGAAAAGCTTATCTGCATTAGGGATGGATTATGTAAAAATTCATGCTTGCCCTAATGATTGTATCTTATACCGGAAGGAGTATGAGAATTTAACCAATTGCCCTACTTGCGGGATGTCGAGGTGGAAGTTGGGCCAAAAAAGTACGATAAAGGAAGGAGTTCCTGCAAAGGTTTTGTGGTACTTCCCTCCTATTCCAAGATTTCAAAGAATGTTTCGGAATAAAGATATATCTAAGCAGTTGACTTGGCATGCAGAAGACAGACTTTGTGATGGATATTTGCGCCATCCAGCTGATACACCTTCTTGGAAAACAGTTGATTGCAAGTGGCCAGATTTTGGTATTGAGTCAAGAAATCTCAGATTAGCTATATCAGCTGATGGGATGAATGCCCATGGTTTAATGAGTTCTGCATATAGTTGTTGGCCAGTTTTAATGATTACTTACAATCTTCCTCCATGGTTGTGTATGAAGAGGAAATTTATGATGCTCACATTGTTAATTTCTGGTCCCAAACAGCCGGGAAATGATATTGATGTTTACTTAGCACCTCTAATTGATGACTTAAAAATCTTATGGGATATAGGTGTCGAAGCATATGATGCATATCAGCAAGAAACATTCCTGCTTAGGGTTATCTTGTTATGGACAATCAATGATTTTCCTGCATATGGGAACATGTCTGGATGTATTGTTAAAGGATATCATGCATGTCCGATTTGTGGTGAAGAAACCTATTCAACAAGGTTGAAGCATAGTAGGAAAATGTCTTATACAGGTCATAGAAGGTTTCTACCAGCAACTCATCCTTATCGAAGGCAACGGAAGGCATTTAATGGGAAGCAAGAGTTGAACCCGGCACCTAAACCATTAAGTGGCGATGAGGTTTTTGAAAGAGTTGAAAGAATTAATTGTCATTGGGGAAAAATGAGTAGAAAGTCTCAATCGAATGATGATGTAAAATCATGTTGGAAAAAAAAATCAATATTCTTTGAACTTGAGTATTGGAAACATCTACACATTCGACATGTTCTTGATGTGATGCACATTGAAAAGAATGTATGTGAAAGTCTTATCGGAACGTTACTTGATATTCCAGGAAAAATAAAGGATGGAGTAGCAGCGAGATTAGACCTTTTGGAAATGAATGTAAGGACAGATTTGGCACCAAGGATGGGGGAGAAGAAAACATTTTTGCCAGCAACATGCTATACACTTAGCAAGGATGAGAAAAGAAAAATTTTGAATTCGTTGTATGGAATATAACTTCCATCATGTTACTCATCCAATGTTAAAAACCTGGTGTCGTTGAAGGACTTGAAACTTGTTGGCCTTATGTCACATGACTACCACGCTTTAATTCAACAATTGCTTCCAGTGGTGATACGTGGAGTTTTGCCCAAACATGTCAGAGTCACTATCACTCGCTTATGTTTCTTCTTCAATATGTTATGTAATAAAGTGATAGATGTCTCAAGATTGGATGATATGCAAAAAGAGATTGTGACAATATTGTGTTTACTTGAAAAGTATTTTCCCCCTTCATTTTTTGATATAATGATTCATTTAACTGTTCATCTAGTGCGGGAGGTGAAACTATGTGGACCAGTTTGGTATAGGTATATGTATCCATTTGAAAGATACATGAAGATTTTGAAGGGTTATGTGCGAAATTGCAATCGACCTGAAGGGTGTATGGCTGAATGTTATATTGCTGAAGAGGCTGTTGAATTTTGCTCATACTATCTGTCTAGTGTGCACACAATTGGGATCCCATCAAGTCATCGACAAATAGAACTTACTCACCCTTTATCAGGTGCAGTAGTCTGCTCCACTACTCACGATGAGTTGACGCAAGCACATCGTTACGTATTGGCAAATGATGATGAGATTGATATCTATATCGAGTAAGAAATCTAACTTATTAATATTTTAATGTGGTTTGCTTACGTTCTATTGGTTTTTTAATACCAAATAATTTGATTAGGGAACATATGGCGTATTTGAATGAAAATTTTCCTCGTAAGGCTAAGTCCAAGAAGTGGTTACAAGATGAGCATAATCGAACGTTTATTACTTGGTTGCGTGATCGTGTAAGTTACTTTAGTATTACATATTGGTATACAATCATTATCATATTTATGCATAACTCAAAGTTTTTTACATTAAAAATATAGGTTATTGATGTAGTTGACCATTCGACTCATCATGTTTCAGAAAGATTGAAGTGGTTAGCTTGCGGACCCAACAAGCAAGTCCTAAAGTACTCTAGCTATTTGATTGATGGGGTTACTTATGCTACACAAGAGCGGGATGCTATACGAGTTGTTCAAAACTCCGGAGTCAGCTTAGTTGCAAAGACAATGCAAGTTGCAAGTGCAAAAGATAAAAACCTATTGTGTCAGATATGGTTTTTTATGGAGTTATAGAAGAAATATGGGTAGTTGATTCCATAAATTTCAAATTCCAATGTTTAAATGTAAATGGGTGGAGCATAATAACGGTATTAAAGTAGATGATCTTGGTTTCACATTGGTAAACCTCAATAGACTTGGATTCAAATCTGATGCTTTTATCCTGGCTAGCCAGCAAAGCAAGTATTTTATATTGAAGATCCTGAAGATCCTTTATGGAGTGTTGTACTTGCAACACCAAACAGAGAGTACTTTGAATACCTACAAGGCGAAGAGTTAGAGGACACTGCTATCCACTATCAATGTTTTAGTAGGGGGTTAGCATCAATGGATATTGACGGAGAAGATGATAATGAACCGCCATGTATTCGTGAAGATTGTGATGGAAGTTGGATTGACAATATTTAATTACACAATTTCTACTTTTGAATATAAGTTTGTAAACATTTAACCTGTGGGGATAATTATGTGGACAATATAAGTTTCTGCTATTATCTTTCAATTTTTATCATACTGCTGTGAGTTTGTTGCTGTAAATTAATCTTGTTGCTGTAAATTTATCATATTGCTGTGCTTTTATCGTTTAATTTATCATGTTGCTGTGAGTTTATGCATGTCGCTAACTACAACTTATGTTGCTCAGTATAAGTTGTTACAGATCAATGGCATCTACTAAAGCAAGTTGTGAAGGTGGTCAGTCAGTTCGGAAGAGTAAAAGAATAAGCCAAATTGCTAAGTTGGAGAATAAGGGCAAAGAAGTCAGAATAGATGACATTGAACAGAGTTGCGAGGTTGATAGAGTGGCGGATTCCAAAGAAACCACCACCTCAAGAACTTCTAGAGGTCGGACACAGTTAGATAAGCTTTCGAAGCAAAGAATGCAAGGTATTCGAAAGGATGTGTCATTCAATCAATTAGGACAACCGATAGGACCAGCTGCTGTAGCGATGCAAAGTTACATTGGTGTGCTGGCTCGGCAAAAAATTAATATTAAATACAAGACATGGAAGCATGTCCCAGCTGCTAGTAAAGAATTAATATGGGAATCAGTGAATGTAAGTTAGCAATTTTTAACAATTATAATCTTTACCTTCTAATTATATATATTTAATGTCGTCTGTGTTAATCTTATTAATGTTTTCCACTTATGTGATGTACAGTTGATGTATAATGTGGATTCAAGGTGGAAAAAGGGATGTTTGAGATCTGCAAACAGTAAGTGGAGGCAATACAAAACCCATCTCACCCAAAAATTCATTATGAGCAGGCGTGACAAACCTGAGGAGATGAATGAGCCACCTGTTGGCTTTGAAATTACAAGAGAAGATTGGCGTGCGTTTGTCATTAGTCGGATTTCAGAAGAATTCATTGTAAGTTTTCTTAATATATTTTCTTTTGAAACTGTTCGACCAAAAGTCACTATGTATTATTCAAAATTGATATATCCCAATGCTTGAAATAACTAGAAACTCAGTGATGATAATAAAGAGCGAAGGAAAAAGAATAGATATCCTCATCGACTCTCACGCAAAGGATATGCACGCTTTGCTGAAGAAAATTGTAAGTATTTGTAAACTATATTTCCTTTAAGAATCATTCCAAATGATTCACATAAAATTATTTCACATTTGTCATTTGATTTTTCTTTGTTGTAGGCGAAATGAATTATGTGATGATAAAGACATCAACAGAGCTATTATGTGGAAGAAAGGACGCGCCAATAAAGGAGGAGAGTTTCAAGGAGAAGATTTGGTGAACACAGTCCACAAGATTGTAAGCAAATTAACAATACATAAAACCTGTAAATTTAATAAAATGATACCTTGTAATAATAATAATTTCTTTTAATGTTGCCATAACAGGATGAAATATATACAACAAAAGAGGGAGGGTAAGCTGCAAATTGAAGGACCAAAAGAGGATATTCTGACCAAGGCACTTGATACTCAAGAAATTGCTGGCCGCGTGCGGGGTATAGGAGGTCATATCAACCCAACAATCTATTTCAATGTTCCTAGAACAAGGAAGAAATTTGATGTTACCCTAGAAATAATCGCTGAGCATAAAAGGGAGATGCAGGAGGCGAAGATGCAAATTTCACAACAAGATGTACGCATCCA
>JAGFNQ010007152.1:168413-193543 GCA_024364735.1 Boesenbergia rotunda | reverse complement strand
ATTTATGGCAACCCTGGTTCAAAAGTTAAGTTAATTAGAACAAGTAAAATGAAATTTTGTTCCCTCCCCTGGAAGGAATCTCCCCCTAGATTTTTCAAAGTTTGGTGGGGGTTTTTGAGACTAAGTCTAAAGATGGATTTAATTTTCCTTAGTGACAAAAACATATTTTCCAAAATAAATTTGGATGTGCACTTTGGAAAATTTATACCTGTAGAAAATTTAAGTTTAAATACTTAGATAAATTTGAAAACTTATGTTTAATTATTACGAAGGATTTTGAAAACATAAGTTTGAGTACTAAAGAGAATTTCGTAAATTTAAGTTTTAAGTACTCAGAAAAGTTTTTGAAAACTTATGTTTGAAATACTTAGAAGTTTTTTGAAAACTTAAGTTTAAAATACTTAGAAGATTTTTGAAGGCTTAAGTTTAAAATACTTAGAAGATTTGAAAGCTTAAGTTTAAAATACTTAGAAGATTTCTGAAAACTTAAGTTTAAAATACTTAGAAGATTTTTGAAAGCTTAAGTTTAAAATACTTAGAAGATTCTTGAAAACTTAAGTTTAAAATACTTAGAAGATTTCTGAAAACTTAAGTTTAAAATACTTAGAAGATTTCTGAGAACTTAAGTTTAAAATACTTAGAAGATTTTAGTACTTTTGAAAAAAAATTGAATTAAGTACTTTTTGAATATTGAGTTTGAAATTTTGGATTTAGAGAAAAAAATTGTAAACTCTCCTTTCCTATCTCTCCCCCTTTGCCATATATCAAAAACAAGGAAATATAGCAGAAACTGGATAATTAAATTGCATAAAAGGAAATAATAACTTGCATAATTCGCTATACTGAATCAATTCAGTATATGAATTAAACCAAATCAGTTTCAATTTTCTCTTTTAGGGTCCTGTCTAACCCAATTAGCTACTTACTAACTGCTATAACCAGTAATTTTCGCTAGGGTTAGTCAAGTTAAGTGTTCTGTTCAAGTTAAATTTTCTAAAGTTGACACTTAACTTGATTACTGTGTAGGTTGTATTTAGTGCCCCAATTACTGCAGATGCACTGACTTAAAGCATCTTGAATTAAGGAAAAGACCTAAGCATCTCAACCCATTCTAGGTTATCAATCAAAAGTATCCTAAGGTGCTTGTGAAATGCTGACTTCTAAATCTATAGGTGCATGCAGTTCTAGGGTTAGGGCCTAGGCTAAGTCCATTTGCGAGAAAGCCCTAGTTTTGAAAGGGGTAGTTTTTTTTAAAACTAAGTCAAAAATTTATTTTTAAAACTTTTCAGAAGTAAGTAAAAGCTGATTTTGAAAGCAAAATTTAAAAGCTGATTTTGAAAGCATTTAACAACTACTTTAAAAGCTGATTTTGAAATAAGTGAAGAAATCCAACAGTAGACTAAATCTATTCTACCAAGCATAATCCTAACTGTTGATCAAAAAAACAAGTACTCATTCCCATAAGTCAGCTAATCAACATAGAGAATCAGCACAGTCATACAAATCAAAACATGAGTCAACCCTAGTGAGTAGGGGTAGTCAGATAGTCACTGGTACAATGCTAATCAAATCTAGGAGGAGGGACCAGGATGATCAGAGGAGCCTGGCTGCCAAGATCGAAACAACTCCATCATCTCGTGATACTGTGCGTCTCTGGTCTCCCTCTCAGCTCTAAGGGCACTCATATAGTTAGTGTAATAGCCTAGATTTGTCTCCATATTTTCAGCATGGTTTGCCTCCTCTTCCTCTCGGAGGCTCTGGACCTGTGTCTCCAGCCGTGTCACCCTCTCATAGAGTGTCGGTGGAGGGGGCTCGTCTATGTGTGCTCGATCCTCTACTGCCAAATCGGCGACATCGACTTCAACCTCCTCGTCTGAGTCGATTTGAGCTCCGGCTCGCTGTCGTCTCCAAGTCAAAACCCCGGTGGCCGATACCTCTATACCAGCTAAAGAGAAGTTCCTAAACCCTATCTCGTCAAAATCGGTTAGCGCGGTTATTTCACCTATGGTAATGTCATGATCGTGGTGATGAAGGATGGAGGTGATGATGTGACAGAAGGGGATGCGTACCCGACCCTGAGTCGTGACATTGGAGGCATGTAAGATAGCGTGGAATATGTGAAGGCCAATGTCAATGTCTAGATGATGGATCAGGGCATACAGGAGGAAGGCATGAAAAGGTCGCATGGTCGCGACATCCCTAGTGGATAGTGGCAAAATACAGCGGACCAGGACTCTGTACAGGGCGTAGTCCTGGGCCTGAAGGTCAACGGACTGAAATCGTCTAGCTACGAGGAGTCTAGCTTCCCTATAGAAGTAGGAGTAGAGAGTGTCTAGAGTAATGTGAGCGTAGGGAGCATCAAATGGAGGATCCCTCGGTGGATAGCAACAAAAGGTGGACTGGGAGGGTCGTAGTCCAAGAAATCGATTTAATAAAGTAGGGGTGATGGACAAGGGTATCCCTTGAACAGTAGTGACAAACATTAGATCATTTTATCGAACTATGTTATTATAGAATTCTACACATAAAGATGTGTTAATTGAATGAGTGCAGAACACTAGATTGTCTAGTTGATAAAAGTTTATGACATTCATGGCTAAAGGACAAGATTGGGTGAAGAAATGTCTATTTAGATAGCTAGTCTTGATAGGCTTATAGGTTGTTCGAGTAAACTTATTACACAGTTCTAGAGTTGGAAACCTAGGGTCGGGACTCGGTTCGGTACTGGGGTTCGCTTGGTTCGCTCGGCGTTTTCTAAGTTAAGAAACATGCATTTATAAGAAAAGAATTAAGAAACTAATTCTAAATGCATAAAAGAAATCATACCGGGGAGGCATGGTTGAGATTGAGGAAGCACAAATGTCACTTGATCTCTTTGGAAGGAAGGAAGTGAGGAAAGAGGATGGTTTTTGGTGTGGGAAGAAGAGGGAGTTCGGGTGCCTTTTTATAGGCAGTTTATTGGGGGCGCCCGGGATAGCAGCTTACTGCCTTTGGCAGTGACTAGTGATGGTTGGGGCGCCCGCAGTGACCTGGGCGCCCCGGTCAGCCTGGTCTTTGCAGCTTTTGCTGCTTTGACTGATACTGGGGGCGCCCGCGAGGTTCGGGGCGCCCCGGTCAAGGGACAAGGGCAGCTTTTTACTTTGAGACGAGTGAAAGTAATGGGAGGGGGGCGCTCGAGGAGTCACGGGCTCCCGGATAGAGTATTGATTGATATTTTTGTTGTCTTGTCATCATTTGACCATGGTTTAATTGGTTTGACTACGTTGACCATGGTTTGACTGCTTTGACCATAGTTTGACTACTTTGACCATGGTTTGACTATGTTGATCATGGTTTGACTATGTTGACCATGATTTGACTATGTTGAACTATAGGATTAAACCACAATATAGGTAATAAAAGAATTTCAATTGAGTATAATTTTACTGTCTCACCCAATCTAGGGTTTTCAATCACGTTAGCCTTATGGGTTTTGTGAGACAGGTTTTGATAAAAGAATTTTTGAAAAACATGATTTATTTTGAAAAACTTAATTAATTTTGAAAACAATTAAATTTATTTTGAAAGAAATGTTTAAATCTACAACTAACTGAAAATCTGTGTTAGATTCGAATTTGACAAAGAATCATTTGAATTTGAATTTAAAAAATTGGCTTCCAGGTCTTGGCGAGGCACTAGGCCTTCTTTGGCCGTAGCCTTATTGGATCATCAACCCTTTCCTTGACAAATCCTTTTAATGAAATTTCATTTTCAAAATTAGTTTTTGAAAAATTCTGGTCTAACTAGTTTGGGTCTTGGATCGGTAGCTTCGGCTAGTTTCACCAGTCTAAAGAGACCAAGTAGTGAATACTTGACCTTATTAGAATTGGTTTCCCTATCGTACTATCATCTCACCTCCACCCAATATTATGTTGGTAGATTTCAGTTAAATTGGTTCAGTCCTTAAACTAACCATTCCTAAATCTAAACATGGTAAATTGCAGAAATTAAGTAAACAATCAATCATGCAAATTGCAAGCAAGAATTGAATTTTATCTAACAATAAATATTATTTTCAATTTGGCTCCCCCTGGACTAAAGCCACGATAATGGTCTGGCAAGATGTGAATCTTGTCCTTGGGGATCCAATATTGATTTGACCCAGTTTGTTTATTCAGGCATAGTTTGGATACCCATGCCTGAACTTTAGGTCTGGACTGGTTCAGTACAGCAAAGTAGGATCTTTGTCTAGATTTGGTTCTGTAGCCTAGTCCGGATCGATTTAGAACCGATTTCTGTTTTCCAAGAATCATGTCAAGATTCTTGGAACCAGAAGTAAATTGTTCTAACGCTGATCTAAGATCCTTAACCTGAGTTTTCAGGGAGGAGTTCTCTTTTTCAAGTTTTTCAACTTGAGTAGAGGTTCCTTCTTGAACCTTCTCAGTTAAGGGTCTAGAGTTAGCTCCCTCTTTCAGAAGTTTTACTTCCTGTCGGAGGGATTCTACTCGGAGTTTAGCTTTCGCCAAATCTCGAGAAAGATACGAAATTAACTCGTTTAACTGACTCCTAGTAAAACCACTTACCTTGATTTCGTCGTCCTTTGAAAATGTCATTCTGCCGTCGTCCTGTTCTGATTCTGATTCGGTCTCGACTTCTTCTGAGGCGGTTAGTGCGAGTAGGTTCGATTGTGGGACCTCTTCTTCTTCTTCGGAGGAGGACTCGCCCCACGTTGCTTGGAGTGCCTTCTTCTTCCTTCTATTCTTCTTGGTCTCCTTTAGGTTCGGACACTCCGTCTTGTAGTGACCCTTCTTCTTGCACTCGTAGCAGGTCACGTTGGGCTTGTTCTTTTCGTTTGCGGGTTCAGCTGGTTCATCCTTTCTTTGGCTGACCTTCCGTTTGTTGGTTTGGTTCTTCAATTCCTTGTAGTAGTTTCGGGCCAGTCGGACCAGCTTAGGTCGATCGCCTTCTTCGTCTTCTGAGTCTGAGTCTGAGTTAGACTCGGGTTCAGGTTGAGGCTTTTTCTTTGTTGTCCTTCCAGTTTTACCTACAACAAAGGTAATACCTTTCTCGGCCAAATTGTAGTTAGTCTGTTCATGTAATTCTAATTCAGAGAACAATTCATCTAATTTAATTTTTGAAAGGTCCCTTGAGACCTTGTATGCATCTACCATAGATGCCCACAAGGTGTTTCTTGGGAAAGCATTTAAAGCGTACCTTATTAGGTCACGATTTTCTACCTTGTGACCGATGGTGTGTAGTCCGTTCATCAATTCCTGAATTCAGGCGTGGAGTTGAGCTGATGTTTCGTTGTCGATCATTTTGATCGTATACAGCTTGTTCAGGAGGAGATCCCTCTTGCTGATCCGAGTGTCTGATGTTCCTTCGTGCAGCTCGATCAATTTCCCCCACAGCTCCTTGGCACTGTTGAAAGGACCCACCCGGTTAAGCTCCTCTTTTGTTAAGCCGCATTGGAGTGTCTGGGTCGCCTTTGCATCAGCTTCAATTTTCCGTTTCAGAGCGGTGTCCCACTCAGTGTAGGTTTGAGGTACTCCTTCAGCATTTTTCGGAATCTCCAGTCCGGACTGGATGATTATCCACATGTCCACCTGAGTTTTCAGGTGGACCTCCATTCTGCTCTTCCAGTAGGAGAAGTCCTCCCCACTGAAGAGAGGTGGTTTTGCAGTGCTGAAGCCTTCTTGCATGGTCATTTTATCTGAAAAACTAAACTAAAAAGAAAGGAATGTCCCAAGACTTGGTCTTGGATTAGTAGTGCGGGATAAAAAGTAATGATTATCGAGGGGTGTTGCACCAACCTCTATTAGCAAAAAAAATTTCGAATAAAAAAAATATTAAAATTTTTTTTAAAAAATCTGAAAAACTCTCAAATTTGTGGTTGCACCAAATTTGAGCTTCCCCGCTCTGATACCACTTGTTGGATCGAGAGAAACGATAGAGGGGAGGGTGAATATCGTAAAACGTTCGGATTAACAGTTAGAGAAATTACGCAGCGGAAATTTAAATCAACCACACGCAAACACAAAGTTTTTTACTTGGTTCGGAGTCGCGGTCGGCTCCTACTCCAAGGCCTACGGTCGTTGACCGTTTACTATGGGCAATTTTATATTTCGCAAAATCGGTTTACAAAAAGTATTACAAAATTATTGCAGTAAACTAAAATTAGCTCTTCGTTACCGACGTCCGGTGTAGATTATATTTTTGAAGCAGAAGGACGTCGTAGGCGCTTGTATCTCGAGTCGGGAGGTTTCCGGAGCAGAGCGCGGGAGCAGAAGAGCGTGAATGAGTTGGAAGAAGTGTTGTTCGAAGCCTTGGGGTCTAGGGCCTATTTATAGCCCCTGGGGGCGCCCGGGATGTCGGGGGTGCCCCCCCCACATGTCAGTTGATCCGAGTTCCTCTCGGTCAGCTCTGATCCCTTCAAACTCGGGATCAGCCTTTGACGGGGGTGCCCGGGACGCTGGGGGCGCCTTGGTTGGCTAGGTCAACTCTCATCCGTTGGCTTCGCTGGTTTCTGCTTCGATAGCTTGACTTGGAGGCACCCGGGATGCTGGGGGCGCCCCGGAGCATAGGGGGCGCCCGGGAGCACGAGGGCGCCCTTCCCATGAACTCCCGAAGCACTCCATTTGCTTAGTCTGTTTTGTGTTGCCCTTGGGGCGCCCGGAACACTGGGGGCGCCTTGCTCAGCTGCTGCCTTTCTCCTTTAAGGCGTTCTGAGCTGCACTGACTCATTCCTTCGGTCCTGCATCCAGGGTTAGTCCAAAACAAGTACAACGCAATAGAGTATTAAGTTTATACAGCCTTAGCTGTCTTGGTTCTGACTTTGGGCCACCCAAAATGGAGCCCTAGGTCGAACCGACGCCTACTGTTCCCTCGACGGGGAACGCGTCCTCACCTACTCCTCTCGGGAGAATGTACCTGATGCCAACCAGCTCCTCCGGTTGGACTTTTGCCCAGCAGTCCTTCGCCAGGTGCGTAGCTGTCCTTCGCCAGGTCTTCAGTACCAAGCTGTCCTTCGCCTGGTGCCTAGCTGTCCTTCGCTAGGTCTTTGTATCCTGGCATTCCTTCGCCAGGTGCCTAGCAGTCCTTCGCTAGGGCTTCAGTACCATGCTGTCCTTCACCTGGTGCCTAGCTGTCCTTCGCTAGGACTTTGTATCCTGGCATTCCTTCGCCAGGTGCCTAGCAGTCCTTCGCTAGGGCTTTGCCTGCACACTTGAGTAATATGTTAGATAAACATTATATCTTAACTTTTGAACCCTGTTGCCATTATCAAAACACAGGTTTGACTTGGGTGCTTTCTGCCCCAACAGACTCAAGTGGTTTTACTTGGTTCGGAGTCGCGGTCGGCTCCTACTCCAAGGCCCACGGTCGTTGACCGTTTACTGCGGGCAATTCTATATGAGCGCAAAAGATTTACAAGAATTGTATAAGTAAATTGCAGTAAATAAACAATTTTACTCTTCGTGATCGACGCCCGGTATGGATCGTACTTCGGTGCGGAGGGTCGTCGTCGACGCTTGGAATTTCAAAATAGAAGGTTTCTGGAGTAGCGCGTTTGTGTCGAAGAGCGTAGAAGCGTTGGAATCAGTGATGCCTGAAGCCTTGGGGTCGAGGGGCTTTTTATAGCCTCCTGGGGCGCCCTGAACGTTGGGGGCACCCCCCCCCCCCCCCACGTGTCATCCGATCCGAGAGGATCTCGGTCAGCCCTTATCCCACTCGAATAGGGCTGAGAGTTGCCTGTGGGGGCGCCCTGGTTGACTCGTTCCGCTGGCTTCTCGGTTGGATAAGTCTTATCCGCTTCGTTATCTTGAGTCCGGGGCGCCCGGGAGCACGGGGGTGCCCGAGAGCATGTGGGTGCCCCGCCCAGTAAGCTTTTGAAGCGTACTCTTGCCTAACTTGTTTTGCCTTGACCTTGGGGGCGCCCGGGACACTAGGGGCGCCCTACTCAGCTGTTGCCTCTCTCCTTTGAGACGTTCTGAGCTGCAGAAACTCATTCCTTCGGTCCTACATCCAGGGTTAGTCCAAAACAACATAAAGCAATAATGTTAGTGAGTCTTACAGTCGTAGCTGTCTTGGTTTTGTCTTTGGGTCTCCAAAATGGAGCCCTAGGTCGAACCGACGCCTACTGTTCCCTCGACGGGCAACGCGTCCTCACCTACTCCTCTCAGGAGAATTTACCTGTTGCCAACCGGCTCCTCCGGTTGGACTTTTGCCCAGCAGTCCTTCGCCAGGTCTTCAGTTCCAGGCAGTCCTTCGCCTGGTGCCTAACAGTCCTTCGCTAGATCTTTGACTCCTAGCAGCCCTTCGCTAGGTGCCCAGCTGTCCTTCGCCAGGTCTTAGGTTTCCGTTGCCTTGCAGTCCTTCGCTAGGTGCCTAGCTTTCCTTTGCTAGGACTTCAATCTGCACACTCAAGTAACATGTTAGATAAACATAACATCTTAACTTTTGAACCCTCTTGCCATTATCAAAACATAGGTTCGACTTGGGTGCTGTCTGCACCAACAATCTCCCCCTTTTTCATTTATGGCAACCCGGTTCAAAAAGTTAAGATAATCAGAACAGTTGTTATAAAAGTTTAGTTTCCTCCCCCTGGAAGGAATCTCCCCTTAGATTTTTCAAAAGTTCGTGGGGTTTAAAAAATCTCTAAGCCTAAAGATGGAATTAATTTTTCAAACCCTTTGAACAATTTTCAAAGGAACTTTAGAAACATATTTAAAAACTGGTTGTGCACTTTTGAAGATTTACACTTGAAAATTTTCAAGGATTTTTGAAAAGTTTTAAGTACTTGGAACCATAGCTTTAGTTTAAGATAAGTACTTAGCAAAATTTTACAACTGCTTAAGTTTTAAGTACTTAGAAAAAACTTTTTGACAAATAGCTTGAGTTTAAGTACTTAAAAAGATTTTTGAACACAGCTTAAGTTTAAGTACTTAAAAAAGATTTTTGAAAATAGCTTAAGTTTAAGTACTTAAAAAAGATTTTTGAATATAGCTTAAGTTTAAGTACTTAAAAAAGATTTTACAAAATAGCTTAAGTTTAAGTACTTAAAAAAGATTTTTGAATATAGCTTAAGTTTAAGTACATAAAAAAGATTTTTGAAAATAGCTTAAGTTTAAGTACTTAAAAAATTTTTTTGAAAATAGCTTAAGTTTAAGTACTTAAAAAGGATTTTTGAAAATAGCTTAACTATTTTGAAAACAGTTTTGAAAAAAGAACTTAGAGTAAGTAAAAACTTAGAGTAAGTACTTTTAAATAGTTCTGAAAAAGAAATTAGCTTAAATTTTTGAAGAAAGGATAAAATTTTTGAAAAAAAAATTTAAAGCTCTTCTCTCCTTTCCTATCTCTCCCCCTTTGTCATATATCAAAAATAAAGCAATAGAAATAAACATAAATTGCATGACAAAAGAATGATGTGCTGTACTGAACCAATTCAAGATATAGACTGAACCAAAGCAATTTCAATTATCTCTTTAGGGTCCTGTCTAACCCATTTAGCTACTTACTAACTGTTATAAACAGTAGCTTTCGCTAGGGTTAGTCGAGTTAAGTGTTCTGTTCAAGTTAGATTTTCTAAACTTGACACTTAACTTGATTACTGGTTAAGTTGTATTTAGTGCCCCAATTTCTGCAGATGCACTGACTTAAAGCATCTTGAATTAAGGCAGAGACCTAAGCATCTCAACCCATTCTAGGTTATCATTCAAAAGTACCCTAAGGTGCTTGTGAGATGCTTGCTTCTAAATCTATAGGTGCATGCAGTTCTAGGGTTAGGGCCTAGGCTAAGTCCATTTGCAAAAAAACCCTAGTTTTGAAGGGGTAGTTTTTAAGAAAAACTAAAAACATTATTAAAAAGAAAGGCTAAAAAGATTTTCAAAGGCTGATTTGGAAACCAAGTAAAGCATATTTTTTTAAATTATTTTAAAAACTGATTTTTCCAAATCAAATAAAGCAGTGAGAAAACCAACAGTAGAGTAACCCTATTCTACCAAGCATAATCCTAACTGTCTTCTTAGTGAGCTGAACTCAGATTCAGGTAGGGGTTTGGTGAATATGTCAGCTAAGTTAGATTTAGAATCTACATGTTTAAGGACTATCTCACCCGTGGCTACGTGATCTCTTACAAAGTGGTGTTTAACTTCTATGTGTTTAGTTCTGGAATGTTGGATTGGGTTCTTAGTTAGATTAATTGAGCTTATATTGTCAATGAAGACTTGAGTTTGGGTGTAGTTGAGCTGGAAGTCCTTAAGAGTGTGCATCATCCATAAAAGTTGTGCTACACACTCTCCTAAGGCAACATACTCAGCTTCAGTTATGGATAGAGCTACACAGTGTTGTTTTCTGCTGCACCAACTTACTAGACTATTTCCTAACAGTTGGCAGCCTCCACTTGTGCTCTTTCTATCTAACTTACAACCAGCGTTGTCAGAATCCGAGTATCCTGACAAGTCAAAGGTTGAGGTCCTAGGATACCAAATCCCTACATTTAAGGTGCCCTTAACATATCTTAATACTCTTTTTAGGGCTGCTAAGTGCATTTCCTTAGCACAGGTTTGGTATCTAGCACACATACCTACAGCAAAAAGGATATCAGGTCTGCTGGCTGTAAGGTATAGTAGACTTCCAATCATACTTCTATAGAGTTTGAGGTCTACTGGTTTACCATCAAGGTCACTATCTATTTTTATGTTGGTGGCCATGGGGGTACTTATGCTTTTAGAGTTATCCATTTTAAATTTCTTTATTAGCTCTTTAGCATATTTGAATTGTTGGACATAGTTTCCATCCCTAGTTTGTTTAATTTGTAATCCTAGGAAAAAGTTGAGCTCACCAACTAAGCTCATTTCAAATTCATTTTCCATTATTTTAACGAATTCTTTTAAAAAATTAGAGTTGGTGGACCCAAAGATTATGTCATCGACGTAGATTTGGGCAATAAAGATTTCTTTTCCTAGGGTTTTAATAAATAGGGTTGAATCGATTTGTCCTTGTTTAAATTCTTTAGAAATTAGGTAAGTCGATAAGCGTTCATACCAGACCCTAGGTGTTTGTTTTAGTCCATAAAGTGCTTTAGTAAGTTTGTACACATGGTCAGGTCTTTCTAAGTCTTCAAACCCAGGGGTCCTGCTCATCACAGTCGATCGGTGGTCCTGCTCGCTGGCGTCTCCACGACAAAACCCCGGTAGCCAAGACCTCTATACCAGCTAGGGAGAAGTTTCTAAATCCTATTTCGTCGAACTCGGTCATCGCGCTCATTTCACCTACGGTAATGTTACGACCGTGATGATGAAGGATAGAGGTGATGATGTGGCAGAAGGGGGTGTGTACCCGACCTTGAGTGGTAACACTGGAGGCGTGTAGGATGGCGTGGAACATGTGAAGGCCAATGTCAATGTCTAGGAGGTGGATAAACGCATACAATTAGAATGTGTGAAATGGTCGCATGGTCGCTGATATGCCCAGATATAGTAGATTAAATTGTCACGAAAGTTGGGACCATCAGAATTTAAATGTGAATGAATAACTGGAAACCCTTTTACAATCAAAAGTATGAAAATGTAATATAGGAGCCACAGGTCGTATTTTTCTCGGGGCTAGTTGACGTTGTTTGATTCGCGCTTGTGTTTATGTGTCGTTTGTGAATTTTGGGTTTCAAGTAAAATCTAGAATTTGGGTTCAATTGGAAATAAAAACACAAGGTAAAGAACAAGACTTAACTCATGAACCTTAAACCAAGTAATGGCAATTGATGAGCTTAACCACTAAACAACTTAATCAAGCAAGGCACTTAGCCGAATTCAAGGAGTGATTCTAAACTTAAATGCATGTACACGACAAATTGCTTTTAACTCCAAGGAGTACCATTCAACCAAAATTTAATCTTGACATACAATGCAACCATAAAACAAACTAGATATGCAATTTGAGATGCTTATGTGCCAAAATTTAGATTACAATTCAGAGATAAATCAAATGCATATGAAATTGATTTCAAACACAATCATACACCAAGGAAGCATGTTAATTTCGGATGCAAAACAGTGCCCTAAAATAGCTTGGCACGCAAGCTGAAAACATTGTGCCAAGGGCTGCTGTTTTATGCCAAAAACTAGTTCTATCAGTTCGGAAAATGCAGCTGACCGAATGCAATTTGAAAACAAAACTATCAATGAAGAATTTTGCAGGAATGAATGAAGAAATGCAAGCAAAAAAACTGCTCAATCAACTGTCCTATTGCAGAGTTAAGATGAGTGTCGAAATACAGGGAGAAAGTGCAGAAATTCAGCTCAAAATCAGAGCAAAAACGCACAAATCCAACTCAGATTCGAGGGCACCAACCTAATGCTCAGACAAGATGTAGAAAGTTTAAGAATTGCTTGTCATGACTTCAGGAAATCGTAACTGAAAACTGGCACAAACTTGAAACTAAAACTGCAGGAATCACTTGATGTGCAGAATTTCTGAAATCTGGATGCAAGGTTGATGCGCAGGTAAACAATGATTAAGTGCAGAGTTTCAGATATAACAAATTGAATGCAAAGACAACAGATGCAAGCCGATACAACATTGCAGAAATAAAAATTGCAGAAACTGGCACGCCAATGAAAGGCTGATCAGAACAAAAATCAACATAAACTGCAGAAATGGAACAAGGAACTGAATGCAGGTTTCCTAAGCTGCATAGAAACTCAGAAACGAAACTAAAAGTAAAACAAACTTAGCTCAACTAAATTAACTCACTAAATGTGAAATAAACTAAAGAAATTCAGATGCAAGATGGAATTTCAGAAGGAGAAAAAACTAATACGCAGCTGAAAACAGGGCATGGAGTTGATACGCTACAATTAAGCATGAATTAAACTAGAATTAAGAGTAATGGTCCACTAAACAAGTTTCCTAACTATTATACTTGCAGAAAATAAACCTAACTTAAGCAAAACAACCAAGAAACGAAATTACACAATTCTGAAAGAAAGACAGTAATGAAACAAGCGGCAGAAATGAAATTTACAACTAAACAATGAAATTAACTAGCTAAACTACTCCTCAATCCTCCTTAAGCTCAAAATCTTCTTGGTTGTCAATCAAGAGCTGGCTTCGAACCCCTAGGCTCAGCAAATCAGTGGAAAAACAGCCTCAATCTACCAATCTGCTCAAACTGCCTCAGCTGGAAGAATTCCAGTCCAATCTCTCTTGTCTCGATGGATGGCTTGCGATTGTGATTTGAAGAACATCTGAGCTCACCTGAGAACCCCTACAAGCAGCTCAAATGGTCGGAAATGACTTGTGGACGAGACACAATCGATTGGGTAGCAGAGATGCCGAAACCCTCAAACACCCCTGTTCTGGCGCAGATTGAGCTGAAATCTCGATCCTAGCTATCTTCCAAG
The DNA here is from genome assembly GCA_024364735.1 of Boesenbergia rotunda. Lineage (NCBI taxonomy): Eukaryota > Viridiplantae > Streptophyta > Magnoliopsida > Zingiberales > Zingiberaceae > Boesenbergia > Boesenbergia rotunda. The sequence continues at coordinate 180,164 of JAGFNQ010007152.1, read as the reverse complement.
GACTTAGATGATGAACAAATGGAGAATTTGAGGGGTCGCGCCCCTTAGATGAAGAAATTAGCTAAGAAAGTGAAGAACACGAAGAAGAAGCTGCGACGAGGCAACACGACAAAGGAGAAGGCTCCGGGAATTTTTGATTAAATAGTTATCAACGGACGGCCCAGATTGATCGGAGGAGATCCCACGGCTGATCTTGCTCTGATTGGAGCCAAACTTTGATGATGATGATCTGGGGTCAGGATCTGCCTCTTGGTAGCTCGGATCCTCCAGATTTGCAACGGATGGTCCAGATCAAGCTAATCTTTGAATGGATGATCTAGAGCCCTCCAAGCTTGATCCAACGGTTGATTGAGCTCTGATTGGAATGAAACCTTCAGATCTTGATCAGGGTGCTTGATCAACCCTAGCCCTAGCTCGGATTGCTTCAGATGATCTCGGATGGCTCAGATCTAGCCGCTCTTGAATCGGACGGCCCGGATTAATTGTAAGCTTGATAATTCGATCCGGTTCACATCCGACTCAAGTTTGACCCAGTATGCCCTAGGTCCAGGATCATTTCATGCCTACAAAAATATATCAGAAAATTAGTGGCCAAATAATCCAAAAATGTGTAATTTTGCAATTAAGTCCAAAATAAAAAGAAATCCTAAAACCTAGGGTAAAATCATAATTAAGCAAGTAAAACAAGGGTCAAACATGGATTTTAGCAATTAAAATAATCAATAAAATGATGCTTATCAACTCCCCCACACTTAACCTTGAGCGTCTCGCGAAACTACTAAGTATGTATCCCCTAGATTTTCTTAAGCATAATTAGAAGCAAATGAAAAGAAATTACCTAAGGTTGTCAATTCTCAAAAATCTAAGCTCTATGGATTAATATCTTGTCCTTAAATCAACAACTTAGCCTTTTTATCCATCATGAGTCATTGAGATGAATTCAACTCACTAGCCTTTCAAGGGAAGTTTTGGTGGCTCTCTCCTTAAGTTCTAAGTTGATGATGGAAGTGGAGCTTAATAAGTACCATTTTTGTGATTATTTTAGATGTTAAAATCCATGTTTGATCCATGTTTTTATTGCTTAATTCTGATTTTACCCTAGGTTTTGGAACTTTATCTTATTTTGGACTTAATTGCAAAATTACATTAAAATGGATTAATTGACCACTAAATTTTGGATCTATTTTTGTAGGCACCAAAGGTTCAAGGACTTAGGGCATATTGGGTCAAACTTGAGTCGGAAGTGACCCGGATCCGATTATCAAGCCTACGATTAATCCGGGCCGTCCGATTCAAGAGCGGCTAGATCTGAGCCATCCGGGACGATCTGAAGCAATCCGAGCTAGGGTTAGGGTTGATCAAGCACCCTGATCAAGATCTGAAGATTTCATCCCAATCAGAGCAAGATCAACCGTTGGATCAAGCTTGGAGGGCTCTAGATCATCCATTCAAAGATTAGCTTGATCTGGACCATCCGTTGCATATCTGGAGGATCCGAGCTACCACAAGGCAGATCCTGACCCCAGATCATCATCATAAAAGTTTGGCTCCAATCAGACCAAGATCTACCGTTGGATCTCCTCCGATTAATCTGAGCCGTCCATTTGTTTCTATTTAATCAAAAAATCAGCGCAGCTCATCCTGGTCGCGTTTCCTCGCCGCACTGTTCATCTTCTTCAGTTTTTCATCATTTTTTTCAGCATTTCTTCTTCCAAGGGGCGCGACCCCTCAAATCCTTCATTAGAACAAGTGTTAGGTCAGTGGGGAGAACTCACAGAGGAGTTTCCAGATCGGATTTTGCCCAAGATAGAGTTTCGTGAGGTTTCAGTGGCTCTGTCACTTGATTGCATCAATCTCAGTTGTTCATCATCTTCATTGCATCCGAGCTAGCTGGAGGGGTTCCCTGGGAGGCTCGGAGCATTCCCAAACCTTTATCGCAATCCACCACAGCTAGGTTGAAGCAATCGGTTGCTGTTTTCAGTTTGGGCAGAGTTTGAATGGAGTTGAATCGCAGAGCTGTATTTCCACTGATTTGCTGAGCTTACGGGTCCTAGGCTCACTCTTGCTTGACGACCAAGAAGCATTTGAGCTGAGGAAGGGTTGAGGATTAGTTTCAATTGGTTTATTTTAGTCAATTAGCTGTAATTTTCAGTTTCGGCAGTTTCCTACTGTTTCAGAATTTCAGATTAGTTGAGCATTAGTTTCATGATTCGATTCAGTGTTAATTAGGTTTAATTCCTGCAAGTAAACCAGTAGATAGCTTGTTAATGAACAATAGTTTTCAATCATAGTTTATTTCTTGTTCTTTGTCTTGCGTATCATTTTTGCTAGCTGCGTATCAGCCTAGGTTTCTGCAGTATCAGTTTTCAGCCTTGCATTTTATATCAGTAGTCTAGTTTATTTCTAAGTTGCCCTTGATACTAGTTGGTAAATTCGATCTTAGCTGCTTAGTGTGGTTTAGTATCCCATTCGGTTTCTACATCATGAAATTCATGTCTGATTTCTGTTTTCATTCAGATTTCAACTCTGCATTGACAGTTTCTGCTATTGTGTAAATTCTGAACTTCTCGTTTCTGCATTTAAATTCTGAGAATCAGTCTTTTCCTTTCAGCATCTGAACTTGATCCAAGTTGCTTTGAAAATCTTTAAGTTCATTGCCCCCTGAATTCAAATCTGTGTTTCTGCAATTGCTATTCATTTCTGCACAAGAAGGAACCCAGTTCCAAGTCGATCAGCTTAGGTGTATTTGGCTTCTGAAGTCATGTCAAGAGAACCTTCGATCTCCTAGATTTTGTTTGACACTAGATAGCACACTCGAACTCAGCTTGCTCTAATCATTTGCCTGAAATTGAATTGGATTGCAATTTTCTGCAAACATATTTCTGCCTTGAAAGTTGCTGAGTTGTTTCTAAATTTTGGTGCTGAATTTTGTCCTACAAACTTGCATATCAGTGTATTGATAGCTTACCTTCCCAATCTTAGTTGATTTGCTTTAGTTGCTGAATCGTAAGAAGTAATTGGCACACCACATCAGCTTGGGCACATAAACTGCCTTCTCTTGGCTGTTTTCATTTGAATTTCTGCACCTTGTATCATATGGAGTTCTAGCATGGATTAGTGATAAGTTGGATGCTATTTCAAAGCAGGCCATTGTGTTTAGAAGAGGTTGTTTTTCATCTGCATTGTTTGTGAACTCCAAGTCCTAATTCTGTATACTAGTTTGTAACAGCTTGCATTGTGAATCAAGTGAAGTTTCACATTGATTTTATGAAAGTTTGGCCATGGATTGCTTAACTCTTGGTTGTTTGAATTTTAGTTCTGGAATTAAATATGATCTTCAGCGTGATCATTGCATGTGCTATTGGTATTGCTCTCCAATTTTGTAAACCTATCCTTGGTTTGATTAAGTTCATATTCGGTTTCCATTGGTTGAGGCATTACTTGCCATCACATTGGTTGGGTTATTAGTTTGTCTCCCTTCATTTTCATTGCCATTTTATTTCTGAATTGAAAACAAAACCCAATTACTTATTCGAAACCCAAATTCGCAAACGACACCTAAATACAAGCGCGAATCAAACAACGTAAACTAGCCCCGAGAAAAATACGACCTGTGGCCCCTATATTACATTTTCATACTTTTGATTGTAAAAAGGGTTTCCAGCTATTCATTCATATTTAAATTTGAGGCCCACATTCGTGACACATAGATTGGGCTCGTCAAATTTGAGGCCCACATTCGTGACACATAGATTGGGCTCGTCAAATTTGAGGCCACATTCGTGACACATAGATTGGTCTGATTGGAGCCAAACTTTTATGATGATGATCTGGGGTCAGGATCTGCCTTGTGGTAGCTCGGATCCTCCAGATATGCAACGGATGGTCCAGATCAAGCTAATCTTTGAATGGATGATCTAGAGCCCTCCAAGCTTGATCCAACGGTTGATCTTGCTCTGATTGGGATGAAATCTTCAGATCTTGATCAGGGTGCTTGATCAACCCTAACCCTAGCTCGGATTGCTTCAGATCGTCCCGGATGGCTCAGATCTAGCCGCTCTTGAATCGGACGGCCCGGATTAATCGTAGGCTTGATAATCGGATCCGGGTCACTTCCGACTCAAGTTTGACCCAATATGCCCTAAGTCCTTGAACCTTTGGTGCCTACAAAAATAGATCCAAAATTTAGTGGCCAATTAATCCATTTTAATGTAATTTTGCAATTAAGTCCAAAATAAGATAAAGTTCCAAAACCTAGGGTAAAATCAGAATTAAGCAATAAAAACATGGATCAAACATGGATTTTAACATCTAAAATAATCACAAAAATGGTACTTATCAACTCCCCCACACTTATCCTTGAGCGTCTCGCGAAACAACTAAATATGTATCCCTTAGGCTTCCTTAAGCATAATTAGAAACAAATGAAAAGAAATTACCTAGGGTTGCCAATTCTCATAAATCTAAGCTCTATGGATTACTATCTTGTCCTTAAATCAACAACTTAGCCTTTTCATCCATCATGAATCATTGAGATGAATTTAAATCTCTAGCCTTTCAAGGAAAATTTGGTGGCTCTCTTCTTAAGTTCTAATTTGATGATGGAAGTGGAGCTCACTCAAACACACATGCTTCTTGCACTACCATAGGCTTGCTTATTATCTACTCTCCACCATTAATCATGAATAGGATCAACATCTACAAAAACAAATAAAAAACAAGGAAAATGATAAGAAATGGAGTAAAAGACTAAGAAAATGGAAAAATGTGAAAGGTGGAAGACTTGAGTGCTCAAAAATGTTTCCAATGTGCTTTGCCCCATCTTGACAGTCCTCTAATGATATCAAGAGTGTGGTGAAGTCAAATTTAAGTAATGGCCTTTGATTTGGATGAAAAACTCTTCTTTGGTTTCAATGTGCCAATTTTCTTCAATTTCGTGCCAACCTTGCTCTTTGTTTTCTTTTCTTTCTTCTTCTCTGATTTCTCTCTTCTTTCTCTTTAGCAAATTCAGAATGTAATGGATTGCAAGGCTTGGATTTGGATGAGAAAAATTCCACTGAATTCAATGATGCCGAAACTTCAAATGTATGTGTCATTTTTCTTCTCCTTTCATTTTTCTATCTTCTTTTCTTTCTCTGTTTCTATGGTCAGCTGCCACTTCTATTCTTGGTTTCCATTTTGCTCAATCTTATTGTGCTTATGCTTCCCAAATCTTTGTTCAGAACTTGCCTCCACTCAAACCTGCCGTGAGCTTCAAATAGATGCTCTAAGGAAACCAATTCATCCCTTAGTTGAGACAAACTGCATTCTTCTCATTTCTTTTAGACTAGCTACAATCAAACGTTGCAGCTGTAATTCGATTCAGATTAGTGGCGATTCAGCTTCTAGAGAGTCTACTTCACATCTTGTATGGAAACACATTTGATATGGTAAACAAATTACTGATTTGGCACAAAAATTTCTGCACAAAATAAAATTCAGAATTTCAAATTTTTGTCACAGATTTCTGCTTTTCTCAGCTCTTTTTCTTTTGTTTCCCTTCTCTTTTGATACATTCACTAATTGGAAGGAGACCTTCTGCCGAGAATCAGAAATGAGTGAGCTTCAAGTGGACTGATCAACACATTTGGCACAAGAAGTGGCAACTCCAAGTAGCATTGCAGAATTTCTCCTTCTTAGTTCTTAACTGCATTTTTTTTTTCTCTGTTTCGATCTATCAGTCCTAGCAAGTTGTTACTGATCAGCTGTGATGTTCTCAATACTCCAACTTTTCAGTTTTTGATCCAAGCCAATTCCGAAACCTGTTAAACAACTCAAGTTAACTTCATTTGGCAAAAACTTTTGATACATTCTCTTTTCTTTTTCTTTCATAGCAGATTTTTTTCTTGTCATTGCATGCCAACACATTTTTTTCTTCAAAATGTAGTAAAGAATCTAAGTCTCCAATGGCTCTCACCTCATCTTGCAAATTCTTGGCATTCCAACTCACTCAAAATGTGATTGATTTCATCCTTCCATTGCAAAAAAAAATTTTCGAAATGAAATTGCTTCTAAATCACTAATCACTCCCCCACACTTAAAACTTTGTCCGTCTCGGGCAAAATAACATCAAGAAACAATCCAAACAACAAGTCCAAAGAAAAGTGAGGGTAAGAGTAAGAAATAAGTAGAGAAAAATGGAATGAACATGATTTTTTTTTTTTTGCAAAATTGAGGTGGAAAGGAAAATAAATGGATTAGCCTCTATAGATGTGATCCAATCATTGAAATATGGTTTTGAAAGAACCTAAGCAAGTTCTAGAGTTTAATAACATGTGTGTCACAAATATAAGGCTAACGCTCACTAGGTAAAAATAATTCATCCCAAGTCCTCAATTAAGAATCTAAAGCAAGTAGTACTCAAGCAACCAAGAATTCATCCATGAACTCAAACCTTAAGTTTTGACAACCAAATTTAATTAATTTTCTAAGAGATTCTAAAATGCTATGGAGATAACCTAGAGGGATACTTTTATTTCTACTCATGCAAGAGAAAGTGCTAAAAGGAAAAACATGGTATTTACAACGTCTATTTATTCGATTTACTCTAGAAAACATAAAAGTGAAAAATGTGATAAAAGAAAATGCAAGAAAGAAAAATCTCCCCTTTATTTCAGGTGGACGGAGCCTATCCAGAAGTAGCCTCCACCGTGGTAGTGGAGGAAAATCGGTGGCTGAGAGATCTATGACTCCCCCACACTTGAACTTTACAAAAAATTTCTCTGGTGGCCTAAGGCGATTCAGGTTCAAGAGCCATTCAAGGGATGGAGTGCTTTTAATTAAAGTCAGATTATCTCCTCCTTGATGCCCTTCAGAAGTCCTTCCAGGAGGCTGGAGTCTGTTCAGTTGGAGTACCCACTCCTGAAGTCTTCTGGACCCTGCAAAACAATGTAATACCTCTCTCAAGTGTTCAGGGTCAGAAAGAAATGATATAAATTCAGTCTCTGCATTAAATGAATCCAAAACTGCATCATATTCAATTAAATCAATTTGTGGTGCCTCAATAAAATTTTCAAAATCATTTTCTACAAAATTTGCATCCAGGAGCTCATCACAAATAAAGAAATCAATTTCTGGCTTATCAATAGAAAGTTCACAATTATTTTCCATCCAGGGTGTATCATGCAATGTGTCACAGCCAATCAAATCGATATCAGGTATTTCCAAAAGTCTTTCACATTCATTTTCAGCATAAAACATAACAAGAGATTCATCAAAATAAATAACATCAATTTCAGACACTTCTAAAAAATTTTCACTATCCATATCCACAAAAGATGTATTAAGTGATTCATCATAAAAAACTACATCAATTATGGGTGCCTCTAAAATTATTTCACTATCCATAGCAAGAGATGTATCGAGTAATGCAGTACGATCAATAAAATCAATGTTTGGTACCTCTATTGGATTTTCACAAAAAATCTCTACACAAGGTATATCAATAAATACATCAGAATCAATAAAATCAGTACTAGGTACCTCACTGCATTTTTCTGAACAAAGAGGAGAAATACTTACCTGAGCGTGCTGGATAATACCTGAAGGTGTATCTGTGGTCTCCTCCTGGTCAAGTTCAAGCTCCTCTTCAGCCTCAGGCTCTGGTGGACAATCAACTGGTGATCCTTGGGTGCTTGCTTCCACCAAGCAAGTCCCTACACTTTCTGGTTCATTCTCTAAATCTTGTGGTGGTCCCTGGGGCTTAGTGCAATCCCCTACACCTATGGAATCATCTCCTCTGCATGCTTCTCCTGTAATATCTGCAACAACAGTGTTAGAAAAATTAGGACCACTAATAACACTATCATTAGAAAATAAAAGTCTAGAATGGTCCTGTGGAGCTTCAACTTCTTCTTCTGGAGCTAGAAAATTTGAAAATGAATTTTGAGTAGGAATCTCCGGAGGGATGCATGCTGTGGGTGCCCAGATTTTAATGTATTCTTCTTCTTCTTCTTCTACTAAATTTGCAGGATTAATTGAAGAAGGACTTTGCCATGCACTAGGGTCACCTTGAACTGATATAAAATCAACTCCGGGGCTCTCAGAATTAAGAATATCTTGAGAAGATAATTGTTCTGCTCTTTGGGCTTTTATTTGATTCAAATCATTAGCCACTTGTTTCATTTGCCTTTCGATGTTTTGAAGCTCTTGTTGACACATTTGTAGAAATTGAGACTGTGGGGGTTGATCAAATGGTTGAACAGACTGATTAAACTGCTGAAAAGTTGGTTCACCACTTGGTGGAACTTGCTGAAAATTGTAGCCCTGAAATTCTTGTATCTGAGGTTGAATTTGTGGTGGTGAACTCTGAAGTTGAGTGGGCTGAAATTCTTGTTCCCATGGCTGAAAATTTTGGAAAGGTTGCCCTTGCTGATATTGTTGAAATTGTGACTGATCTTGTTGATAAAGTGGCTGAAAATTAGGCTGAAATTGCTGAAAGTGGGGCTGAAAATTTTGAAATTGGGGCTGCCCATTCTGAAAATTCTGGAAAATTGGTTGAATTGGCTGAAAATCCGGTTGAAATTGTTGTGGTGGCTGCAAAAACTGATTTGGTTGTTGGAAATTAGAATAGGGCTGTTGGAATTCTTGTTGGGTCTGCTGAAAGTGTGGACACGGCTGCTGATAAGTGGATGAAAACATTTTGAACCTGCATCCCTGTCACAAAACAAACAAGAAAAATGGCAGTACCCGTATACAAAAGAATAAGCAACAAAAAATAGAACCCAATGATATGTCTAAAAGTATACAAGCAAAAATCAAACAAATCAACTAGTTGGTTCCCCGGCAACGGCGCCAAAAATTTGACGAGCCCAATCTATGTGTCACGAATGTGGGCCTCAAATTTAAATGTGAATGAATAGCTGGAAACCCTTTTTACAATCAAAAGTATGAAAATGTAATATAGGGGCCACAGGTCGTATTTTTCTCGGGGCTAGTTTACGTTGTTTGATTCGCGCTTGTATTTAGGTGTCGTTTGCGAATTTGGGTTTCGAATAAGTAATTGGGTTTTGTTTTCAATTCAGAAATAAAATGGCAATGAAAATGAAGGGAGACAAACTAATAACCCAACCAATGTGATGGCAAGTAATGCCTCAACCAATGGAAACCGAATATGAACTTAATCAAACCAAGGATAGGTTTACAAAATTGGAGAGCAATACCAATAGCACATGCAATGATCACGCTGAAGATCATATTTAATTCCAGAACTAAAATTCAAACAACCAAGAGTTAAGCAATCCATGGCCAAACTTTCATAAAATCAATGTGAAACTTCACTTGATTCACAATGCAAGCTGTTACAAACTAGTATGCAGAATTAGGACTTGGAGTTCACAAACAATGCAGATGAAAAACAACCTCTTCTAAACACAATGGCCTGCTTTGAAATAGCATCCAACTTATCACTAATCCATGCTAGAACTCCATATGATACAAGGTGCAGAAATTCAAATGAAAACAGCCAAGAGAAGGCAGTTTATGTGCCCAAGCTGATGTGGTGTGCCAATTACTTCTTACGATTCAGCAACTAAAGCAAATCGACTAAGATTAGGAAGGTAAGCTATCAATACACTGATATGCAAGTTTGTAGGACAAAATTCAGCACCAAAATTTAGAAACAACTCAGCAACTTTCAAGGCAGAAATATGTTTGCAGAAAATTGCAATCCAATTCAATTTCAGGCAAATGATTAGAGCAAGCTGAGTTTGAGTGTGCTATCTAGTGTCAAACAAAATCTAGGAGATCGAAGGTTCTCTTGACACGACTTCAGAAGCCAAATACACCTAAGCTGATCGACTTGGAACTGGGTTCCTTCTTGTGCAGAAATGAATAGCAATTGCAGAAACACAGATTTGAATTCAGGGGGCAATGAACTTAAAGATTTTCAAAGCAACTTGGATCAAGTTCAGATGCTGAAAGGAAAAGACTGATTCTCAGAATTTAAATGCAGAAACGAGAAGTTCAGAATTTACACAATAGCAGAAACTGTCAATGCAGAGTTGAAATCTGAATGAAAACAGAAATCAGACATGAATTTCATGATGTAGAAACCGAATGGGATACTAAACCACACTAAGCAGCTAAGATCGAATTTACCAACTAGTATCAAGGGCAACTTAGAAATAAACTAGACTACTGATATAAAATGCAAGGCTGAAAACTGATACTGCAGAAACCTAGGCTGATACGCAGCTAGCAAAAATGATACGCAAGACAAAGAACAAGAAATAAACTATGATTGAAAACTATTGTTCATTAACAAGCTATCTACTGGTTTACTTGCAGGAATTAAACCTAATTAACACTGAATCGAATCATGAAACTAATGCTCAACTAATCTGAAATTCTGAAACAGTAGGAAACTGCCGAAACTGAAAATTACAGCTAATTGACTGAAATAAACCAATTGAAACTAATCCTCAACCCTTCCTCAGCTCAAATGCTTCTTGGTCGTCAAGCAAGAGTGAGCCTCGGACCCGTAAGCTCAGCAAATCAGTGGAAATACAGCTCTGCGATTCAACTCCATTCAAACTCTGCCCAAACTGAAAACAGCAACCGATTGCTTCAACCTAGCTGTGGTGGATTGCGATAAAGGTTTGGGAATGCTCCGAGCCTCCCAGGGAACCCCTCCAGCTAGCTCGGATGCAATGAAGATGATGAACAACTGAGATTGATGCAATCAAGTGACAGAGCCACTGAAACCTCACGAAACTCTATCTTGGGCAAAATCCGATCTGGAAACTCCTCTGTGAGTTCTCCCCACTGACCTAACACTTGTTCTAATGAAGGATTTGAGGGGTCGCGCCCCTTGGAAGAAGAAATGCTGAAAAAAACGATGAAAAACTGAAGAAGATGAACAGTACGGCGAGGAAACGCGACCAGATGAGCTGCGCTGATTTTTGATTAAATAGAACAAATGGACGGCTCAGATTAATCGGAGGAGATCCAACGGTAGATCTTGTCTGATTGGAGCCAAACTTTTATGATGATGATCTGGGGTCAGGATCTGCCTTGTGGTAGCTCGGATCCTCCAGATATGCAACGGATGGTCCAGATCAAGCTATCTTTGAATGGACGATCTAGAGCCCTCCAAGCTTGATCCAACGGTTGATCTGCTCTGATTGGGATGAAATCTTCAGATCTTGATCAGGTGCTTGATCAACCCTAACCCTAGCTCGGATTGCTTCAGATCGTCCCGGATGGCTCAGATCTAGCCGCTCTTGAATCGGACGGCCCGGATTAATCGTAGGCTTGATAATCGGATCCGGGTCACTTCCGACTCAAGTTTGACCCAATATGCCCTAAGTCCTTGAACCTTTGGTGCCTACAAAAATAGATCCAAAATTTAGTGGCCAATTAATCCATTTTAATGTAATTTTGCAATTAAGTCCAAAATAAGATAAAGTTCCAAAACCTAGGGTAAAATCAGAATTAAGCAATAAAAACATGGATCAAACATGGATTTTAACATCTAAAATAATCACAAAAATGGTACTTATCAGAGCTCACTCTTACACACATGTTTCTTGCACTACCATAGGCTTGCTTATTATCTACTCTCCACCATTAATCATGAATAGGATCAATATCTATAAAAACAAGTGAAAACATGGAAAATGATAAGAAATGGAATAAAAGTCAAGAAAATGGAAAATTGATGGAGTGGAAGACTTGGTTGCTCAAAAATATTTCCAATGTGTTTTGCCCCAT
>JAGFNQ010007152.1:129233-148176 GCA_024364735.1 Boesenbergia rotunda | reverse complement strand
TTTTGGACTCCCCCACACTTGAACTTTACAAAAAATTTCTCTGGTGGCCTAAGGCGATTCAGGTTCAAGAGCCATTCAAGGGATGGAGTGCTTTTAATTAAAGTCAGATCATCTCCTCCTTCTTGATGCCCTTCAGAAGTCCTTCCAGGAGGCTGAGTCTGTTCAGTTGGAGTACCCACTCCTGAAGTCTTCTGGACCCTGCAAAACAATGTAATACCTCTCTCAAGCGTTCAGGGTCAGAAAGAAATGATATAATTCAGTCTCTGCATAAATGAATCCAAACTGCATCATGTCAATTAAATCAATTTGTGGTGCCTCAATAAAATTTTCAAAATCATTTTCTACAAAATTTGCATCCAGGAGCTCATCACAAATAAAGAAATCAATTTCTGGCTCATCAATAGAAATTTCACAATTATTTTCCATCCAGGGTGTATCATGCAATGTGTCACAGCCAATCAAATCAATATCAGGTATTTCCAAAAGTCTTTCACATTCATTTTCAGCATAAGACATAACAAGAGATTCATCAAAATAAATAACATCAATTTCAGGCACTTCTAAAAAATTTTCACTATCCATATCCACAAAAGATGTATTAAGTGATTCATCATAAAAAACTACATCAATTATGGGTGCCTCTAAAATTATTTCACTATCCATACAAGAGATGTATCAAGTAATGCAGTACGATCAATAAAATCAATGTTTGGTACCTCTATTGGATTTTCACAAACAATCTCTACACAAGGTATATCAATAAATCATCAGAATCAATAAATCATCCCTAGGTACCTCACTGCATTTTTCTGAAAAAGAGGAGAAATACTTACCTGAGCGTGCTGGATAATACCTGAAGGTGTATCTGTGGTCTCCTCCTGGTCAGTTCAAGCTCCTCTTCAGCCTCAGGCTCTGGTGGACAATCAACTGGTGATCCTTGGGTGCTTGCTTCCACCATGCAAGTCCCTACACTTTCTGGTTCATTCTCTAAATCTTGTGGTGGTCCCTGGGGCTTAGTGCAATCCCCTACACCTATGGAATCATCTCCTCTGCATGCTTCTCCTGTAATATCTGCAACAACAGTGTCAGAAAAATTAGGACCATCAATAACTATCATCAGAAAATAAAAGTCTAGAATGGTCCTGTGGAGCTTCATTTCTTCTTTGAGCTGAAAATTTGAAATTGGATTTTGAATAGGAGTCTCCGGAGGGATGCATGCTGTAGGTGCCCAGATTTTAATGTATTCTTCTTCTTCTTCTTCTACTAAATTTGCAGGATTAATTGAAGAAGGACTTTGCCATGCACTAGGGTCACCTTGAACTGATATAAAACCAACTCCGGGGCTCTCAGAATTAAAAATAGCTTGAGAAGCTAATTGTTCTGCTCTTTGGGCTTTTATCTGATTCAAATCATTAGCCACTTGTTTCATTTGCCTTTCGATGTTTTGAAGCTCTTGTTGACACATTTGTAGAAATTGAGACTGTGGGGTTGATCAAATGGTTGAACAGACTGATTAAACTGCTGAAAAGTTGGTTCACCACTTGGTGGAAATTGCTGAAAATTGTAGCCCTGGAATTCTTGTATCTGAGGTTGAATTTGTGGTGGTGAATACTGAAGTTGAGTGGGCTGAAATTCTTGTTGCCATGGCTGAAAATTTTGGAAAGGTTGCCCTTGCTGATATTGTTGAAATTGTGACTGATCTTGTTGATAAAGTGGCTGAAAGTTAGGCTGAAATTGCTGAAAGTGGGGCTGAAAATTTTGAAATTGGGGCTGCCCATTCTGAAAATTCTGGAAAATTGGTTGAATTGGCTGAAAATCCGGTTGAAATTGTTGTGGTGGCTGCAAAAACTGATTTGGTTGCTGGAAATTAGAATAGGGCTGTTGGAATTCTTGCTGGGTCTGCTGAAAGTGTGGACACGGCTGCTGATAAGTGGATGAAAACATTTTGAACCTGCACCCCTGTCACAAAACAAACAAGAAAAATGGCAGTACCCGTATACAAAAGAATAAGCAACAAAAAATAGAACCCAATGATATATCAAAAAGTATACAAGCAAAAATCAAACAAATCAACTAGTTGCTTCCCCGGCAACGGCGCCAAAAATTTGACGAGCCCAAACTATGTGTCACGAATGTGGGCCTCAAATTTAAATGTGAATGAATGAATTACTGCTGGAAACCCTTTTACAATCAAAAGTATGAAAATGTAATATAGGGGCCACAGGTCGTATTTTTCTCGGGGACTAGTTGACGTTGTTTGATTCGCGCTTGTATTTAGGTGTCGTTTGCGAATTTGGGTTTCGAATAAGTAATTGGGTTTTGTTTTCAATTCAGAAATAAAATGGCAATGAAAATGAAGGGAGACAAACTAATAACCCAACCAATGTGATGGCAAGTAATGCCTCAACCAATGGAAACCGAATATGAACTTAATCAAACCAAGGATAGGTTTACAAAATTGGAGAGCAATACCAATAGCACATGCAATGATCACGCTGAAGATCATATTTAATTCCAGAACTAAAATTCAAACAACCAAGAGTTAAGCAATCCATGGCCAAACTTTCATAAAATCAATGTGAAACTTCACTTGATTCACAATGCAAGCTGTTACAAACTAGTATGCAGAATTAGGACTTGGAGTTCACAAACAATGCAGATGAAAAACAACCTCTTCTAAACACAATGGCCTGCTTTGAAATAGCATCCAACTTATCACTAATCCATGCTAGAACTCCATATGATACAAGGTGCAGAAATTCAAATGAAAACAGCCAAGAGAAGGCAGTTTATGTGCCCCAAGCTGATGTGGTGTGCCAATACTCTTACGATTCAGCAACTAAAGCAAATCGACTAAGATTAGGAAGGTAAGCTATCAATACACTGATATGCAAGTTTGTAGGACAAAATTCAGCACCAAAATTTAGAAACAACTCAGCAACTTTCAAGGCAGAAATATGTTTGCAGAAAATTGCAATCCCAATTCAATTTCAGGCAAATGATTAGAGCAAGCTGAGTTTGAGTGTGCTATCTAGTGTCAAACAAAATCTAGGAGATCGAAGGTTCTCTTGACACGACTTCAGAAGCCAAATACACCTAAGCTGATCGACTTGGAACTGGGTTCCTTCTTGTGCAGAAATGAATAGCAATTGCAGAAACACAGATTTGAATTCAGGGGGCAATGAACTTAAAGATTTTCAAAGCAACTTGGATCAAGTTCAGATGCTGAAAGGAAAAGACTGATTCTCAGAATTTAAATGCAGAAACGAGAAGTTCAGAATTTACACATAGCAGAAACTGTCAATGCAGAGTTGAAAATCTGAATGAAAACAGAAATCAGACATGAATTTCATGATGTAGAAACCGAATGGGATACTAAACCACACTAAGCAGCTAAGATCGAATTTACCAACTAGTATCAAGGGCAACTTAGAAATAAACTAGACTACTGATATAAAATGCAAGGCTGAAAACTGATACTGCAGAAACCTAGGCTGATACGCAGCTAGCAAAAATGATACGCAAGACAAAGAACAAGAAATAAACTATGATTGAAAACTATTGTTCATTAACAAGCTATCTACTGGTTTACTTGCAGGAATTAAACCTAATTAACACTGAATCGAATCATGAAACTAATGCTCAACTAATCTGAAATTCTGAAACAGTAGGAAACTGCCGAAACTGAAAATTACAGCTAATTGACTGAAATAAACCAATTGAAACTAATCCTCAACCCTTCCTCAGCTCAAATGCTTCTTGGTCGTCAAGCAAGAGTGAGCCTCGGACCCGGTAAGCTCAGCAAATCAGTGGAAATACAGCTCTGCGATTCAACTCCATTCAAACTCTGCCCAAACTGAAAACAGCAACCGATTGCTTCAACCTAGCTGTGGTGGATTGCGATAAAGGTTGGGAATGCTCCGAGCCTCCCCAGGGAACCCCTCCAGCTAGCTCGGATGCAATGAAGATGATGAACAACTGAGATTGATGCAATCAAGTGACAGAGCCACTGAAACCTCACGAAACTCTATCTTGGGCAAAATCCGATCTGGAAACTCCTCTGTGAGTTCTCCCCACTGACCTAACACTTGTTCTAATGAAGGATTTGAGGGGTCGCGCCCCTTGGAAGAAGAAATGCTGAAAAAAACGATGAAAAACTGAAGAAGATGAACAGTACGGCGAGGAAACGCGACCAGGATGAGCTGCGCTGATTTTTTGATTAAATAGAAACAAATGGACGGCTCAGATTAATCGGAGGAGATCCAACGGTAGATCTTGGTCTGATTGGAGCCAAACTTTTATGATGATGATCTGGGGTCAGGATCTGCCTTGTGGTAGCTCGGATCCTCCAGATATGCAACGGATGGTCCAGATCAGCTAATCTTTGAATGGATGTCTAGAGCCCTCCAAGCTTGATCCAACGGTTGATCTTGCTCTGATTGGGATGAAATCTTCAGATCTTGATCAGGGTGCTTGATCAACCCTAACCCTAGCTCGGATTGCTTCAGATCGTCCCGGATGGCTCAGATCTAGCCGCTCTTGAATCGGACGGCCCGGATTAATCGTAGGCTTGATAATCGGATCCGGGTCACTTCCGACTCAAGTTTGACCCAATATGCCCTAAGTCCTTGAACCTTTGGTGCCTACAAAAATAGATCCAAAATTTAGTGGCCAATTAATCCATTTTAATGTAATTTTGCAATTAAGTCCAAAATAAGATAAAGTTCCAAAACCTAGGGTAAAATCAGAATTAAGCAATAAAAACATGGATCAAACATGGATTTTAACATCTAAAATAATCACAAAAATGGTACTTATCAGAGCTCACTCTTACACACATGTTTCTTGCACTACCATAGGCTTGCTTATTATCTACTCTCCACCATTAATCATGAATAGGATCAATATCTATAAAAACAAGTGAAAACATGGAAAATGATAAGAAATGGAATAAAAGTCAAGAAAATGGAAAATTGATGGAGTGGAAGACTTGGTTGCTCAAAAATATTTCCAATGTGTTTTGCCCCATCTTAACAGTCCTCTAATGATATCAAAAGTGTGGTGAAGTCCAATTCGAATAATTCCTTTGATTTGGGTGAAGAAAAACCTATTTGATCTCAATGTGCCAAGTTTTCCAATTTCGTGCCATTTTTGTTTCTGTCTTCTCTTTTCTGATTTTTCTCTTCTTCTTTTATCTTCTAGCAAGGTCAGAAACGAAATGGAATAAAGCTTTTGATTCGGATGGGAGAAACTTCACTTGATTTCATGGTGCCAAAGTTCACTTGTGTCCACTTTGTTTCTCTCTTTTTTCTTTTCTTTTCTCAAACTATTTTTTTTTCTTCAGATTCCAGCTCCACTTCAGATTCATGGCATCTCTGATTCTTCATCCTTGCAATTCTCTGAGTTTTTAAGGCAGTTACATCCCTTAGAAGTGGAGAATTCCAATCCAAACCATTTCGAATTTCATTCCTGCATGTTTCTTTTTTTTTCTGTTTTGATTTATTAGTCCTAGAGCCACATTCCTTCCAATTCTGATCAGCTAAGGATGCACTCATCACTTGTTGACATATTCCGGTTCTTCATTCTTTGATTCACAGCCATGAAAGATCAAATTCAGCCTCCAAGTTGACACAAACTGCTCACAAACTGCTTCAGGCCAACTTTTAGCTCAACCCTTCAACATTTCTGATCTCCAAAACTTTTACTAACTGGTGAAAAGTTATGTTCTTACTCCTTGTTTGCACCTTTGCAATTGTTTCAATTTCCGAACAGTTCAGCATCATATCATTTCGGCTCTAAAATTCAGCACTCGGCAAAACAAGCAGTGTAGATTTTTTTCCAACTTCTTTTCAGATCTGTCCAGCTCACAAACCATTAAGCAAATTGTGTTTGACTTCTAAGCAAAGAACAGCTGCTGGTCCATAGCATTCCGACCAACAACAGCTGCAATTCCGACTCAAGTTAACTTCATCTTGGCACAAATTTTTACTTAATCTATGCCATCTCTTTTTCTTTTTCTTGCATTGCAGATTTTTCTTTTCATTGCATGCCACTTTGATCTTCAAAATGTAGTAAAGAAGCTAAGTCTCCAATGGCTTCCATCTCTCTTGTTCATTCTTGGCAACCAAACTCACTCACTTGGCACCTTTTGGCTTCAACTTGGCAAATTTTTTTTTTTTTTTTGAAATGAAGTGCCTCTTTGATACCAATCTTTCCCAAAACACTAGTCACTCCCCCACACTTAAATCCTTGTCCGTCTCGGGCAAAGTAGCATTAGAAACATTTCAAACAACAAGTCCAAAGAAAAGTGAGGGTAAGAGTCGGAAATAAGTAAAGAAAAATGGAATGAGCATGAGTTTGTCAAAATTGAAATGGAAAGGTGAACAAAATGATTAGCCTCTATAGATGTCATCCAATCATTGAAATATGATTTTGAAAGAACCTAAGCAAGTTCTAGAGCACAATGACTTATGCGTATCACAAAAGTAAGGCTAATTCTCACTAGGTAAAAATAATTCATCCCAAGTCCTCAATTAAGAATCTAAAGCAAGTAGTACTCAAGCATCCAAGATTTCATCCATTAGCTCAAATCCTAAGTTTTAACAACCAAATTTAATTTATTTTCAAAAGACTCTAAAATGCTATGGAGATAACCTAGAGGGATACTTTTATTTCTACTCATACAAGAAAAAGTGACAAAAGAAATAACAAGGTATCTGCAATGACTCCTATGCTTCTACTCTACTTATGCATTTATTAGCAAAGACTGAATTTAAAGGAAAATTCTACTTCTAGAAAGCATGAAAATGAAAAATGCAATAAAAGAAAATACGAGAAAGAAAAATATCCCTTTTATTCTGGTGGACGGAGCCTATCAAGAAGTAGCCTCCATCTTGGTAGTGGAGAAACATGGGTGGCTGAGAGATTTCGGACTCCCCCACACTTGAACTTTGCAAAAAATTTCTCTGGTGGCCGAAGGCGATTCAGGTTCAAAAGCCATTCAAGGGGTGGAGTGCTTTTAATTAAAGTAAGATTATCTCCTCCTTCTTGATGCCCTTCAGAAGTCCTTCCAGGAGGCTGGAGTCTGTTCAGTTGGAGCACCCACTCCTGAAGTCTTCTGGACCCTGCAAAACAATGTAATACCTCTCTCAAGCGTTCAGGGTCAGAAAGAAATGAAATAATATCAGTCTCTGCATAAAATGAATCCAAAACTGCGTCATAACCAATTAAATCAAATTCTGGTACCTCAATGAAATTTTCAAAATTATTTCCTACAAAATTTGCATCCAGATACTCATCACAAATAAAGAAATCAATTTCTGGCTTATCAATAGAAATTTCACAATTATTTTCCATCAAGAGTGTATCAAGTAATGTGTCACAGCCAATCAAATCAATTTCAGATATCTCCATAAGTTTTTCACATTCAACCTCAGCATAAGATATAGCAAGAGATTCATCAAAATAAATAACATCAATTTCAGGCACTTCTAAAAAATTTTCACTATCCATATCCACAAAAGATGTATCTAAAGATTCATCATAACAAACTACATCAATTATGGGTGTCTCTAAAATTATTTCGCGATCCATATCAAGAGATGTATCAAGTAATGCAGTATGATCAATGAAATCAATGTTTGGTACCTCTATTGGATTTTCACAAACACTTTCTACATAAGGTATATCAATAAATTCATCAGAATCAATAAAGTCAGCACTAGGTACCTCGCTGCATTTTTCTGAACAAAGAGGAGAAATACTTACCTGAGCGTGCTGCAGAATACCTGGAGGTTCTACAAGAGTAGATGAATTCATGGCCTCCTCCTGATCAAGTACATGCTCCTCTTCAGCCTCACTCTCTGGTGGACACTCAACTGGAATAGGTGATCCTTGGGTGCTTGCTTCCACCATGCAAGTCCCTACACTTTCTGGTTCATCTTCTGAATTTTCTAATGTACCAGTAAACTGTGGTGGTCCCTGGGGCTTAGTGCAATCCCCTACACCTGTGGAATCATCTCCTATGCATTCTTCTTCTGTAATATCTGCAACAACAACATTAGAAAAATTAGGACCACCAATAATGCTATCATCAGAAAATAAAAGTCTAGAATGGTCCTGTGGAGCTTCAGTTTCTTCTTCTGGAGCTGAAAAATTTGAAAATGAATTTTGAATAGGAATCTCCGGAGGGATGCATGCTGTAGGTGCCCAATATTTGATGATTACTTCATCTTCTTCTTCTTCCAAAATTTTAAGATCACTTGAAGAAGGACTTGGCCAGGCACTAGGGTCACCTTGAACTGATATAAATCCAACTCCGGGGCTCTCAGAATTAAAAGGAGCTTGAGAAGTTAATTGTTCTGATCCAATGCTTCTTCCGATGTTTTGAAGCCTTTGTTGCTCTTGTTGTTGATATAGTAGAACTTGTTGAACCATCTCCTCCAACCTTTGTTGTTGCATAATTTGTTGAAACATTTCCTAGGAGGATAGCAACAAAAGGTGGACTGAGAGAATCGTAGTCCAAGAAATCGGTTAAGCAAGGAGGGTGTGATGGTTAAAGGCATTCCTTGGACTGTGGTGACAAAGCTGAGTTGATCTTGTCTGACTATATTATTATAGAATTATGCACATAAGGTTGTATTAATAGGATGAGTGCAGAATACGAGATTGTCTAATTGGTAAAAATGTATAACATTCATAGCCAATGGACAAGACTGGGTGAAGAATTGTCTATTTAGGTAACTTGTCTTAATGGGCTTGTAGGTTGTCCTAGCGAATTTATTACAAAGCTCTAAGGTTGGAAATCTAGGATCGGGGCTAGGTTCGGTCCTGGGGTTAGTAGCACGATGTTTTCTAACATAATAAGGATATGTGTTAAAGAACATTAGAATTAATTTTAAATACAAATAAAATAATACCGGGTGGCTGCTCGGGGAGGCATGGTCGAGGAGGAGTGGTTGAGGGCTCGATAAGGTCGTACAGTCGCCTTGGAAGGAGAGGAGTTAAAGAAGAGAGGAGTTTTTGGTGTGGGAAGTGAGTGAGGCTTGAGGGCCTTTTATAGAGCTCGGCCGGGCGCCCTGGTGTGTGAGGGTGCCCTGGTGAGCGAGGGCGCCCCCCGTAGGTTGAAGCTACCTTTTGGCAGCTTTCTGCTTTTGACCATGCCTATGGGGGCGCCCGTGAAGACCCGGGCGCCCTGGTCAGTTGCTTTTGCAGCTTTTGTCTTGAAAGAGAGAAAAGGAAAAAGGAGGGGGCGCCCTTGGGTTCACGGGCGCCCGGGCTGGATTAGATTGACTTGTTTCACTGCTTTTGACCAGTTTTAACCAGATTTGACCTGTTTGACCAAGTTTGACTAGTTTTGTCTAATTTTGACCAAGTCAACTTAGTTCTAACTTACAAGGTTTTAGTGTTTGTACTTGACAAAAATAACAGATGGGCTTTAATTAAATTTAAACCTAGCTGTCTCATCCCATCTGGGATTATCAATCACGTTAGCCTTATAGGTTTTGTGAGACAGATTTTAGTAGATAGAATTATTTTAAAAAATCATGATTTATTTTAAGAAAGTTAAATTAATTTTAAAAACAGTTGATTTTGAGTTTATTTAAAAAAATGTTTGAATCTACAATTAACTAAAAATTTATGTTAGATTCGAATTTGACAAAGAATAATTTGAATTTGAATTTCAAAAATTGGCTTCTAGGTCTTGGCGAGGCACTAGGCCTTCTTTGGCCGTAGCCTTATTGGATCATCAACCCTTTTCTTGACAAAGCCTTTTAATGAAATTTCATTTTCAAAATTACTTTTTGAAAAATTCTGATCTAACTAGTTTGGGTCTTGGATTGGTAGCATCGGCTAGTTTTACCAGTCTAAAGGGACCAAGTATACTTGATCTTATTAGAATTAGCTTCCCTAACGTACTATCATCTCACCGCCACCCAATACTATGTTGTTCAAATTTAAGTTAAGTTGGTTCAGTCCTTAAACTAACCATTCCTAAGTCTAAGCATAGTAAATTGCAGAAATTAAATAAACAAGTAATCAAGCAATTTGAAAACAAGAATTGAAATTTATCTAATTATAAATATTGTTTTTAATTTGGCTCCCCTGGACTAAAGCCACGATAATGATTAGGTAAGACGTGAATCTTGTCCTTAGGGATCCAATACTGATTTAATCCAGTTTGTTTGTTCAGGCACAGTTTGGGTACCCATGCCTGAACTTTAGGTCTGGACTGGTTTAGTACAGCATAGTAGGATCTTTGTCTAGATTTGGTTCTATAGCCCAATCCGGATCGATTCAAAACCGACTTCTGTTTTCCAAGAATCATGTCAAGACCCTTGGAACCAGAAGTGAATCGTTCTAAGGCAGCTCTAAGATCCTTAACTTGAGTTTTCAAGAAAAAAATTCTCTGATTCAAGTTTTTCAACTTGAGCAGAGGTTCCTTCTTGAACCTTCTCATTTAAGGGTTCAGAGTCTGCTCTCTCTTTCAGGAGTTTTACTTCCTGTCTGAGAGACTCGACTCGGATTTTAGCTTTTGCCAAATCTCGAGAAAGATAAGAAATTAATTCGCATAATTGAATTCTAGAAAAACCACTTACAGTTATTTCGCCATTTTCTGAAAAAGTGAGTTTACCGTCATCCGGCTCCGATTCTGACTCGGTCTCGATTTCTTCTGAGGCGGTTAGTGCGAGCAGGTTAGACTGTGGGGCCTCTTTTTCTTCTTCGGAGGAGGACTCGTCCCACGTTGCCTGAAGTGCCTTCTTTCTTCTTGCTTTCTTGGCTTCTTTTAGGTTAGGGCATTCGGATTTGAAATGTCCCTTTTTGTTGCACTCGAAGCAAGTTACACTTGATTTGTTCTTAGTTGATTCAGCTTGATCTTCCTTCTTTCGGCTAGCCTTTCTTCTGTTGGATTGATTCTTCAATTCCTTGTAGTAGTTCCGGGCCAGTCGGACCAGCTTAGGTCGCTCTCCTTCGTCGTCTTCTGAGTCTGAGTCTGAGTCTGAATCAGACTCGGGTGCAAGTTGAGGTTTCTTCTTGGATGTCTTTCCAGCTTTACCTGCAATAAAGGCAATGCCTTTCTCGGCTAGGGTGCAGTTAGTCTGCTCATGTAACTCAAGTTCTGAAAATAGTTTATCTAATTTAATTTTTGAAAGGTCCCTTGAAACCTTGTATGCATCTACCATGGATGCCCACAAGGTGTTTCTCGAGAAAGCATTAAGAGCGTACCTTATCAGGTCACGGTTTTCTACCTTGTGACCGATTGTGTGTAGTCCGTTCATTAACTCCTGAATTCTGGCATGGAGTTGAGCTGCTGTTTCGTTGTCGTTCATCTTGATCGTGTACAGCTTGTTCAGGAGGAGAACTCTCTTAGTGATTCGAGTATCTGAAGTTCCTTTGTGCAACTCAATCAGCTTACCCCACAGCTCCTTTGCACTGTTGAATGGTCCTACCCGATTCAACTCTTCCTTGATCAGGCTGCATTGAAGTGTCTGGGTTGCTTTGGCATCAGCTTTAATTTTTCTTTTCAGAGTGGTATCCCACTCAGCGTAAGACTGTGGCACTCCTTCAGCGTTCCTTGGAATCTCCAGGCCAGACTGGATGATTATCCACATGTCCACCTGAGTTTTCAAGTGGACCTCCATTCTGCTCTTCCAGTAGGAGAAGTCCTCCCCACTGAAGAGCGGTGGTCTGGCTGTGCTGAATCCTTCTTGTATGGCCATTTATCTGAAACTAAGAGTAAAAGGAAAGAAATATCCCAAGACTTGGTCTTGGATTAGTAGTGCGGAAAGAAAAAAAATTATCGAGGGGTGTTGCACCAACCTCGATTAACGATGAAAATTCAAAAAAGAATAAAGAAATCCGAAAAAAAACTCTCAAATAGGTGGTTGCACCAAATTTGAGCTTCCCCGCTCTGATACCACTTGTTGGATCGAGAGAATACGATAGAGGAGGGGTGAATATCGTAAACCGTTTTCGAATTTAGAGAGAGAATGCACAGCGAAAAATAACACAAAAACCAAACACAAACACAAGGATTTACTTGGTTCGGAGTCGCGATCGGCTCCTACTCCAAAGCCCACAGTCCTTGACCGTTTACTGCGGGCAATACTATAATCACGCAAAAATCTTACAAACAGTTGTACAGTAGTGAGTGCAGTAAGAATACAATTAAGAATTGACTCTTCGTTACCGACGCCCGGTGTAGATCGTTCTTCGGTGCGTAGGGTCGTCGTCGGCGCTAGAATCTCGAGATGAAGGATTTCTGGAGCAGTGCGCCTGAGTTGAAGAGCGTATTGGTGTTGGAAAACTGTGTTTAGAAGCCTTGGGGTCGAGGGCTATTTATAGCAGTCCTGGGGGCGCCCTGGACGTTGGGGGCGCCCTCTACTTGGCCTTCGATCCGCAATAATCTCGGTCATACCTTATCCCGCTCGAGTAGGGCTGAGGTTTGACTGTGGGGGCGCCCGGGACGCTGGGGGCGCCCCGGTTGACTTGGTTTGCTAGTTTCTTGGCCGGTTCACTTCGTTGGCTTGAACCCAGGGCGCCCTGGGCACTGGGGGCTCCCGGGACGCTAGGGGCGCCCGGGACACAGGGGGCGCCCTGGCCCACTAAGCTTTTGAAGCGCTTTTTTGTTTACTGCATTGCCTTGACCTTGGGGGCGCCCGGGACCTCCGGGGCGCCCTACTCAGCTGCTGCCTCTCTCCCTTGAGGCGTTCTGAGCTGCAGAGAGTCGTTCCTTTGGTCCTGCATCCAGGGTTAGTTGCAAATATAATAAAACAAGAATATGTTATGATTATACAGCCTTAGCTGTCTTGGTTCTGACTTTGGGTCTCCAAAATGGAACCCTAGGTCGAGCCGACGCATATTGTTCCCTCGACGGGGAACACATCCTCACCTACTCCTCTCAGGAGAGTTTACCTTTTGCCAACCGGCTCCTCCGGTTGGACTTTTGCCCGATGCACCTGATTAGGTCTTCGTGCCCACCTTCCGAGCAGGTCTTCGGTGCCCAGCTCCTTGCCAGGGCTTCGTGCCCAGTCCTCGACCAGGACTTCGTGCCCACCTTCCGAGCAGGTCTTCGGTGCCCAGCTCCTTGCTAGGGCTTCGTGCCCAGTCCTCGACCAGGACTTCGTGCCTAGTGTACCTAGGGCTTCTTTTCCTGTACACTTAGTGAACATGTTAGATCAACATAACATCTTAACTTTTGAACCCTTTGCCATCATCAAAATCCAGGTTCAACTTAGGTGCTACTTGCACCAACAGTTATTCGATTTTATAACATATTGTTCTATATATGTTATGCATGTTTAGGTATTTTTATATTCCTTATGGGTTGTACCCTATTGGTTCTCTACTTATTATACCTTTTGTTATGTCATGCTTATTGTCTACTCATATACCCTCTGAGTCTGTCCGGACTCACCACCCCTGCTTTCTCTTTTTGTTTCAGATACCAGGTAGTCGCATTTCTTGGAGCCAGGAGAGGATCTAGTTTCCAGTCCCCAGAGTTGAGTTATTTTTTTCGTATTTGGTTTAGTTGTTTTGTTTTCAGTACCTGGTAAAGTTGTATTTTATTTGTTTCCGGGTTTTGTCGTTATCAGAGACATTTAAGTTCTCTTTGGATTGTAGTTTCTTTTATGTTTAAGGTGGCTGAGCCACCCGTTATCTTATTTATAACTACGTGGTGATGTTTTATTCCTGTTATGATGGTTGAGCCATCTTTTGAGTTTGGAGTGTATGTACATTTGCCCCATCTTGTCCGCCGTACAGGGGAGATGCTGCCCGATTTTCAAGTAAGCATGTGCCTCTGGGGTCGTGACACTCACTTGGCTATCAGGATTCATAAACTCTAGTACTTAGCTAGGAGGTCTAGAGTTCGAATCCTGAGGAAGGCAAAAATCCGCTGGCCAGGAGTGGGAAGACCTAGTGAGTAACGACACGGTCGATGGTCATCGACATCAGTTGTTGGTCGACGACATAAGCCAGGTTGTTGTTGGGCCGCCAAATGTTGATTTGGCCGCTAGGTTGTTGGGCCGCCAAATGGGCCGCCAATTGAGCCGCCCAAGGGGCCGAGGGGCCGGGTTGTTACACTCAATGTCTTTTAAGCGATCATTTGTTGCTGAAAAGGTTGAGCTCCTATATAAGAATGTCATGACCATGAGTAATGGAGTGTGCAAGAGCAGATACAATAGCAGAGAAATCCTTCCACCTTTGTTCCCCTCATCTTCTCTCTATCGTGTGCTTCGGTTGACTAATCTACCCGTGATAGCATTCGGATATTGCGCAGCTCACCACGAATAATTAGTGTTTAGTTCAGGCTCGGACTTGAGGTGAGGCCAAGGAGGCGCTCGTCTTAAGCCCATTTTTTAGAAGAACCCAAAAATTAGATAGGTTTAGAATTCTCACTTTGTTATAGACTTTGTTAAATATTAGATTGTAAATTAAATAATTGAATTAAACCATCATATCTGAAATGCAAATGTAGAATTGAAATTGGATTGGGTACGATCTAAATCCATGAATAGGTATGGAATAAGGATTACATTGGTTCAAACTATGGTTGATTTGAACTTAATTTGGCTAAAGTATGATAGAACTAAGTTCATGAGTGAAATCAGTTCAATCGATTTAAAATGAATTAAGGTAATTTTTAGAAAATTATCTTTCCACTTTTTCTCTCCTCACGCAGTAACCCACCGCCTCACGACGTCGCCTTCTCCTTTTTCCTTCTCCCTTTATTTTTTTCCTTCTTCCCTTCGCTCTATTCTTCTTCTTCTTTTTGTTCAATTGAGAGAGATTGAAGTTTGTTAATGATGATAATCTAATGAAATCTTATAAAAATGTCAAGAAATTTTGAGATATAATGACAAGTCAGAAATGGATAGAGATAATTTGTATATGAAGCTATCAATATTGAAGCAATCTTTACTAGTAGAAGCAAAAAGAGCCTTAGATGTTATAATTATTTGAAAAATATAGATGACTATTATTCAAATGCTCATGTTGTCAATGTGGGGACCGGTGCTGTCAATAGAGGGAGGGGTGAATATCGACTCGAAAAACTTTCGCGGAAACTTCGTAAACATTTCTTTCGTTCTGGACAGAGAGTTAGTAGCACAGCGGAAAACAAAACAGAATAATAACAGATGACACAAAATGCACACGGGTTTTTTACTTGGTTCCCAACCCCCCAGGTCAGTACATCCAAGGCCTAAGCACGGGAACACCCGTCCACTAATGGTCTCCTTTCCGGACTTTCCGGAGGCGGAGAAACTCGTCTTACAATGCACAATTTTACAATAAAAAATATAAAGAAATTACATGCATAAAGTAAATCAAACCAAATACAAGAGTCGAAGACTCGGCCGATCTGGAACTCCGAAGTGTCGCGCACTTCCTCCCGAAGCTTCCTTGGGCTTCGCCGTTAGCGCTTTGTCGTCACTTGAAAGACTCAGAATGATCTTGGAATGTTGTGCTGAGCTAAGGGGTCGAAGCCCATTTTATAGGCTTGGTATAGGGCGCCTGTGATCAATGAGGCGCCTCATATAGCTTGGTCAAACTCCATCCTCGCGTCGAACTTGCAGCAGTGGATAAGGGCTTCATCCAGGGCGCCCTAGACATATAGGGTGCCTGGGAGCTCTCAGGCACCTGTGTTAACAGGCGCCTGGGAGGTGGCTGCCAATCCAGGGTGCCCTGTTGCTCTGGGGAACTTGTTTCAATACAGGTGCCCTAGATGTCTTCTTTCAGGTCGCTTGTGTTCGTTTGCCTGCCTTGTTTATAACTTTTAGGTACCTGCAATACAATCAAAGATAAGACAAACATGCAGATAATCTTAACCTTAAGGACTTGGTTCTGACTTTGGATTTCCGCAAAACCCTAGGTCGAACCGACGCCTAAGTTCCCATCCCCGGGAACGGGCCTTTCACCTACTCCTCTCAGGAGACGGTTGCCACCCGACCCATCCGGTTGGACTTTTACTTAGCCTTCGATACTCTCGAATCTCGAGACGTCCGAACATCGACCCGTCTCTACTTTTGTCCTTAGTCATCGCTCATCTATGTTCCTCAATCCCTCGGACCAAGACTTCATGCCCAAACCCTAGGTCCAGGACAAACCCTCGTCCAGGACTTAGTGCCCAATTGCTGAACCAGGTCTTCGGTGCCCAACCCTCATCCAGGACTTAGTGCCCAATTCCATGAACCAGGACTTAGTGCCTAGGTTAACTAGGACTTTGGTTCACTTTGGTACTCTTTTCTTGACTCACCCTTCCCTTGTTTAACGTATCACTGATTTAAGCATATTGTCAAACATTGAAACACTTAGAGGAGGACATCACTGATGCACCTTGCACCAACAATCTCCCCCTTTTTGATGTTTGACAATATCTTAAGTTAGATTGGATGAAAGGGCTAACCTATAATCCTAAGAAAAAATGATCTAAGTTTTGAAAATACATTTTGATCCTTTGGGAGAAAATTCTAACTTCAGCTCACTCTCCCCCTTTTTGAAAATAACATTTTGATTTCATTTGATCCTTTGGTAAGAGAAAAAAAAATTCTAACTAACTTAAGCGCACTCTCCCCCTTTGTCATATATCAAAAATTAACAAAAACACTTGCACCAACAATGAAAACATTTTGAAAAGTATTGAGCATTTAAAATATTGCACTCATAAAAAGATTGCACTCATTTAGAAGATTTTTCAAAAGATATTACAAAACTTGAAAGATATTTTACACTTAACACATTTTCACTTTGAAAAAGATTGGACAAAATTGTTCTTTGAAACATGTTAGTATTTTGAAAAATATCTGTCTTGGATCAAGAGAAACGATAGAGGGGGTGAATATCATTAAAACTTTTTCTTCGGATTAAAGAAAGAGTAAATGCAGCAGAAAACAAAACAATCACACAAAGAACACAAGTCTTTTACTTGGTTTGGAGTCACGGTCGGCAACTACTCCAAGGCCCACGATCCTTGACCGTTTACTGCGGGCAATTCTATAATCGCGCAAAGGTTTACAGATTTTGATACAAGAATATTGCAGTAAATAAAAGAGTTACACTTTTCATTACCGACGCCCGATGTGGATCGTACTTCGGTGCAGAGGGTCGTCGTCAGTGCTGGAATCTCGAGATCGGAGTTTGCCAGAGCAGAGCACTTGAACGAAAATCTTGGAGGCGTTAGAAAGTTGTGTTTTTGAAGCCTTGGGGTTGAGCCCCTTTTATAGTGCTCTTGGAGGCGCCTGATTCGCTGGAGGCGCCTGATTCGCTGGGGGCGCCTGACACATGCCTTCAGATCGGAGAACCTTCATCCGCAGCTCGGTCAGCGCTTATCCCCTTCGAATCGACCTCTGGAGCTGACTGGGGCGCCCGGGACCTCTTAGGCGCCTAGCTTGACTTGGTCCGCTAGATTCGTGGCTGATTTTACTTCGATTACTCTTTGTCTTTGACCTTGGGCGCCCGGGACCTCCCGGGTGCCTAGCCCAGTGTGATTTCAAAGCGTTCTTGCTTTTTTGCTTGTTTGGCTTTGACCTTGGGCGCCCGGGACCTCCCGGGCGCCTAGCCCAGCTTCTTACCCCCTCCTTTGGGGCATTCTGAGCTGCAGACACACACTCCTTCGGTCCTGCAACTAAGATTAGTTCCAAAACAACCAAAGCAAGAATATTAGTCAATATTTACAGCCGTAGCTGTCTTGGTTCTGACTTCGGATCTCCCAAATGGAACCCTAGTCGAATTGACGCCTACTGTTCCCTCGACGGGGAACGCGTCCTCACCTACTCCTCTCAGGAGGGTTTACCTTTTGCCAACCGGCTCCTCCGGTTGGACTTTTGCCCAACTTTACTCACCAGGTCTTCGTGCCCAGTCTGTGACCAGGACTTAGTGCCCAATTCCTCGAACCAGGTCTTCGGTGCCCAACCCTTGGCCAGGTCTTAGTGCCCAATTCCTCGAACCAGGTCTTCGGTGCCCAGCCCTCCGCCAGGACTTAGTTCCCAATTTCTCGAACCAGGTCTTTGGTGCCCAGCCCTCGGCCAAGACTTAGTGCCCAACCCTTGGTCAGGTCATAGGTGCCCAGCCCTCGGCTAGGACTTCTTGCCTAGATTAACTAGGACTTTCCGGTACACTTGAGTAATTTTATTAGATCACAAATAATATTTAACTTTGAATCCTTTGCCAATATCAAAACAAGGTTCGATATGGTGCTTCCTACACCAACAATCTCTCCCTTTTTGATTTATAGCAACACAATTCAATGTTAAGGAAAAACTTATAACTGATAAGAAAAGAAGGTAGAAATCAATGAAGTATAGTAGAATAAGTGTAGATTTGAAAAAAAAATCCTTTATTTCTCAGAAAAAAATCCTTTATTTCTCATAATCCCCGTTAAACCTGAATACTTGTGTTATAAAGTACTTAACATTGACCTTTCCTCCCCCTTTGACATATATCAAAAACATACATGAGCGAACAGAATATTTAATAGGGAGTTTTGAGTTTTTGCAAAACTTCTAAGTTTTTTGACAAAGTGTTTTTCAAAAATGGAGTAAAAGTATGAACAAAAACTTTTTACACTTAGACAATTTTCCATTTTGAAAAGTTTTGCAAGCCTAAATTTTGTTAAAAAAACTTTTACTTACAAGGATTTGCAAGAAGAATTCTACTAAAAAATTTACTTAGGCAAGATTTTGAAGCCAAATTTCCCTTAAAAAGTTTCAACTTTGAGAATTAGGAAAAAAATATTGTTTACCAAAAAAAATTTGCACACTTAGAAGAATTTGTTTGGAAACACTTTAGACATTTTGAAAAACAAAATCTATAAAAATTTCTAGACAAGTTTTTCACCAAAAAAACTTTACTTAGAAACATTTGTCAAAAATTTTCAAAAGGTTTTTGCTCAGACAAATTTTGTTTACTAAGGAAAATTTTACTTAAAAGAAAAACATGCACT
>JAGFNQ010007152.1:0-124041 GCA_024364735.1 Boesenbergia rotunda | reverse complement strand
CCCAGAATAGGTAGAGAATACATTAAATGAACGTAAAATCTGCTTTCTTAAATGGAATTCTCGAAGAAGAAGTCTATATTCAACAACCATCAGGTTATGAAGTCAAAGGACAAGAAGACAGAGTTTTAAAGTTGAAAAAGGCTTTTTACGGGCTAAAGCAAGCATCAAGGGCATGGAATAGCCGGATAGACAGGTACTTGTGAGAGAAAGGCTTCATCAAATATCTTTATGAACATGCACTATACATTTAGAATAAGGACAAAGATATTTTGCTTGTCTGCCTATATGTCGATGACTTGATCCTCACGGGAAGCAATCCAAGAATGTTTAGAGAGTTCAAAGAAGTGATGACTAAAGAGTTTGAGATGACTGATATTTGGCTCATGACATACTATTTAGGCATCCAAGTTAACCAAAGGGAAGATGGAATCTTCATCTCACAAGAAGGTTATGCAAGAGAGACATTAAAGAAGTTCAAGATTGATAGTAGTAAGCCTATAAATACCCTAGTAGAATGCTGAGTAAAGCTATTAAAGCATGATAAAGGAAAAAAGCCGATTCAATATTTTTCAAGTGCTTGGTTGGAAGCTTGCGATACTTGACATGCACAAGGTCTGATATTCTTTATGGTGTTGGATTTGTTAGCCGTTACATAGAGTCTCCAACTACCACCCATTTTAAGATGGCTAAAAGAATTTTACGGTATCTCAAAGGTATAACAGATTTTGAGTTGTTTTATTCATCATCTAATAATTTTAAGCTCGAAGGTTTCAGCTACAGTGATTGGGGTGGAGATATGGATGACAAAAAGAATACTACAGGATTTGTATTCTTTATGGGAGATACTACTTTCAGTTGGATGTCGAAGAAACAGCATATCATCACACTTTCTACCTATGAAGCAAAGTACGTGGCTGCGACTTCATGTGTTTGTCTTGCTATTTGGCTAAGAAATTTGCTGAATGAGATAAGTTTACAACAAGAAGAGGCAACCAAGATTCGAGTTGATAATAAGTCTGTAATAGCACTAGCAAAAAATTCAGTCTTCCATGAAAAAAGCAAGCACATCGATACACGCTATCACTATATCAGAGAGTGTATAATAAGAAAAGAGGTGCAAGTGGAATAGACAAAGTCTCAAAATCAAGTTGTTGATATTTTTACCAAGCCAATCAAATTTGAAAACATTATCAAGATGCGAATTTGCTTGAAATTGTAAAATCAAGTTTAAGAGAGAGTGTTGTAAATTAAACTGATTATGGATAGAAATAAATATTAATTTATATATAAAATAAAGTTAGTGGATAGAGATATAATTTGATGACTTGGCAAATCATAGATAGAGGAGATATAATTATGGATAGAGATAAAGTTTTGTGGGAAACTAAAAATGTTTAGATTCAATATATGTGGAGTTGGTGTTTATCCACTAAGCATATAAATATGTAACCTTTTGGTGAATCAATGCAAGTTGAGTTGTTTAATTTTTTTTGTTTTCTCCTCTTCCACAAGAGTGAAACTCCTCTTCAATTTTTTCTTCCAACAATATATATATATATATATGAACAATTTTATCTGGCGAATCTTGCGGACTTGCGCTGCGGACCTGTGATCTCAATTTTTTTTAGCTTGCAGTCATGCCATTTAAGTTTTTGCTTTTAGAATTTTGGGGTTGAATTATAGTATTAAACACAAAATAATTTTCAAACAGAAAAATATTTAAGGTGTGCATGGGGTGTGTGTGCAGAAATGATATCCTGCCCGATAACTCAAGACCAAATAGAAAAGACAAGTAAGAAAAAAAGAGAGAGATTAAGGGAGCGTTTGATAGGCTTATTTTTCATTTTCATTTTCATTTTCTGTAGAAAATGCGGTTTTCTGAAAAAACGTATTTGATTTACATTTTTCAACCTTGTTTTTCAGAAAAAGATATAGCATTTTCTGGAAAAATTAGAGAATGAAAAAAAGTCATTTTTTATAAAATGAGAAAATGTGATTTTCTAAAAAATAAAAATAAAAAATGGAGTAAACTAAAAGCCCCCACTTTCTACATGTGGAGAGAGAGAGAAGGAGAGATGTTAAGATTGATAACATGAGTAGATCGGAAAGGTAAGATAAATTAGTATACCCTTTCATAATTACTAAAATATAATACATTGTTTATCCATTCAAAAAGGTTACATGCACCTTTTTATAATTTCTCAGCCTATGCTTAATTCCTCCTCCCCATTTAAGGTGTATTTTTTTCACATATTTTAGGAGGAGTATGATATGATGATATCAAACCCATCTAATGAGAAAATAAGAAAGGAAATAAAAAATAAAAGGAGATTTTTATTTTAAAACCTCTAGATCATCAATAGGAAAGATCGAAAATAATAATAATAAAGGGTATATTTGAACCCTTTGCAACTTTAAAAATTTACATGATCTGAATGGATGCAATATAATTTGAATTTTTTAGGTCTATTAATGAGTTATCTAAAAAACATATCAGATTCAACGCTAATTGATTAATCTAATAACATGTTAATACATCCGAAAAAGCTAAAATAAACAATAGAGGATATTGTTAAACTCCTTACAACCTCATAATCCATAAGATTTGAAATGGATCTAATCGGATCAGACCTCTCTAAGTATATCAATGAGTTAAAATCTATTAATTGACCTAGAGATTACAAATTGTACTAATTGCAAATCACTTGGGGTTTTTTATATTGCAAGGAGTCTAAATATGTCTTTATTATTATTTTCGATCTTCCATGATCGTGTTTTGAAAAAAATAAATCTTTTTTTTATTTCTTTTCTTGTTTTTTCATATGTTGGGTTTGATATCCTCATGTTAGGTCCAATATGATCCTAATATGAACCAAGTAAAAAAGAAAATCTATAGTTGAAATTTATTATTTGAGAGAGCTAGAGAGGGAGGGGGATTAATGTGCATTGATAATTAACAAAGTAAGCGATTTTTAATCATTTCAAAAAGCTGCTTACGTTTTGCTAAATTCCCGTTTTTTCAAACCATGCAATATTATAATAACACACTAAAAAACTATTTTTTATAAATTGTTTATACAATTATCACGTATGTTACATTCATTATTAACAAAATTAATTCGATAATTCCTCCTTATTGTTGTGGTAAAATAAATATGCTAAAGACAAAAAATAAATAAATAAAAGAAAGAGAGGAGGAATTAAGCATGGGCTTTATTCGAGGATGATCATATTCCATGAGAATATCCTCATCCAAATTAATCAGAGAAAGAAGTTGAGGAGAAGAAGCATGACGAGGCGATAAGGATGCTCCAAGGGGAGAAGGAGAATTATTGATGCCCATCAAGTCAAAATGTTCATGTTATATGATAGATTATAAAGGTTGTTTTGGTAAAATTTTGAAAAAAAAGGAAACATAAAATTAAAAAAATATTAATAATTTCTATTTTAAAATAAATAACTACCATATTTCCTTTATCCATTTGCACACATGACGCGGGATCTGAGTCACGTGACCCGTCCCAATTTTTTATTTAATTAAATTCCAAAAGGATATTTAATTTTATCCAAGACACTGAAATTGACAGGAATGGAAGGCGATCGCATAGATTTCGTCGTGAATCGAGATTGAACGAGAGAGGCGCGTATAAATGCGGCCACATGGCGCGGCATCGAGGCCGACACAACGACCGATCAGAGGAGCAGCTGAGGCGCCGCCATTCCTGCTCGCTTTCGTACGTTATCGTCTCTCTTCACGTGCTCCTTCGCTCTCCCTATTTGTGCCTTTTTATCGGTCGATACCTAGGCAACGCGCATCGAAGCGACAAGATTAGGGTCAAGATCGGATGGAAGGAGGAGGAGGAGGAGGAGGAAAGAAGCAGTCTTCGTCGATCGCCGACGAGCTTTTCCCCACCGGCAAGGATGGTTCGTCATCCTCGTCGCCTGGATACTTTAGCAGCGTCTTCCCCCCTGCTTCCGCGGTACGTCCAGGGTTTTTATTCTTTGATTGCTCGCGGGGCTTGGAATTTTGGATTGTATTTTAGGGTTTTGAAAGTGGGGTTCTCGCATGTCGATAGTTTGCTGGCTGTTTCATCTTTTAGGGCTTTTGGTTCCATTTTTCTCTGCTATTGAACCATCAAAATGAGATTTTTCTCGTCTGCCGACCTGGCGTTGCAGGTGATGGGTAAGGATTCATCACAGAACGACTTGTACTGGACGTTGAGCAAGCAGAAGACGGATGGACAATTCGGGAACGCTCAGGGCGTACCGCAAGGTCGTTGAATGTGTATACTTTTCTTTTTTTGGATTTCAATTAGTTTTTTTTTCTTTCTTATTATGGATTCAGTTTATTTGGATTTTGTACTTTGGAACTGTTCTTGTTCTCAAGGAACGAATTGTTCTACTTTTAGTTGAAGTGAAGCATTTAGAGATCAAACTATCATATTCTTCTTCATTATTTAAGGGATGCTGAAATCATAATGCAAGGAAATAAGGTTTCTTGAGGCAACTGTTTGGTTCTAATGGATTAGAGTTTTGGTTGAAAAGTTATTTATCCCATTATCCTTCTGCAGGTGGTAAACCCCAGGGAAATCCAACCAATAAACAAATGACGCGGAGCAAGGATGGAAAACCTGTAACTACCGATCAATATGAAGAATCGGCCTATTTTAGCTCTTCTGTTCACTATGGCGGTCGTGATTTCTATGATAGTTCTTCATCCACCCAAGTTTCTGGATCACCCAAAACTGTAAGTGACACTAAATTTTATAAATTAGGAAGAACAACGTTATGACGGCATGAAACTCAACCTTTTAGAGATCTCAGTTTAAAGATGACAAAGGGGGAAATTCAAATGACCCTGATGCTGCCAATCGAGGTGAATGGTGGCAAGGTATTGATCGAGTGAATTAGCATTGTGTTGAATCTCTTACACTAAAAAATGCACTATGTAATTTTTTTGGTTTGAATTTATTGTTTTTCAGGTTCTCTGTACTATTGAAGTACCAACTCAACTAATATGCTCTTGATCAATGTTCATAGAAGGTAATTCCTTTTATTTGGCACTTCTAAATAATAGTAACCATTTTAGCTCATTGACATATATCTATCATCTGCAAATGATCTGAATCAAAAATGAATTTATATTTTGGTGTAATTTTATTCATTTGTGTCTTCTATGCCTAGTTGTTACTACTAGATTTGGACTGAGCGTGTCATATTATTCACTATATCAGTTCCATTCCATATAGACTACATAAGAAAAACATTGCTGTCTTTTGATTTTGCCTTTTTGAAAAATTACCTTATTTGTTTTCTGTTCTTCAGGTTTTTTCTTGTTTTGAAAATTTTTATGCTAGATACTAATAACCAGCCTCTCTTTTAGATGTTGCTTTGGTATTCTGAATTTTAATTTATTCCATATATGTAATTGAAACAAGTTGACCTTTTAAATACTTGGGATTAACAATCATTCTTGGGGAAAAATTAGTCAATAACTAACTTCTAGCTTGCAGCGTATTTTTCTGCCATGGAAGCAAATTTGCCTCCTACTAAGTTATGTTTAACAGATATTCCTAATGATAATTGGCAACTCGTCAAATGATGAATGTTTGTTGGCTGCTTTGCTTATCACTTAGCTTACTGGAGTCTGGATGGTTCTGGATGTCTATAGTTGACTTCCCTTATTGAGCATCTTTCTGTCATTAGAAGTTGGCCACGTTTTATGATGATAGTGTATATGGATGAGAACTACTGGGAGTGGGTTTCATCTGTTTGAGATTGTTTAACTGCGACTATGTATGCTGAGACTCGGGGACTACTGCGCTAACTCTATTGCATGGCCATTTTCAATCCTTTTTTCAATGTAAATTTGTCTGCGTCTATTGTTTGTTGCTTGGTGTCCACTATTCATGTTTGTTATACTAGCACAATTGTGTGAAGGTTTGATCCCTATTCGTGTACTCTAGGAGAGATGAAGGCTCTCTAATGGAGCACCCTTGCTGTATATTAAAGAGATCAAGGCTGTCTAGCTTTGCAAATGGCTTGAGCTGGCTCATTGTATTAACTCTAAACATTTGTCAAGGCTTTAAATAGAGGAATTTAGTTTGCCTTTTATGTTGGTCGCTTGAGAGAGAGGTTTTCTTTCTCCCTGGGTTTCTTCTTATGTTCAAGAACAAAATTTCACTTGGTGAAAGAATGCTATCTTTCACTTAGCATCATTAGGGAGTACAACACAATGTTGATTCCTAATTCTCCTTGTGATTTAGGGTGTGATGATGCTTATTTTAGAATCAAGAGCATTTATTGGATGTCAGCAGGCCATGAAACCAGAAATAATATGTGAATCTATCACTTTTGTTAGGATTTGTGTAGATGATTATCAAGATCCGTAGAAGCCTTTGAAAGCCTTTTTGACAATTTTTTTAGGGCACTTGGATGTTGGAATATCACTATCAAATTTGTGCATGGTTCCTAGTAAAAACACATTTAACACATATATATAATAGGTTGTAACGACTAAGTAATGACTAGTTTTTGAACCGCTCTTAACGGTCTGAAATTTGAGTTTAGTGGACTAAGCTTATTCGAATATGTATTGCAAGATAATTCACAAAAGTTCACTTAATTGGACAAATTTTCCAATTGACTGTAACTTAGTTCAGATCAGTGTTTCAAATGTCATTTTGTGTTGGGCGGAACGGGCGGAACTTACCGTTCCTCCCGCACACCAAAATCGACACCTACGCTTTAAAGGTTTCGAAGCCCACGGCTGGTCTTAGAGGTATTGCACAAGTCCTGCGGTCGCAGAGGAGGCATTGCTCGAGTCTTGTGGCGGCGGCGGACTCCTCGTGCGCTCCACAGTCGCGGCGGACTCGTCACGCAAACCCTATGGCTGCGGTGGACTTGTCGCTTGATTCTCGCGGCGGTGGCAAGGCGATGGAGAGGCGGCGGCAAGTGATGGCAAGGCGGGCGAGGCGGATGAATGGGTGAGGAAAAGTTAGGGTCCATCAAATGTTTTTCTTAAAATCATTATATTATATATAATTTCTAATTTCTAATAAATTATTATATAAATTATAATAATATATTATATAAATTATAATAATATATTATATAAATTAATAATTAATTAAATAAACTATTGTTCATTAATATAATTATAATATATATTTTATTATTTTTGCTAAAAATAAAAAGTCAAAGTAAAAAAAGATAATTTATATAATATATAGTTATATAATTTTAAAAAGAAACTTTAAATCATTTTTATAAATTAAAAATAGATTAAAATTTTCAAAAAATAATTTTAAAATTTTATAAATAATTCTAAAAAAATTAATTGTTAAAAAAGTTAAAAAAAATATAAATGTTTTAAATAAATTTGATTTTAGAATTCAATATATATATGTATATATAATATTTAATATATATTATTTAGAATATTTATAAACTATAATTATATATTATATAAATAAATATTTTATATAATTATTAAATATAAATTATGTTATATAATTATTATAGATTATATTTTTTTTTCTAACCAACAAGATTTGGAATATGAATATTAACATACTTAGCTCTCTACTTTTAAAATTCTTGGTTCCTAAGCATGTGGAACTCATTTTGTTGATATGAATGATATTTATGTCTAGGAAATATTTTAGATTACCTATTCTTTATTTCAGAAGTTTTGAGAAAGATACGCACGTTGTCAAGTTACATAAAATTAATATAATAACAACCAAACCTTATATATATATGTATATATCGTATTGGCACGGTACGATACCGAAACCGTATCGTTCTGGTCTAAAGATCGAAACCTCGGCACGGGTCAAGATTTTAAACCTTGGTTCAGCTAACACTAAGAGAGAGAATTATGTTTTCGAATAGAGATTTCCTGAATTCGCTTCAGTTTACACTTTCGTAAGCCTATACAACGCTTTGGGGTCAATTTTGATTGCAAATTACAATAAGGAACATGCTATTTGACACATAGAGAATATTTTATAATGGCTAAGTAATGACTAGTTTTCGAACCACTCTAGCTATCTAAAATTTAGTCGTCAACTAATTTTTGCAAAAGTCATACACTGATCCCGGACGTCCCACACAACCCCATAGCTATTTGTAGAGAGGTAAATTAAGAAACCGAACAGATCAGCACATGAGAGGATATTTTCTCCGACTAGAATTGACTTTTGTTTATTTATGCAAATCTACCATGTGGTGACCAATTCAGCTATGCCCTAGGGGCGAAATTTAGTCATCAGCTAAGCTTATACAATAGTTGTTATGAGCTAATACTTTAAAATTCAATTCAGCCAGTTGGACAAGTATTCATCGACTGGAATTTAGTCTAGATAACTCAAGGCTAATCAAGAGGATTATGCTTTTGAATGGAGAGATTAAATACTCTAGCTGATTGGGTTAATCTTCATTATTGGGTCAATCTTCATTCGATTTAATCCGTTTGGATTTGAAGGGTTCTGGCTTACGCCTTCATAAATCTACACAGTTTTTGGGTCAAGCTTGATCACAAATTACAATTAGGAACCTTGTTTTCCTTGGATGCAGTTTCTACCAACTTTACTCACGTCATCATCTAAACCTCATATTACAATTAACACGCAATCTCTCACAGCTCACACAAAATCTAGGTCTTTAATCTTTACTTTATTCTCGATGATGATGTACAAAGACTAAAAACCTCTCTACATGCCTAAAGGTTTTACTTCTAGATCTTCATGCCCAAGGACTTTGCATCTCAACCACTTAATCCAAAAAATCATAGCTTTAGGATTTTAACCACTTGTTTAAGGGTCTCACCTTCGTCTTAGGTCTTCAACCACTAGCTTTAAGGTCTTGCTTCCGGATTTTGACGCCAATGATTTCACATCTTGAAACACTTGCACAAAGATCTCACCTTCAGTCTTTACGCCAAAGACTTCATGTCTCCTCGTCGTCAATTTTTCAGTCCTTAGAATATCTCATATCATTCTTCACCAATCAGCTCCTAGTCTACCATTCTTTGCCAATCACCTCTTTGTCTTAGATCTCTAGATCATCGAGTCAAATCAACATGACTTAATTCGGTCGATGCGATGCTCTTGCAAACTCTGAAATTATTTGTCAAACACAAAAATATTTTCGAAGTAATATGGTTGAACTCAAATTACTCATCATTGCACCAGCAACTTAAGCTTATATCTTTTGCTCAGAATCACACACAGCAACTCGGACTATTTCGAAGATGTCCTGAATCTTATATACTTGCACACTGCTTTTCTTGAATTTTATAACATTTTATCCTCGTTGTCACAGATCGGTGGAAGAGCTGCTGCTGTTTCATGTATCTAGTTCGTGCCAGTTTAAACAAGCCAAGGAGTCTTGCCACCCCCCCCTCCCTTCCCTTTGTTTTTCTTGCTATTTAGTTTAACAGGTAGCATGGGACTGGGTTGTCGTAGTATTTTACAGTCTTGTGGACCTTTTCAGGTCTGAGCAGTTTGCCTTCGCCTCCTCCTTTTATGTTAGTGAGGTTGTAAAGTCGCTCAGAATGTATCCCTGATGCACTAATAAAGCTCGACTTTTGTAATCCATGAGCACTTTAAACTTGTCTTCAGGTACGTTGAGCTTTAAAGTTGTCTTCAAATAACGTTTTTGTTGGGGGAAGTCCATGAAGAGGTTCAATCTAGAATTGCTGTATTGTCAAATAAAGAAGCAGCAGCAGCAGATTGTCTCCCTCCAGAGGGTTTTTATTTTACATTATGGTTCTGTATATTTGACTTTGTAAAATGAGCATTAGTAGGTTTCACAAAATCTGGCATAATATGTAAATCAGCTTTCATAATTAGAATATAACAAAATAATTTATAGTCTAGGTTTTAGATCAGTTTGTAGCGTGATTTATAGATAACACTAGATGTTTATGTCTTTTCTAGTCTCTCTTTTGATTTTGTGTGGTAAATTTGCAAACTTAACTGCAGTTCAGAACTTTAACCCATGTTTCTTTATTTTATTATTAAAATATTTTTATTAATAATGAGATAAAAATAATGAAATTTTCGTAGCCAAGATGATTAAGTTTGTTTTAGGTATTTTTTATAATTTATTTTTAGATTAGGTGAAAGAAGATAAATTATAAAATTAATTTATAATTAATTGTCAAATGATTAGAGGACGGGAGAGTTTTTTTCCCAAAGAATGTGTATCTGTCGAAAATTTGATTCCCTGTTTCGTTGTAACAAAGCTGTCATTCCCTAAATATTGAGCACCCTTAAGTTTCATATTATTCAAATTGTATAGATAATTTTGAAAATATCTCAATCACATACTCAATATCGATTTTGTCTCTATGATTATTCACTTTTGTTTGCTGAATCAATCGTTATATTGCTTTTGCTCGTGATATAGGATAGTAATCGATTTGGTAAAGTTTTTTAAACATGAATTATAATTTTAATTCATTTTTATGATATAGCAATCGTTAATTGTTTTTAAAAAAAACCTTCTATGATAAAAATTTATTATTCTCAATAAATGCATTGAATTGATGCTGAGGATATAAATATAATCAAGAAATACATAAAATTTTACTTTAGGTTAGAATTTTTTAAATTTATCAGTCGGTTTCAATAAATTGTATGAAACTTAAATTAGGAGTAATTTGCCCTAAAAATAAAAAAAGAGAGCCGTATTTGTATTATTATTTAAAAGAAAGTACTTTGAAAAAAATATTAAAATAATATTTCATTTATAATTTTATTATCATCTAAGATAGAGTTGATTACGGTTCGAAATCGTCGATTCAACGGTTCGTGAGTGATTGATCTTTCACCTTAATTGTACAAGACGGTTACGGTTTACAACTATTCGAGATTATTATATTAAAAAAAATTAAAATTTATAAAAGAAAGAACTTGTACTTATTTAAGTTGTCCTACGTATCTCCTTAGGATATAGAAAAATCAAAGTCCACGCATTTCTTTTACATTTTTACTTTTTTATCACTTATTTCCATTTCCTCTAATTTCTGTTGTATTCATTTTTTCGATATCAAATTCTTCGATTTCGTCATCTGAAAGTTGCATTTCTTGGATTCTTTTTTCGGCTCTGATCCAATCGTAGAGTAATGCTTGAGCTTCCATTGAGTCGGAAGATATTGTTAATCGTCGTTCATCTAATATGTTGCCGTCGATACTAAACGTCAACTCCATAGCAATAGTTGACACTGGACAAGCTAAAATTTTTTTGACAATCACATAGAGAATAAGAAAGCTTTGAGTCTCTGTGACCATTACTTTAGAATATCGAAATTTTTGCTATTTACTTAATTAAAATTAAAAGAAGTCGTAAAATAATTCTCAAGTTCCTGTATGGAACTTGAAGATCCTCATAGACGTTTCCTCCATTCTTTTAATAAAAGTTATGCTTTTGTAAGTTTTAAATCAGTACTAGAAATTTATTGTGTTTCAGAAATATTAATTTATATTTCATATTTTATATAATATTGATTATAAATATCATATAAATAATATCTAATATTATATATAATATTAAAACACCATAATATAAAATTTAACATTTTTTATAAAATTTCTAATTTAAATCTAGGATATAAAGTAAATACAATTAAATAAATTTCAAAAATAAAATAAAAATATTTTTCCTATTTAATTTTTAAGTTAATATACCATAAGTTAAAATTTCATTATTAATATGTTCATTTAAGACTAGTACTATAATAGAAATATTTATTAAAACTAAATGAACAGTAGGATAATAAACACCGGATAGTTGTTCGGTTGTATTAATACTTTTAAAATTTCATAAATATTACTATAAATATTCTATTATTGTGAAAATAAATATATATTAATATTACTATTTTATGCAAAAAAAATAAACATAATAATTCTTTATATTGAAATGAATATTGTAATATTTGATATGTTAAATTTCAACGTGTTGGTACATCAAATAAAAATTTTTTAGGTCTCATTTCATTAGATTTACAAAGCATATCCCATTGTTTCATCATGAGGGTGATCGAAGGTCGGCAAGAGGAGGATAAATTATCCCTGAAAAATAAAACACAATTTTTTGTTTGAACTTAACAAAGATGTTAGTTAGAAAACAAATATCATAAATAAATAAAATAAACAATAAATAAAGAGGCAACCGAATTTACTTGGTTTGCAACCGAGGAAGTTGCTAATCCAAGGCTGAATATGACTCGATTTTCCTGAATAAAACTCCTTCGGGCGGAGAATCCTCTTACACATGGAAAGCTCAGAGAAAGAAAGAGAATTTATATAAAACTTGTTTACTAATACTAGAATGCATTGGATGAACAAAATTGAGCTTCAGGGTCTATTTATAGCCCCGATAGGATTTATCCGTTTGCTGATGTGACACTTGTAGCGTGCCCGAGAGCTCTTGGGCGCTTGACATGTGTCCTGACGCTTATCCAGAAAGCAATGTTCGCAAACGGCTAGAATTAGCCTCTCGGGCGCCTGATAGCACAAGGGCGCCCAAGTGCTCGGGCGCCCGACAGCCCAGGCGCCCATGTGCTCACGGGCGCCTGACAGTAGCTGTTTTGGTCAACAACCGCTGACCATTCTCTAGTCTGTCTTCTGGTCTTCTTGAGAAATTTCTGGCTAACCGGAGTTAGGCTCACCCAAACCCAATTTGGCCTTCTGCCCCTCGAGCGTCCTTCCTTTCGCTTCTTGTCCCTCGGAAGCCGCGCGCGTCCTTCTCGCTCCACCGACATACTCATCCGCAGAGCTATGAGTCCCTTGGATGCACCGAACCCGTCGACTCCCTCTCCGTGTCATCCTTCTCGACCGTTGCATCTTCCGCTCGACTTCCTGCATTCCTAAGTTTCTGTACACTTAGACACGGGGATTAAACACACCAGGACCTAACTTAAATCAGTTGATCAAATCAAAACCAACCTGGGTACTTACAATCTCCTCCCTTTTTGATGTGCATCGACCCGAGTTAAGTTAGGATAAACAAATATAAAAAAACATGAATAAATCAATAACAGTGTAAGCGCTAAAAAAAATAAAATTAGGGCCTACCCCTTAACTTAATCACTAATTCTAACCCTTTGATCACATCAAAAATTGAAAATATTTAAGAAAAAAATATTTTTAATACATTTTTTAAAGAATTAACTTTAGATAAGTTTTCTAAAATCATAATAAA
The DNA here is from genome assembly GCA_024364735.1 of Boesenbergia rotunda. NCBI lineage: Eukaryota > Viridiplantae > Streptophyta > Magnoliopsida > Zingiberales > Zingiberaceae > Boesenbergia > Boesenbergia rotunda. Next base: position 110,826 of record JAGFNQ010007152.1, on the reverse strand, counting down.
TTTGATTATTTTTTTTAAATAAAAAATATAGATAGGACACTGCTTAAAAAAAACTTTTCTACAAGTAGTTATCCAAAAATGAAGCATTAATTACAAAATTAATTTACAAAAAAAATTAACAGTTTAAAATATATTTAGGAACCCAAAATAAATTTTTACTAACCGGATTTATTAAAAATTTAGATGGAACATCTGATTTGGAAATTTTTATAATTTGACCCCTATGAAATCTGTAATACCAATTAAGTTTTCTATGATATTTAAAATTTGAATTTCTTGAACATGAATAGTTATTTTTCAAATTTTCATTTTCAAACTTTATTTTATCATTTATTTCTAAACTAGATGCTAATTTTTTATTTAAATCTGTATTTTTAGTTTTTAATTTACATAGGGATTTCATTAATTTTTTAATTTCAAAATATAACTAATCAAGAGGTAGAAAATATCCCTCACTTACCATATCCGTTTTGGAGTCCGAAGTTTCCTCTTCATTGTTGTTGTTCTCTGAGGTGGCTCCCGCTTCATTGATGCTCTCATTTTCTTAGTATGAAGCCATTAGAGGAAGTCCAGCGTGTTCCTCGAGATCTGAGTCTTCCGATGAAGATTCGTTCCAAGTCGCCTTTAGATTGTGTGTTTTTATCTTTTGTGCCCCTTTTCCTTTGTTCTTCGTTTTGGGGCAGTTTTCTATCACGTGTCCTTTGTTGCAATTGTAACATCGGATCTTTCTTTGCTTCTTACCTTACACCTTATTAAATTTTTTAGTTTTGAAATACTTGGACAACTTCCTTACCATTTATGATGTGTTCTCATCATTTTCTGAAGAATCCTCTTTATGTTGGATCCTTCTGGTGCCTAAGACGATGTTGTCTGGTTTCCTTTTTCCAGCACATCTGGATTCGTAAAGTTCTAAAGTAGAAAAAAGTTCCTCTAAGGTACTTACCTCAAGGTCCTTAGAGATGTTGTATGCGTCAATTATTGAGATCCAGTTAGGGGTTCTCGGGAAGGCGTTCAATGCGTACCTTTGTGCATCCCGATTGCTTACCGATTCTCTGAGATTGTTGAGTTCTGTCATCTACTCCTTTAGCTTAGCGTGAAGTTGTGCTACTGACTCTCCTTTTTCCAATCGAAGGTTGTTGAGCTGATTCTAAAGCAGATCTCTTTTTGCTAATTTGGCTTTGGAGGTACTTCATGGAGTTCAAGGAACTTTTCTCAACGTTCCTTCGCCAATCGGTAGTTCCCGACTCGGTTGACTTCTTGTGCAGGGAGCGCGGTCAGCAGATAGTATTCTGCTTTTTTGTTCGCCACAAAGTCAGCATGTTCTTTCTTAGTCCACTGACTTTCGTCTTTAGGTTTGTTGTTGGTGTCCTTCGGAGCTACAAAATCGTTTTTCATTACTAAAATTAAATCGAAATCAGTTTTGAAAAAAACCTGTATTTTGCGCTTCCAACTCGCGAACTCCCTCTCGGGTAGATGACTAGTCCAACCATTTTGTTGTTGCTTCAGATGACAATTAGTCCTTCTGGAGCGTCCTTGCTCTGATACCAATTGAGGGTGATCAAAGGTCGGCAAGAGGGGGTGAATTGCCCCTGAAAAAGAAAACATAATCTTTTGTTTGAACTTAAAATGATGTTAGTTAGAATACAAATATCATAAATAAATAAATAAAACAAACAATAAATAAAGAGGCAACCAGATTTACTTGGTTTGCAACCGGGGAGGTTGCTAATCCAAGGCTGAATATGGCTTGATTCTTCTGAATAAAACTCCTTCAGGCGGAGAAGCCTCTTATACGTAGAAAGCTCAGAGAAAGAAAGAAAATTTATACAGAACTTGTTTGTTAATACTTAGGATGCATTGGATGAATAAAACTGAACTTCGGGGGTCTATTTATAGCCTCGATAGGATTTATCTGTTTGCTGACGTGACACTTGTAGGATGTCTGAGAGCTCTTAGGCGCCTGACATGTGGCCTGACGCTTATCCAGAAAGCAACATTCATAAATGGCTAGAATTAGCCTCTCGGGCGCCTGATAGCCCGGGCGCTCGTGTGCTCACGAGCACCCGATAGTGGCTGTTTTGGTCAGAAACTGTTTAGCATTCTTTAGCCTGTCTTCTGGTCTTCTTGTATGATTTCTGGCCAACAAGAGTTAGGATCACCCGAACCCGACTCCGGCCTTTCGCCCCTCAAGCGCCCTTCCTTTCAGCTTTTCGTCCCTCGGACGCCTCACACGTCCTTCTCGCTCTACCGACGTACTCTTCCGCAGAACTCCGTGTTCCTCGGATGCACTGAGCCCGTCGGCTCCCTCTCCATGCCATCCTTCTTGACCGCTACATCTTCCGCTCAACTTCCTATGCTCCAAAGTTCTTGTACACTTAAACACATGAATTAAACACACCAAGACCTAACTTGAATCAATTGATCTATTTGTTTAATATATGTCATAGATGGATGCGACCATAAATATAGAATTGCGATTCTAATAGGTTTAATATAATTTTCTAAAAATTTTAATCTATTTTGAACACATAAATTTAAAACATGACATATACAACTAATGGGGTTGAGCACCCGTGACTGACATGCAAACTGAAGAAGCTATGTGGCAAGATCTACCGAGTCTGGACGACTCTCTTTACATGGCGCTCGAGGCCCCCTCAGGAAGGTGGGTTCCCGAGAACACCACGAGCAGACATGCTCTGGAGACCGACCCGGGAAGACACACGCCCGAGATCACCTCGGGAGGTCAGGCCCCTGAGACCACCTCGGAAAGGTAAACACCCGGGACCCCCCAGGCCAAAAGACCCCGAGATCACCTCGGGGTAACAGAGCCCAAGGAGCACTTGACCTCATGTAACGGTCTCCCTTTCTTCGGATTTGTAGATAATCATCACCGATTATTACGGGATAATCATGACCCATAATTACGGCAACGGTCCGAGTTTAATGGGTGTGTGGACCGTTGCAAGGATTATCCCATAATCGACAATCCGGGGGACGTGGTGAAGATCATGGAGACACGTGTGATTGCCGCCTCAGGTATAAAAGGTACTCCAACCCCTCTGGAAAAGGGGTTACACACTCTCTAACTTACACATTCTCCTTGCTTTCTCCCATCTCCTATACTGAGGCACTGACTTGAGTGTCGGAGTGGGCTCTGTCGGACAACCTCTGGCGTGTTCCCATTAACGCTCGTGTTAATCTTGCAAGACAGAAGTTCTTCCCCTAGCGTTAGCATCCGCGTGGGCTAGCTTTTCCTCTCTCGTCGTAATCCTGGTGGATTGAACTCTGGTGCGGGTCGTCGACGTCGATTCCTTTTGAAGAAAGTTTGGCGTCGTCTGTGGGAAACCAGTAAAGCACCAGAAGGAGCACCGATGACAGAGCCGGCGGGACAATCCATCGTCCTGACAAAAGAGGAATTAGATCGCTTGGTAGCCAATGCCATCAAAGGGGCGCTCGAACAACATCAAATCGAGCAGGTCACTTCACGACGAGGCATTTTTGTGCAAGAGGAGATCCCCAGAATCTCCATCTCGCACCCCCAACCACGAAGATCTGTCTTATCACCAGGGAGACACGCAGGAGCAGTCCCGGACCACCGGCGGGATTCTCTAGGAGATGTAGAGAAAGACAACTCTGTTGCCTCCAACGCACTAAGGCAGGAAGATCGGTCAGGGAAGAGGGAAGACCCTAAGGCCTCTCCAAAAGCTCCCTCTAGCCCTTTCTCATCGGAGATTGTAGAAGACCCCATGCCGAAGCAATTCCGTGGGCTGAGGATTGCTGATTACGATGGGAAGACAGATCCTGAGGATCATGTCTGTAAGTTCAAAAATGCGACACTTCTACACCAGTACACCGATGGTGTGAAGTGTCGGGTGTTCTTGAACACCCTATCCGGAGCAGCCCAACGATGGTTCCAGAGGCTGCCCCCGGATTCTATCAACTCCTTCATGGAGTTTAGAACCTCCTTCCTCCACCATTTCACCAGCAGTCGTCGTTATCAGAAGACGACATTAAACTTATTTTCTCTCAAGCAAAAGCCGAAGGAACCACTTAGGGAGTACATCCAATAGTTCAACCGAGTGGCACAGGATGTGCCAACTACGATGTCGGAAATCCTCGTCAGTGCCTACACTCAGGGGCTCTGGGAAGGGGGTTTCTTCCGATCTCTGGTGAAGAAGCCACCCACTAGTTTTGATGATTTACTAGGGCGTTCTGTCAAGCATGTCAACGTGGAAGAGGTGCAATATGCCCGCTACAAGGAACCAGCCGGGGTCCCTCCTCAAGCCGTTGTACCATTTGAAAGGAGGGAACCTCCAGTTCTAGCCCGAGGAAAGGATCTCCGCCTAGGGAAGGATCAGTGGGTTGGCAAGTAGAAGCTGGTCGAGACAGTGGACACTGAGCAGCCAGAGCCACTGATGAAGTACTGAGACTTCCACGACAGTATGACACACTCCACCGAAGAGTGTCATGCCTTGAAGAAAAAGTTAAGTGAGGAAGCAGACACTAAACCTCGGAGGAAGTGGAAGAAGACGGGGTATCGCCGGAGATCTCCTCGGCGAAGCTTTTCTCCCCGACATCGACAGTCAACAGAGAACCAGACCAGACATAGGTCTAGGTCACGTTCAAGAGGGAGAAGTCGGGGAGCTGCACCCCCGCAGGTCTCCCTCATTAGAAAGAGATCCAAGGAAGGGCAAGACACCTGCACGTGGCCCGCCCTCAGGGCACGTGGGGGTGATCTCCAGAGGACCAACTAGGGGAGATTCCCATCGGGCAAGGAAGGCTCACACCTGACGGCTGAAGAACTACGCAATTGGGATGAGTCAGAGCCAGGATTGCGGCCCTATGATCTCTTTTGGCCCGGAAGACTTAGAAGATGTAGAAGCTCCCCATGAAGACACCCTGGTAATCCTTGCCCGCATTGCCAATTATGAGGTCAATCGTATCTTCGTGGACATAGGTAGTTTCGTGAATATCCTGTACAAGGTTGCTCTGGATCAGATGCAGATCGATGAAGATGAACTGCTTCCGGTCTCGACCCTGCTATTCGGCTTCACCGGGTACCGAGTACAGTCGATAGGGCAAATTACCCTATCGTTGTCGTTGGGAAGCGATGTGCTAGAGAGGACCAGGAGGACCCCCTTCTTGGTCGTGGAGGCTCCCTCCTTCTACAATGTCATCTTGGGTTGTCCGACGCTCAGTGTCTTCCAGGCGGTGGTCTCTGTCTACCACCAGAAGATAAAATTCCCGGTGGGCGACCAAGTGGTGGAAGTTAAAGGGGACCAGTTGGTGTCTCGGTGTTGCTACAGTGGGGAAGTCAGATCGGAGTCCCGGAAAAACCTGAGGGTGTAAGAGGGCTAACCGGAGGAAGCTACCATCCACAGAAGGACACGGACAAAAAGCTGAAGAGGCCAGGGCAGGCTAACTATCTCCAACCCTGTCACCCCCGGTAAGATTTGGGAGATATGCTATGTACTTGCCTGTGTATTCTTGCTGCCTTGTAGTGAATTCATGAAATAAATGAGACGTGTCATCACAAAAGTGTTAGTACATCTGTCTAAAACCTTACTACCTCGCGGTGCTGCTGATGCCCGAGGTATGTGTTGGATCGAAGAGAACGATAGAGGGGGGGGTGAATATCGTTATCAAAATTTTTTGAAAAATTAAAGAATATACGCAGCGGAAAGAAATAAAGTACACAAGAACACAAGTCGATTTTTTACTTGGTTCGGAGTCGCGGTCGGCTCCTACTCCAAGGCCCACGGTCCTTGACCGTTTACTTTGGGGAATTCTATATTCGGAAAGATTTTTAAAGATTAATAGTACAAATATAGAATTTGAGAAACTAAATCACAACACTTTCGTTAATTGAAACTTTACCAACGCCCGAGATGGGTCAAATTCCGGAGAAGAGGGACGTCGTCGGCGCTGAAATCTCGAAATGGAACTTTGTCGGAGCGCAGCGCGTGAGCAAAAGTGTTTGGAGTGTTGGAAAGAATGGGTGTCAAAGCCTTGGGGGTGAACCCCCTTTTATAGCACCCATGGGGGCGCCTGATCCGTTGGGGGCGCCTGACACGTGCCTCATCCTGCGAGAATCTTCATCCGCGGGCTCGGTCAGCGCTTATCCCCTTCGGCTCGGCACCTGGGCTGACTGGGGCGCCCATGATCTCTTGGGTGCCTGGGTTGACCTGTTCCATTGGCTTCGTGGCAAATTTGTTTCGATGGCTACTTTGGCTTTGACCTTGGGCGCCCGGGACCTCCAGGGCGCCTAGCCCAGTGTAGTTCGAAGCAGTCCTGCTTTCTTGATGTTTTGGCCCTTTACCTTGGGCGCCCGGGTCCTCCCGGGCGCCTAGCCCAGTGACCTACCCCATTCCTTTGGGGCGTTCTGAGCTGCAGAAACACAATCATTCGGTCCCTACAACCAAGGTTAGTTCCAAAACAAACTAAGCAAGAGTGCTAGTCATTATTTACAGCCTTAGTTGTCTTGGTTCTGACTTCGGGTCTCCCAAATGGAACCCTAGGTTGAACCGACGCCTAATGTTCCCTCGACGGGGAACGCGTCCTCACCTACTCCTCTCAGGAGAATTTACCTTTTTGTCAACCGGCTCCTCCGGTTGGACTTTTGCCCAGCTTTACTCACCAAGCCTTCGTGCCCAGTCCGTGACCAGGACTTAGTGCTCAATTCCTCGAACCAAGTCTTCGGTGCCTAGCCCTCGGCCAGGTCTTAGTGCCCAATTCCTCGAACCACGTCTTCGGTGCCCAGCCCTCGGCCAAGACTTAGTGTCCAACCTTACGTCAGGACTTAGATGCTTAGCCCGCGGCCAGGACTTCTTGCCTAGATTAACTAGGACTTTCCTACACACTTGAGTAACTTTATTAGATCACAAATAATACTTAACTTTGAATCCTTTGCCAATATCAAAACAAGGTTCGATATGGTGCTTCCTGCACCAACAGTATGTAGGCTTGGTCTGAGTGCTGCGGATGTCTGACCAAGAAACAAAAACCCTACTATCTCACGGTGCTGTGGATGCCCGAGGTATGTAGGCTTGGTCTGGGTGTTGCGGATGTCCGACCAAGAAACAAAAACCCTACTACCTCGCGGTGTTGGTGTTGCTCGGCCAAGAAACAAAAACTCTACTACCTCACGGTGCTGCGGATGCCCGACCAAGGTCTCAAACCCTACTACCTCGCGGTGCTGCGAATGCCCGAGGTAAGTAGGATTGGTCTGGGTGTTGCGGATGCCCGACCAAGAAACAAAAACCCTACTACCTCACGGTGCTGCGGATGCCCGAGGTATGTAGGCTTGGTCTGGGTGCTGCGGATACCCGACCAAGAAACAAAAACCCTACTACCTCGCAATGCTGCGGATTCCCGAGGTAAGTGTTGGGTATGGCTTGACGGGTTTCCTAAGCGGATACTTGGTCGATCCGAGAGACCTCTCTATGCCTACGGATTAAAAAAATTTAATCTGAATAGAGAGTCGTTTCCCATCGACTGTCTCGTGCCGTATCGAACGATTCAAATTGCAACTTAGCCAATTACAAAAATTGGTCTTGCAATTTGCTCGACTGTTCGACCGCGGAAAAGGCGACGAGTTGATCGCCGGCTTTTGTGTTTATGGTCGAGGTCCAGTTAAATAATTATTGACTATGATTCGCAATCAAAATAATTAAATAACAAACATAAAATGACGAGGCAAATAAGTAAGGTACAAATAAGAATGAAAGGAGCCAAGGAAGAATATACCTTCCGTTACCTTACGATCTTCTACCGTATGACCCTCCCCTCTTGGACGTCGTGTGGGCGATGATCTACCAAGACCCGTGGTCACCAAGTTGATCCGTTCTCCTTGTGCCAACCAATCCCCAACTAAGGGAATGCCGCCGGCCGCTCTTAGGAGATAATCCAATCACAAACTCTAGGCAGATTTTTCTTCCTTTGAGAAAAATTGCGTTCCCTCTCAAAAATTGCCGTGGCAATTTACTTCTTGCAAATCCACTGCTTCCTGATCGCAATTTGCTTTCTGATCAAGAAATTACCGTGGTAATTTCTTTCCTGATCAACCAATTGCATGAAGCAATTTGCTTCCCTCTTAGCTTGATTAATCTTGCATGCAATACTTAATCCTCCAAGCCCATGCAATTTGCGTCCCCAGACATGGATAAGTTGCATGCGTGATTAATCTTTCAATCTTGATTAATCTTGCATGCAATACTTAATCCACCAAGTCTCTACAAGTTGCATCTCAAAACTTGGATAAGTTGCGTGTGTGATCAATCCTCCAAGCCTAGCAGCCGGTGGCCAACACGCACAACAATCCGGTGGCCTCCACGCACAGCAGTCGGTGGCCTCCATGCATAGCATCCGGTGGCCTCCACGTTGCTACAAGTTCCTCCCTTCAGGGACTTTTCTTCTCCCCTAGAAATATTTATGCAAGCTTCTCCATTGGAACAGATTAATTGCTCGGCTTCAGCAATTAATTGTGTTGGAGCAAATTAATTGCATGCGTTGGAGCAAAAAAAAACTTACATGCGTTGGAGCAAAGCAACGCATGGAGCAAATTAATTGCTCATACGTTGAAGCAAATTAATTGCATAATTTGCATGGTGGAGAAGCATGTTGTTCGGCGCCACTTGCTAAAACCATGAGGGAGAGAGAGAGAGGAGAGAAGAGTTGAGATTAGGGTTTCTTGTGATCTATTAGATTAATCATCAACTTGGTTCCATATCACCATGGGGAATTTATAGGGTTACGGTAGGGACCATGAGGAGGAGTTGGATCTTGGCCTGCTAATGAACCCGGTCTATTAATGAGGATCCATTCCACTAAAGGGCCCTCATTGACTTACCTCACCAACCCCCATATTTACATATGGGCTCCACTTATTACAAGCCGTCCATCCCCCCGTGTTTAAGATTTCGAATGCCCGTTAATTAATTAAATTACTGACAATTTAAATTAATTAACTTCTGGATCCTTAATTAGTATCACTCGACCTTATCATCATGCCGGATCAAATCCACCTGTAGGGTTTAGCATGATGAACCTTTCGAGCTCATCAAGGGGGCATCATTAACCCGACTCATCAGGACACGGATTCCGTCAATAATCAATGACACATCATATTATTAATATTATCTCCCAACTTACCGGGCCTATCGATCTAACAGAATAGATCTCGCCCATTGATAAATTAAAGAAATAATAGTTAATAATACATGCCCGTTATTATATCGGGATTAAGGGATCGTACTCCATAATAAAGTCTGAGGTCCTATCCAATTATCGAGTCAGTACAAATTAGATAACCTCATGTTTTGGTCCTGCTCAATGTACTCAAAGCACACTAGTGTAATCCTATGGTCAAGACCAACCACACCTAATTACACTACAACCATTTCGATGGGTTATCCAATTCCATCTCGGTTGTGGGCCTCTATTTATACTAAACAAGGAACTGATAACATGATCTTCCGTGTGACACCACACACCATGTTATCTACAATGCAAAGTAATTGGACTTCATGCATGTACTAATATAAACAGGCACCTAGTGTGATTGTGATTCTCTTTTCAAAATAAAGATGTTCATATATATAAAAGAAGCATGTCTTTCAGTATATACATCTAACAGTAAGTAGGCTTGGTCTGGGTGCTGTGGATGTCAGACCAAGATCTCAAACCCTACTACCTCACGGTGCTGTGGATGCCCGAGGTAAGTAGGCTTGGTCTGGGTGCTTGATGGGCCCACAATCAAGTGTCACGATGAGCCTCAAATTTGAATTTATAAATTGAAAACCCTTAGCTCACAAATCTAAGTGTAGTATAGGGGCCTCAAGTTGTATTTTTCTAAGGACTAGTTAAGAATGTTTAACTCATGCTTGAATTCATCGTTTGATGTTTTAGGGTTTTCAAGTAAGATGGGGGTTTTTGCGAATATGAATGAAATAACAATTTGAAACAAATTGAACTCAGCTAAAGCAGAAATGAATTAGGAAATTGCGAAAACTATATTTAACCTATTTGAAAACTGAATCAAGGAAACTAAACTTATCCTATTTGAAAAACTAAGCAAATCAGATTAAATTTCAAGGACTAAAATTGAATGTAGGGAATTTATAACTAATTTGCAAAATTGAAAAGTCTGAAACAAATCTTACTAAAGAACAGGGCTGAAATGTAGCTGACCTTACCTTGATCGGCCAGCAGACCGATCAGATACTCACCTGATCGGTCGACAGACCGATCAGATACTAACCTGATCGGTCAAATAGTCCGATCAGACACTGAAATGCGAACTGATACAACTGAAACACTAAGGAATTGAATTCAGAAATGAAATTTACAAACAATTGACATCAGATCAGATTCTTCACCCAAGATCTACTTCTTGCCGTCACACAAGAACCCAGCCAGAGACCCTCTAGCTTGAAAACTAGCAAAATCCGATTCCCGTGAGCAGTTTAGCTTCAGCTTGATGTTCTAGCTGAATTCTCCTTCTGATCTCTTCCTTCTCGAGGAGTTGGATGGCGATGGTGGCGAAGGAACCCTCAGAGCCCTTCAGAGAACCCCTCCGAATGCTCCGATTGATGAAGACAGCAACCAAGAAGGAACCGATCATAAGAAGCAGAGCTATCGGTGAAACCCTCACCTGAGCCCTTTCAGCGACGAGATTGCTTGCAAACTTCACCGGGAATCTTCCTCTATGGTCTGAAATCTTGAAAAGAACTGGATCTGATATGACCGTGCAAAGAAACGGAGAAGAAAACGAAGAACAGGAGCAGAATTCGCGATGACGAGCTCGGGAGAGGGAATTCCTGATTTAATTCATCCCATTTAAAATTGAACGGTTGTGATCATCCTCGCTTCATCCAACGGTCAGATCATCTCGGATTGAGCCCAAACTCTCCAGATCTCTATCAACGGTCAGGATCTGCTTCTCCTCAGCTTGGATCGATCAAATTTGCAACGGATGGCTCGGATTGCATTTCATTTTGAATGGACGGCTTAGACTCCTCTCGATCTTGATCTAACGGCTAGATGACTTCTGATTCGGACCAAAACCTCAGATCTTGATCTATGTTCTTGATTAAGTCTATCTTGAGCTCGGATTGATCAAAAGCTGATAGATGGCTCAGATCTCCCCGTTTCTTGATTGGACGACCCACATTTATCCATCTCTTGATCCTCTTGATTGAGCCAAGTTTAAACTCAAGTTCGATCGAATCTTATCTAGGTCCATGATCGTTCGAAGCCTACACAATTAGATTCAAATTTTAATGTCAAAATATCTCAAATATACAAAGATTTGCATCAAAAGCTAAAATAGAAATAACTCATGGAACCTAATGTAAATGCAAACTTAAGCATATAAAAAGGGATCAAAACATGGATTTGAGAGCCTAATTTGATTATCAAAATGGTAATTATCAGTGTTGCGGATGCCCGAACAAGATCTCAAACCCTACTATCTTGTGGTGTTGCGGATGCCCGAGGTAAGTAGACTTGGTCTGGGTGCTGCGGATGCCCAACCAAGAAACAAAAACGCTACTACCTCGCGGTGTTGCGGATGCCCGAGTGTGTAGGCTTGGTCTGGGTGATGCGAATGCCCGACCAAGAAACAAAAACCCTACTACCTCGCGGTGCTGCGGATGCCCGAGGTATGTACGCTTGGTCTGGGTGATGCGGATGTCCAACCAAGATTTCAAATCCTACTACCTCGCGGTGTTGCGGATGCTCGAGGTAAGTAGGCTGGGTCCGGGTACTGTGGATGCCCAACCCAGAGCCAAGCAGACCCTACAACCTCTGACCATGAACTATGGGAGGCTAAGGGGAATGTAGGAGAAGAAAGTTAACACATAGCCGACCAGATATGAGACAATGCCCTCAGACAAGAGAAACAAGCATGATATCTAATTATTGCTCAAAGCTAAGGGTGAGCAAAAATTTGGAAAACCCGAATTAACCGAACCGAACCGACCGAATTTTGAAATTCGGTTCGATTAATTCGGTTTTCGATTTTTTTCTCAAAATTTGATTCGATTTTTGGTTAATTCGGTTCGGTTTTCGATTTTGAATTTTGTAATTCGGTTAAACCGAATAAGAATATTAATTTAATTATTTTTTATTTAAAAATATAATTAAATTAAATTAAATCTTGTCTTTTATTAAAATCAAATAAAATTTTAAAATTTCGGTTAAATCAGTTAATTCGGTTAAAAACCGAATTAACCGATATTTTATCAGTTTGGTTTTCTCGATTTTTATTAAGAAATTCGATCAGTTCGGTTATTTTGAAAAATATCAGTTTATTCGATTTTCGGTCGGTTCGGTTCGGTTCGGTTTTAACCGAACACTCACCCCTACTCAAAGCGCCTACATGTCGAAGGTAAAAGTGTCTCCCTTCATTTCTACGGGGAATACATTGACAATGACATCTTAAGGAAATACAAAAAATACGGGATACAATCAATGGACCCGGTAGAGGAGATCACTCCTTTGCTCGGGCTCTCCTCTATTGCATCATCATCCCCGCCTGGTTGATTTGCTCAGAATCGTCGTCCGGTGGCAGGTGAGCTGGGAGCCATCTTTATTGTGGTCTTGGCCCCTGAAACTTCGACCGCGGCTGGGACTTCTTGGTCCTCCATTCGTATAACCACTCACAGGAAACAGGAGCGACTTGGGGTACACAGGGCAAAGGGATGTAACAGTTCCCTTCAACGACCCTGATTGTTTCTTACATTCAACTCACATTTAGAAACAAAGATAAATTGCAAAATACAAAGGGAGGAAAGGAAAAGCAGCGGCTACAACTTCCCCTCGGATGGCAACCTACTCCATGCCTGACTGACGCCTGAGGTGGACGGTCGGCCGATGCCCAAAACTCGGGGAGTTGACCGGTTAGGAGGTGGAGATCATTTGAAATAGACCGGGGAGCGACCAACAAGAGACACTTTCTGATATAAAGTCCAGAGAAGTTTGTAATGCTCTCGGGTGAAAGAGATGGCATCATCTCTGCTATGCTCCTCGGCGAAACATGTGATGTCTCTTCTGGACTCTCCGGTGAAACATGTAGTTCCATCTCTGTCGTGCTCCCCAGGAAAATATGTGACATCATCTCTGCTATTCTCTCCGGTGATGCAGACGACCCCTGTCAGAAGGGGAAACGGTGGAGGGTATACTGTGTTGGAGCAATCGGCACTAAGATGGTCCGGTGTGACCATGGGTTTTGATGTTTGGGCAAAGGGTTTAAGTTAGGTTTACCCTTGTGTATGTGATATGCGTATGATGAGTGTGCAGGTTGTACAGGTACGCATATGGACTTGACTGGACGGCCTCAGTACGGTGAAAGATGGCATGGAGGCAAGCTGGAGGCTTGTGTGCGCATCTGAGGGACCATGGAGTGCAGGTACGATGAGCTGATGGGCGCGGACTTCGAGGCGTACGTGAAGGGTGGCATGGAGACGAGCTGGAGGCTTGCGTGCGCATCCGAGGGACGAGGGCCGAAGATGAAGAGGGCGCGAAGGCAACAGTCGAGGCTGCGGAGGAGGAGTCAGTCGAGTCGTGAGGGTACGAGTGCAGTGTGATTGTACTCGGGAAATCCTAGGGTTTGAGTGCGGAGTGGAATGTACTCAGGAGGGGAAACCTTAGGTGTGTGAGCAGGGCAGTCGACTGTCATTGTGGCAGTCGACTGGGACCACAACACACAGAGAATCGGGTCGACCCAAGGAGGGTCGACTAGTCGACTGCCAGTCGACTGGAATTGGTTCCAGTCGACTGGCTCCAGTCGACTGGTCCTGTACCAGTCGACTGGAGGTCGACCGTTGCGAAGGCGGCTGAGGCATTCATTGCATATTTTGTAGCCGTTGAAGCCTACCAGTCGACTGGTAAGTGAGCAGTCGACTGGTGGCGTGATTTTCAGCCCGAGTCTATTTAAAGGGGGACTCGATCAGGGCTGGGGTTTCTTGGCGAATCTTGCTTGGAAAAAGCTTGATAGTAGTCTTGTGTGCTCAGGTGCTTGTAGAGGATTGTGGAGAGGTTTCTCCACCCACAAGGAGCTACACGAGATAGCCGGAGAGCATCCGGGGAGCGATCCGCCGAAGGATCAAGGGATCGTCCACCTCATGGACTGTCGTGGAGTAGGAGTTTCATCTCCGAACCACGTAAATCGGTTTGTTAGCATTGCTTCTTTGTTATAATTGTTTTTATTTGTATTTCCGCTGCGCTAACAATCTTGTAGACCAAAGAGAATCGACAAACCGCTATTCACCCCCCCCCTCTAGCTAGGGAAAAGATCCCAACATACTGGCACGCTGTAAGCTTCACAGGTAACTCTGAGAGCACTTGGCTTCGCCTGTGCTGAAGTGGTTTCACGCCCCTCTGGGCAGCAAACCTCTTCCCTCTCAAACCTCGCCTCCAGGCTACGACCTCTTTTTCCTTCCTTGCTCATGGGTTCTAACAAGAGGAGGAAGAAAAGATGGAGGAGGAAGAGCAGTTCAACCTGTCATCTTTATAGTGATAGCCACCCTTGACATTTAATGAGGGCATGATGCGGGGGCGATAATGGACGCCAACCTCGAAGTGTCACCTCTTTTCTGTCGCCGTCGATTAGCATGCTTTGGCGTCGCCTCAGAATTCGTGAACAATTATGAAGCACTTCAACGGACCGCCTGGGGCCCGGAAATGGTTGTTCGAATTCCGCAAGCTCATCAAACACTCAATAAAGAAAGGAATCAATAAGGGCCCCACAGATGGAATAACCACAGGCCTGGTAGTCGAACTTTCGAGGCTACCTTGGGGAGACTCACACCCAAGGTTGAACCCGAAAATCCCCTTGGACATCTCGACCCAGGGGACATCGGGCATCGCGAGGGACTCAGGGCTCCCAAAACCAACCTAAGAAGCAGCTGGGGACGAGCATTGACTCCCTGACTTCCTTGCCCCACGGGTCGGGAAGGGACGTTTATTTTCCAAGAATGTTAGTCTGGTATCTGGCTCCTTGAGTCGAAGAAAAACATCGACTCTTTAATTCTCTTGGTCCCCACGAGGAAGACAAATAATATGAGGGGCCAAACAAAAATGATACTCAAGACAGTAAGTCGAATAAATATTTTCATTATAATCAAAATGAATACGTCGGGAGAAGATAGAAAGAAGGCCAAGGTCTCGGGGGAAAAATAATTCTACAATTCCTTGTCTTTTGGCGGGAGCTCCTCCCATACTCTGCCGACACTCATAAAGCTCAGATCAACATTCGGGGGCAGGAGTTGGCCCTTCCGTAGTTGGTCGATGGCGCTATGGAAGCCCTGCTTCAAACGTTTCATTACTTGGCCTGCCATGATGTCGCCAAATTCGTCCAACTTCAAGAACTTAGCCTTGAATTCCACCTCACCCTCCTTGAGACAGGAGTCCCCGACCGCCCGGAGATCGCACACTTCGGCCATGGCTGCCTCCTGGGCAATCTTTAGCCGAGCCACCTCAGAAGACATTTTGTCCTGGTCTTCCTGGGCTTCTCGAAGTCTTCATGACATAGACAGAGATTTTGATTGCGCCTCGGTCGCGTCCTCCTCAAGGTCGGTCATGCGATTAGTTGCCACCATGAGGGTGTCTTCCTTCTGGGCCAACTGATGCGCTTGGTCCTTGATGCGCTCATTCAGCCTCCAGGTCGAAGTCTCTAGGAGTCGGATATCCCCCGACAGCTTCTACTCCCTCGCCTAAAGTCGATCCCGCTCCTGAGTCACCCGGAGCAGGTCGTCTTTAAGGGCCACAACCCTCTGGGCCATCAAATGTTCCTGGCGCTGGGAACTCTGTAGGGAAGACTCCATGGACAACAGGGTGTCCAACTGATGCTCCACCTTCGCTCGGAGAGCTCTACTGACCCCCGCTTGCATGAGTCCCGCTCTATGCTCATGGTCGGCTATGACCTTTACTTTCAGTGCTTGGCGGTCAAGGCCTTAATCTGCGGCCAGGCATACAAGTGGCGGCCGGTTGTCAGGCAGTCTTCAGCCGCCTATCATGACGCAAAAGAGTTATAAAGCATAAAGAGAAACAATCGATGCACCTAGAACACTTACCTTCAAAAGAGATTCACGGAGGGTAGTGAGAGGCCCAGCGGAGGCCCGCAAGGCTTCCCCTCCTGGGACCCCTTGACTTCTCGGGGGGTCAACCCGGCTCATAGAGGGTGAGGGGTCTCTATGTGGGGGGAGTGGCAGGACAGTGGGAGCCCCAGGTGGCACCGTAGAGGGGCCAGAATCATCCTCCTCTGAACTGGAGGCCCCCTCGGGAGAAATGCCCTCGGTAGGGACCTCCTAAAATTGCATCGGGAGGAAAGAACGCATGGCGGCCTTCGAGGCCGTGTCAACCCTTTTGCGGAGGCGGTCGAGCTACATCCGAGATTGGGCAGGCAATGCTTGCTTGCCTTTCGAAGCCTCGAAGGGATCGACTGGGGGAACCAAGGGCCTGACCGCCTGTCTCCATAGGGGCAGTCGGTCGGCAAGGTGGAGATAGCGGGACGACATCCTCATCATCGGAGGTAGGAATGCCTTCCTCAGGGATGGAAGGGAGCGTGCTCGAGCTGAGGGGACGCAACCTTTTCCATCTCGGGGATAGGCCTTCCGGGATTTTTCTCTTATGCCGCCTAGAGAGGGTGGGCATTTGTGGGTCGGCGGGAGGCGACGACCTCCCTATGGGCTCCCCTGTATGGACGACAGCAAGAGGTGGATCAGTCCCCAATGGGAACCCTCCTAAGAAGGGAACCCTCCTAAGAACCTATGGCTTGGGCGCGCTGTAAAGCTAAACGCCCCTCGCTAGCCAATCAGAACGAAGAAGGAATGGAAGAGGTGGGGGTTAGAGGAATGTCAAAGAGTTTAAAAATAATGTACGCCCTGCTCATCTGAGCAAAGGCATTGGGAGCCATCTGGTGGAGAGGGATCCCAAAATAGGAGGCCACATTCATGAAGAAAGGAGGATTAGGGAAACGGAGCCCTGACTCTACTTGTCCTAGAAAGAAGGTAAGGAAACCTATGGGAGGTTCCACCAGCGTCTGGTCTGTTGGAACTCAGATGGCTAGAGAGGGGGGTGAATATAGCCAATCACTTTGATTTCAAAAACATAGCGAGTTTCTGCACTTAGAGTTGTTAGTAGCACAGCGGAAGTATGAAAAACAGAATGTGCAGAAACTAAAACAGAGAACTAACTAGCAAGATCGCTAACAAGGAAGATTTACAAGGTTCGGGGATAATTTGCCCCTACTCCTTGGCGTGCTCTTAAGGTGGGCGATCCCTTGATCGTCGGCAGATCAAGCCCCGGTTATCACCAGATAAGAAACAACCTCCTTCTCGGTGGAGAAACCTCTCCACAGCACGTTTCAATCACATATTTAAGTTTAAGCACAAAGAAACAACAAGAAGGATCTTACTCAAACACTTAGCAAGGACAAGAACACAGCAAGCTTTCCCGAGCTCCACCCAGCGGCGATCTCACGCAAGAGACCCCTCCTCGTGTCTTCCCGCTGTCGGACTCCCAGCTCCTTGTTCTCTCCTTCAAGCGCTCAAGTAAGGGAAGGTTGCTTCAAGTTTTCAGCAGCTTGCTCAAGAGGATGAAACTTCAGAACGTGCAAGCTTGATGTGGAGAACACAAGTGCGGCAAGAACTCAAATCACAAGCTGTAGAACTCTGCTTCACCGAAGCTGTCTTCCGCCTCTTTTGTTTCTCCACCCACCAACAGATGACCTCATCTCCAGCAACCTCCAGCTGCCTCACTGCCAACGCCAGCTACTACTGAACCCTTACTGAACTTCCTGAGCTCCCTCAGCCAAGCTTTAGTCAGCGGCTTCAGTCCTGCAGCTCCAACCGTTGCAACCTGAGATGAGAAATGGACAAACCTGCTCCAAGGAAAGCCTCCATTGACTCCTCCTTGAGTGTTTGAATCCTCCCTTGTCACCTGCAGCTTAATCAGACTGTTAGAGCAGTGTATCACACAGTAAATCAAGTATCAGATGTAAGTGACAGTGAATCGGATACGTTCAGACGCAATCAGAGCGTCTGACAATGCAATTTGAATTAAAGTGATCGGTCACCGGATCGATCAGAGAGCCTCCTGATCGGTCTCCAGACCAATCAGGCTCCGTCCTGATCGATCCCCAACGCTCGATTAGAAATCGCGATTTCTTGGGACTCTCCTAGATCGATCACCAAACCGATCCCAGGTTGTGGATCGATCACTCGACCGATCCATCCCTTATATCGGGCGATTTCTGAGTTTCCCAGCCTAAGCCTTCTGATCGGTCAACTGACCGATCAGGGGTTCTCCTGATCGGTCACCAGTCCGATCAGATCATCACCAGACCGATCAGGCACCGTCCTGATCGATCTTAGTGAGGAACCCGCGAAGCTGGATCATTCTCCAGAACGATTTGCACAGTGATCCTGATCGGTCACCAGACCGATCAGGAGCAGATCAGCAACGGAGCTCAACCTCACTGTTCGCTCCCTGATCGGTCACCAGACCGATCAGGAACCAGTCAGTGGGTGAATCGCATACTCCCTGATCGGTCACCAGATCGATCAGGAGCAGCACAGCAGGTTCCCAACCTCACTGTGTGCTCCCTGATCGGTCAGCAGACCGATCAATCATCGCTGGATCGGTCTCCAGACCGATCCACGAAGGAGCAGCGTGCCAGATTCCCTGATCGGTCACCAGACCGATCTAGGGACTCAAACCTAGCCCTCCAAGCTAAGTTTTCATCCACCTTAGCCCTCCAAGCTAAGGATTTTTCCACCTAATTCTCCAAGATGGGAATTTGCACCTAACCCTCCAAGTTAGGACTTTTCACCTAGCCCTCCAAGCTAGGACTTTTCACCCACCTCTTCCGAATTAGGACTTTTCACACACCTAGCCCTCCAGGCTAGGATTTTCAATACCATGCCTGATCCCCGATCAGGACTTAATCATAATCCATGCCATGCCTGATCCCCGATCAGGACTTACTCATAATCCATGCCATGCCTGATCCCCGATCAGGACTTAATCATAATCAATAATCATCCACCTAAACTAAAATCGATGTCAACACCAAAACAACAATCAGGGCAAGACTGCATCAATATGGTCCACTCTAGGGATCACCACCGTCATCTCGGACGGAATGTCGTAGGCCTCAATGGTCGCTTGTAGGGCTTTCAACCTCATTCTAGAAGAGGCGGACTCATACCACTCCACTTGGTAGCCCTCTATGGTTCCTAAGAAAAAAGACGAGAAGGAAGCAGAAGACTTACGCAAAAGGACTCCTTAGGAAAGAAGACGAAGACGAGGTATGCTGAACGAGGAAGCCAGAAGGTAGCCGAACGTCTTCGCCTCCCCTTCTTATACGGAGGAAGTCGCCTGCATGTGTGCAATAGGGGCAAGGCATGTGGATGGCGGAAAACAGCCACATCGAGGCGGTGCCACTGAACAGCCGTTTGATGTGAGTCTGCTACAGTTGCGCACGCCAGTAAGAGATTCCGAGGACAGCAGTTAGGGCACGTGGCGAAGACGAATTCGCGAAGGGGTTTTGTCGTCATTAAAAAGCGCCATGTGTTTTTATGGATGAAGGACGACTATCATTGCTACGCCTCGAGAAGTGCAGGAGCCTTTTGGGAAGGCTAATTCAAAAAGAGATCGCCTTAGACCCCGGGGCGAATGTTTCGATTCCTCGGACTCAACGTACCGCCAATAAAGTAGTAATGGGTGCATGGACCCACCATAATATTGCTTCTTCGCTACACTACTAGTCTAATCAGTCAGCAACACTTCCTTCGATTAGACTTGAAGGGAGGGACTTGTGATGGGGTTGAACACCCTGTGGCTGACACGCGGATTGAAGAAGCTATGTGGCAAGATCTATCGAGTCTGGACGACTCTCTTTACATGGCGCCCGAGGCCCCCTCAGGAAGGTGGGTTCCCGAGAATACCATGAGCAGACATACTCTGGAGGCCGACTCGGGAAGACACACGCCCGAGATCACCTCGGGAGGTCAGGTCCCCGAGACCATCTCAGGAAGGTAAACGCCCAGGACCCCCGGTCCAAAAGACCCCGAGATCACCTTGGGTAGAGCACTTGACCTCAAGTAACGGTCCTCCTTTCTTCGGATCTGCGGATAATCATCATCGATTATTACGGGATAATCATGACCCATAATTACTGCAACGGTCCGGGTTTAATGGCTGCGTGGACCGTTGCAAGGATTATCCTGTAACCGATAATCGGGGGACGTGGCGAAGATCATGGAGATACGTGTGACTGTCGCCAAAGGTATAAAAGGTACTTCAACCCCTCTGGTAAAGGGGTTACACACTCTCTAACTTACACATTCTCCTTACTTTCTCCCATATCTTATACTGAGGCGCTGACTTGAGTGTCGGAGTGGGCTCCGCCGGACAACCTCCGGCGTGTTCCCGTTAACACTCGTGTTAATCTCGCAGGACAGAAGTTCTTCCCCTAGCGTTAGCATCCGCGTGGGCGTGCTTTTCCTCTCTTGTCGTCATCTCGGTGGATTGAACTCTGGTGACGGGTCATCGACGTCGATTCCTTCCGGAACAATAACGAATATGAAAAAATAAACCATCAATAACATGTTGGCAAACAAATTTTAGTTCTTCTATAGAAGCTATATTAGAACTAACATTATCTAATGATATTGAATATATTTTATGAGTTAATTCATAATTTTCTAAAATTAAACATAATAATTGTGCAATGTTATGAGCAATATGTGATTCATTAAAAACTCTAGAAGCTATCAATCTTTTTTGGAGGGTTCAAGAATTATCGATTCAATGACAAATCATACGTATATAAGAATGAGTTTACTAATGATCACTTCAATTATCACAACACAAAGAAACTTTATTATTTAATTTACTAAATTCATCAATTAAAATTTTTGTTTTACTAATCTTTTAATTATACGAGTAAGTATAATCCTAGGAACACGTTTAACACATAGATTAAGAGATTTTTTACAAAAATCTTCAAATGTACATTTAAATTCAAAACTAAAAGTAAGATGTTCTACAGAAACAAATTTAGCTAGTGTTTTTTTAATTTATTATCAGAATATAAAAAAATCAAAATCAGTACTATTACAGCTAGAAAATTTAGATAATTATGCTTGAAAATGGTCGAGTCCATATTCCATCGGATGTTTCATTTCTACGTGTTGTTTCAACGACCCATAGCCACCGCCGACTTAGAATTTGTAGGAAGCATTGCAGTGTTTATATTTTGCATGTAATTTTCCCGACGAAAATGTGTCCTTAAAATGTTTAGTGAAAATAGAAGATTTTAGAGGAAGATTTTCCCGAACCTTATAAGTAATTGCATCGGTACTTTTTTATGTTTCGGGCATCGGAAGGTGTTAGGGTTGGGCCTCAATCTCATCATGGATGAATTGAATTTGAATGTTGGGGTCCTTGTGCGCTATTTTTTTTCCCTTCCAAGATCGAGATGATGAACCTCCACCGCAACCTCCTTCCATTGTAGTCGAAAGTTGGAGTTGAAACCGTGTAGAGATTAGAGAATGTGAAGTTGAGAATGAGTGTAAAGAAGATGTACGTGCAAAATGATGAAATGAACCCTCTATTTATAGAGTTTGGATCATAACGGATATTAAATCATAGTCATTGATCAAAAAACGGTCAAATAATCTTAACCGTTAAAAAAATTTAAAAAATCAAAAAAATCACCTCCAACGGATCCAAACCGTCGGTTCCAACGGCAAAGAAAAAAAACTCTACTGAACCAGCATGGTTAACCGGCGAGTCGGTGGTTCAGCAGGTGCCGGCCCGATTTCGGTTCTAGTTCGGCCTAGCTAACCAGGGCTTGTTGACCCGGGTCGAGTTCGGGGCGGGTCCAACTTATGGACGGGCGTAATATAAGGTAGTGTTATTTTATATTAAGCGGAAACAGAGACGGATATTTTAATTGTTAAAATGATATTGATAAAAAAAAATAAGTATTTTTTTATTTTTTGCCATTAATAATTGAGTGATTTAAATAGTAATATAAAAGCATAAAATAGATATTTTCCATTACAGGAAAATTATAAAAAAATAATTTAAAGGATATTTTAAAAACTGTTAATTGTGGGAGATATTTTAAATAAAATAATCCAATGCCTTTCTCTCCGTGTAGCTTTCGCCTTTCAGAAGCGTGGGAAAAGGCAACTTTATAAGCGAATCAAGGTTTCAATGCTTCGTCCATCCATGGCCGCCTATATAGATCGCCTCCTTCCTCTTCTCACTCCACTCTCCTTCGCCTTTCCCCGTCGAAATTGCGAACAAAGATCGAATCTTTGAGCGACCATCTGCCTCTTCGAGTCTCCTCGCTTCTCCCATCGATCCAGGCCCCATCGACGCCAACCTAGAGGTTTAACTGGTTTCTTACGTTTTCCTCTGGTTATTTTGAGTTTCGATTTCTCTTTTCGTTTTTTTTTTCGAAAATTCTGCGCTATTCCATTTTGATTTCGCTATGGATCCATAAGTTTTATTATTTTCTCAATATTTAGTTTTAGGGCACTTGGTGAGTACGTCCTCTACCGGAAACTCGCATCCTGTTGCTCCTTTCTTCCAATTTTGAGTTCAGGGATAAATTTGCGAGATGATGGCCAAATCGTGGATGGAAGTTCTTCCTCCAGCGTCGGCACTGTGCTTCCCCAGCACAAGTTGCTTCCTTGTCGAGAGGAGGAATTGGGGCGGGCTATCGAATGGAAACTGGACCCGGGAAGAGAACAAGCTTTTCGAGAAAGCCCTAGCCGAGTTCGACAAGGACACACCTGACCGCTGGGAAAAAGTGGCGGTGTATATCCCAGGCAAGTCCACAACGGACGTGGAGAGACACTACAGGGATTTGTTGAACGATGTGAGCGAGATTGAAGCGGGGCGGTTTCACTATCCTAGCTACGACTCTTCTTCTTTTGCACTGGACTGGGACAGCAATTGCGACTTCAAAGCTGTGAAGCAACCTTATTCAATCAGCAGGAAGAAGTCAGGGGTGCATATCAGCGGGAAGAAGTCAGGGCTGCGCACGGCAGATCAGGAGAGGAAAAAAGGAGTCCCTTGGACTGAAGAGGAGCACAAGTAAGTCATCTGTGTCCATTCAAATTTCATAAACTGCATCTCAATCTAAAGGTGGTGTATAATTCAAGGTGAAAGTGCTTGGCTTATATCTGATTGAATTTTGGATATAGTTTTTGAAACTCTCAATTCTATATCTTCTTTCTTCTAGTTGATCCGATTATTGATTTCTGGTACTTGAACTGAATTAGTTTGGTTCTGGAATTGTAGGGATTGTTTGTGTTAAATCATAAATCTACAAATGGTTCTGATGGCATAAGTTTTCATTACTAACTTATGAGTACGAGTCCTTCTCAGCTCCTTTTTTCTTTTATATATTATTTGTCCATATTTGAGGTTTGATCTAAACTTGGAGAGGGTATGAGGGTGTTAAACCATGCGTCTCTATTGGGTTCTTTAGTAACTTATCCTTTAGGGAACATATTGACAGATGATCAATCTTTAGAGTGGTTACTAATTTTTTTTTTCTTTTTGCTTTTTTTGCAGGCTATTCCTGCTTGGACTTAAAATGTATGGCAAAGGGGATTGGCGAAATATTTCCCATAATGTTGTGATTACCAGGACACCTACACAGGTAGCTAGTCATGCCCAAAAGTACTTCATCCGGTTACATTCCGGTAGCAAAGATAAGAGGAGAGCCAGCATACATGATATTACTACCGCCAATTTACCAGATAACAAACCTTCCTCTCCATCTCAGTCATCTTCCCTTAGCAATCCGTTAAGCTCAACTTCTACACCCATGTTACCAAGTTCCTACTCATCTATCCTAGACATAAATCAGCCCCATCAAGCAATTGGTTTTTTAGATGCATCAATGCAAATGAGACAATCACTTGGTGGAGTAATTTCTTATCAGATGGCAACTGAAGCCCATGCATCTCCAAATGGAACTTTTCACGATCCTATGGTGCACGACAATAATCTGCTACACCAAATGATACCAAACCATCTTCACCTACATGATTGAGATTATTTGTAAACAAGGATCAAATGTACATGTTCACTTGGGATCAGAAAGTGAGGGCAACTGCATCCTTGAATTGGGAAGATGCAAATGAATGCTGAGTTTTTTTTACTCCATAATCTAGGGAGAGTTCATGGATGTATGCTCATGCCTTTCTCTTCTCTCTCTTTCCATTCTTCCTCATTTATAATATGTAGTATAAAGTATAAAAATAAATATTGTACATGTAGCAAGACACTTGCCTCTGTACTTTGTGTTATGTACTTCAATAATATATGATCTGCACAGTAAGAAGCGCATCGCTTATGTGATGTGTAAAAGGAATTTAACTTTCATAATCATTGTCCAAATGTGAAAACTGTTAGAATTAATGCTCAAATATGGCATCTATTTTATTGATTGTACAGTACTGGGTGTCTTACAAATTACAAGGGGAGTGACTAATGCTTCTTTTCATATTAGGTTCATTTCTGGTCACATCTGTGCTTCTGACTCTTTACGAAATCAGGTGCAAGCTTGTATGCAATCTATCTTGCACTGCCTGAGATCTATCAGTACTCAGAAGGTTTTAGACCAATTCTGTTCACTGTATTTTGAGTCTATAATTAAGTGGGATTAGTATGATTTTTTTCTTGAAGTAACTGCAGTACTTCAGGGTCGACAGTTGCGTTACAAATTAAGTTTGTTGGAAGGTGAAAGAGATGGACAATGTGCTAGAGTCACAAAATGGTGAGTTAAATTACATTGTTGCTTATTTTCATGCAAACAATTAAAAAGGTTAGGGGCTGAGTCACCGAGCACTTTCTTACATGGCAACATTGTTTTGGGGCCAGTATAGCAAAATTGATTCAGTTGTCTGTAGTCATTATATTTATGTATCCCTCATCACCCGTTTGTCTCAGCTTGGCTACTTTTGCTATAGTTGGATCTGAGTCTGCTTTCCACTAGCCTTGCATCTCATTCTGCCATCTCTTCTTTCTTTTCTTTTGAAAGGTATCATTCAGGGTGAAAAACTTTTGTCATGACAAGAAACAGTTGCACTCGGGATCAGATACAGACAGAATTGTCATTCTTTTCAAGACTTACAGACCTTGTGTAACCTTGGAAGATAATCATAGGAAGTTTAAGATGATCCTAAGCAGTTCTGAAGTTGCAGAAATTGTTCCGTCCAGCTGTGGATGGAAAGTGCCTACCACAAGCAAATGAGAAAGATGTGTCTTTCTCATCATCATCATCATAAATCGTTGTCATCAAGCCTATTAGTTTCAAATATTTGGAGCCAGCTACAAATCTTAGTCTTCCATTGAACCAGGTAAAGACATGTTCAAAAGTTTTGACAATTATAAGATTGACTATGTATGTAGGTCTAATGCAACCCTCAATCTTTTTCCTATCTTAGTTTAGGATTGACATTGTGGCAATTTTATGTTCTTTTGGATGCTTTATCAAATCCCAAATTTTCACTACCGGTTTACATTTACAGTTTTTCTTTATTTGTCAGCTTATATTACAATATAATTTGAGTCTCAACACAGCAGATCAATGTTGAAGCATAATTTGGCCGTGCTAGTGAACCTATATAGATCATTTAAACATTATTAGTGATATAACCAAAATACTCAGGACAAAAATGACTCGACTATGATGACGACGATGATGAATGATGAATATACTTAGTGGCCTTATCATTAGTTGTAGTTGTGCTATGAGAATAAGAACGAGCAGCATTATTTGGTCTAAGATCCTTCAGATTTGAGTCACTTTATTTATCTGAAGAATCGAATAACCTCCCAATCCTTCTTAAATTGTCATCTTGTATGACAGTCAAATAGACAATTGTCTCCCTAGCATCTATTCTTGTATGATAACTAGCTTGACTCAGTTGAACATTCCCTTATAATACATGCTTTTAACAAGCGAATTATTCCTTTTTGGGTATGAACAAGTGACCAAGTGAATTTTCTTCTGGACTGGAGATCATCATGCATCAAATGGAGCTGTAGGCGATATTTCTTTTCTTCTAAAAGTCTTCCTTATTCTCTGATTCCATGTGCTGCTTGTTTGCAGCTTCCACTGTTGCTATTGCTGAAACATGCATTGATGCCTTGGCTGCAACTACGAGCAACTGCAAGTGTGCGAAACCTCAGGCCCCAACCTGGGAAGCAAATGTAGAAGAATCAAGGCAGCAACAGCAGCAAATGGACATAATCAAGAGCACTTTTGCAAGGTAGATGACGTCACATTGCACCTTCACTTGGCAGCTACTGGAAACTTTTCTGCAAGTGGTATGAAAGCTTTAGTTTCGATTAGGACAGGATACATTGTGCTTAACCTTTATATGTTCTTTTCTTCTTCGGGCAGAAGTTTTCCTCCCAACTGTTCCAAGGGTTAGAATCAACACTGATCATCGAGTGACCCCCCACCAAATTCTTCCAGTGATGTCGCTTCTTGGAGAAAACTGACTAGACTAGCAACGTCGCCATCACTGATTTTCAAGGAGACTAATGATTTGCAATTCCTGCCAAGTAGCTCAAGGTCCGGGTTAATTCGATCCTTCCCGAGTGGGCACTGCCGTAAGCTCACTTGGGTGGCGTCACATGTGCACATAATGAGTGGGCCTGTGGGGTTATGTGCACATGTGGCACCGCCCGAGTAAGCTTACGGCAGTGCCCACTCGGGGAGGATCGAATTAACCCAAGGTCCTAGTGTAACTCAGAGATCTGTCATGTAGACATTTGAGTTTTCTTCCAAGAATAATGTTGTGACTCGTGAGGATTCTGCAAATTACAAATGAGAATCAGTAACCAGTAGGTAGATCATTATGAAACAAGAATTATGGATGAAAGTTGTAGTGAATTACGTAATAAAAGAGCCTTGGCTTTGCAACTTTCATCTGATTAGCTATATTGAACGTAAAGATGCTTTGATCTGCCAAAATTTGCATACTTTGTTCGATGATTAATTCTTTAACAGCTATTAAATAATTGTTATAATGGTTTTATAGTTTTTGATTATTTTTTTTATTTTTATTCTGTTATAGATAATTTAAAATTATAAAAACTATAAGACACTAAAGTTTTCATATATATTTAAATAAATAATGAAAATTATAATTATATATATATAATGACCATTTAATAAATAAATTTATTTAGTATTATTTACTAACTAAATTTAATAAGTAATAAGTAATAAATAAAATGAAGCTTACTAATAATTTATTTATTTTATCAATTTTATATTATTGACAGAATATAAATCAGCTGTTGCTAAATTAAATATCAAATTTATATCGTTGTTTATTTTTTTTGGATTTCTTTTGGGCATTTGGCGAACCATTATTCCCTTGACATAGTGGGCCTCCTAACGGCCCAGCTCATTAGTACTATCTTCCCCCCTCTATGACATACTTTTTAAGATCCACCAGCGTAGCTGAATTAATAATTAGATGATAAATTTATAGTATGAATCTCCTAGGGATCATTCTCTTATGGAAAAAGTC
The DNA here is from genome assembly GCA_024364735.1 of Boesenbergia rotunda. Taxonomy (NCBI): domain Eukaryota; kingdom Viridiplantae; phylum Streptophyta; class Magnoliopsida; order Zingiberales; family Zingiberaceae; genus Boesenbergia; species Boesenbergia rotunda. The sequence goes on along the minus strand of JAGFNQ010007152.1, from coordinate 83,242 downwards.
CACCGCGAGCGCTTCCTGATTTATCCTAGTGACTGGTGGGAAACTTTCGTGGGACCGAGCCGGTCATCCCAGGTTCAATTTGTCTGCTGCCTAGTTTATCATTTTTTCTTATGGAAAAAGTCCCACTCTCTCCTCGTGCTATCCACAACATCCGGACTAGTAGCCTCTGTGATTTACCTCCTCCATATTGGTCCTGAAAAAATTGACAGAGGTACTAGAGGCGAGCGAATCACTCCTCTTATGAAAAAAGTTTCCCCTACCTAAAAGACCGCTTAATATCATAATTTATCTCCCTTCTATCAGATCTTGCAACATTGTAACTAAAGGTGGAGCCATTCTTGAACTACGGTGGGCTCCAGCCCCCTTATATTTTGAAATACTAAAAAAAACATGAGTTCTTTTGTTTGACATTTAATTCAAATAAATAGTTAGAATAATGATTGGGAGTGTAAAAATGGGAGAGTGAAAACCATAGTGAATGACGTGGCATCTTGCATGCACGATCTTCGATGGATTCACCATGCCCGCCAGGGTATAGTTTGATTTGGGACGGCGACTGAAGGCCGCCGATGGTATCCAAGCGATAATCGGACGTGTGCATGTAAAGTGTCACGTCATGTCACATCATGCCATATCATTCACTATGATTTTCACTCTCCCATTTTCACTCTCTCTATCATTGCTCAAATAGTTATTAGCTGAAAGTAAAGTAAAGGTGGTAGTAAAGGTGGTAATAAAAAATATTGATAAGCATCATCTATTCAACCCTTCATCTCAAATAACCTAAGGTCACCGACCTTGCCACCTGGGTCAATCAGGAAAATGCATGTGAAAACCCATCTTAATAGTCAATGCTCTCAAGTACCTTACCTATTAAGGGGATACGCCGCAGTTGAATCTCAAACTCTAAATACTTAATTTATTACTACTTAATTTATTACTAGATGACCTAACGAAGACACCCTATCCTCTTGGGCAAGTGAAGATGGTAATCAAAATGATTAACCAGGTCAGATAACGTTGAACTTAAGATGACCGATCCGGTCTACAGAAGTTTTTCACCGACCGTTAGAATAAATAGGGGAAGTGCATTGAGGCTCATCCTGACAATCAGCATTCTCAAGTCTGCTATTCATTAAGGGAAATTTTTTCAATACTGCACCATATTTGAATTTCAAACTCTAGATCTCTGACTTATCATTGGAAAGCCTAATCATGTCTCCCTGCCTCCGAGGGTAAAAAAAAAATAATCAAATGTTAGATGGATACTTAAGTTAGATAAATTAGAGCCATGGGCAGAATAAAACTAACACTGTGCTTAAGCGCATTTATCTTACAAAATTATTAGATAATTTTCAAATCAAGAGATGTAATCCGTTAAATAATAAGTAATTTTTTTCTTTTTATAATAGATAGATGATTTTTTTCATGTCTTCATCTTTTAGATAAATATAAAATAATTTATTAGAGCTAAAGATGATAATGATCATTTCAGGAAGCAACTACTTATATAGATATCAATTATGTTAATTTGCCTCCACGGACATAGCTGAGATGGTAAGAGATTGGTAGATTGCCACTAAAGGTCTTGGGTTCGAGCCACGATGCTAGTCGGGCGTAAATCCCTGTATCCTGTGTAAAAAGTCTTTACCCCCAACCTCTTGCCTTCTCAGTCACCTTGATTTACCTCCTCCATGTTGATCCTAGGACGGATTGGTGGGAGCGTTGGAGATGAGCGTTCCACCTTTTGCCACCAACTATGCCAACCTGTGTGGACAATATAAAAATAACTTATGCACACAATTCTCTTTTATTTGATCCCTCTACTTGCTTCTATTGGTGCAATGCCACGTTGGACATCAAAATTGAGTCACCTCTTATATAAGGATAGTTTGCCATGATTTTTTTTTTTGTAATCCAAGTATCTAACTCGAATCTAATCCGACATTAGTACATTACGTACTTTGATACGAAGATATCCTATTAATTAATGAGATGAAATTAGACGAACTTATATTAAAATGAGATTATATCGACTATTAACAATGAGTATCCACAGACTAAATTCGAACATCAGAATCGACAATTCCAAAGTCATCGGTTTAATAAATTTACTTGGTTATAATACTCTCCTTTAAAAGATGTTGCATTTTGTTTTCCATGACTTTTTTTGAATATAAGTATCTGTTAGGACCAAAAGAATTTAGATATCTCCGTAATGACATAATATTATCTATTTTGAGTCTAAGTTCTTATGATTTTGCTCTTGGGCTCTACCCAAAAGGTCTCGTACCAATGAAAATATCTTTCTCTTATAAGTCTATGATCATTTCCATATGGGACATTGTTTGCAACCATTGCAACCCAACAATCCCCCCTCAAATGAAGGACCACTATTATTCTCATGATCCAGACCACCCCTCAAGCATCGAGTCACTCTTGACTATAAGTACCTTAAGTTGGTTTTGATGTGATCAACCAAGTCAACTTAAGTCCTGGTTATTTTGATTCTTGTGTATAAGTCTGCAAGAGCTTAGGAGTAAAGGGAGTCGAGCGGAAGACGTGGAAGACGAGAAGGATGACAAGGGGAAGGGAGCTAACGGACTCGGTGCATCAGAGGAACACAGAGGCTACGGAAGAGTACATTGGTGGACGAGAAGGGTGTGCGTGACGTCCGAGGGACGAGAAACCAGGGAGGAAGCCCATTTGAGGAGAAGGTCGGAGTTGGGTTCGGGTGAGCTAAACTCTAGATGGTCAGAGGAAGTTGACTTTGAGAAACTGATCTTGAGAAGCTAAAGTGCTCTTAAAGGAACTGAGGCCACCCTGGATTGGAACCAGGGTGCCTCCTATGAAAAAGCACAAAGGCACCCTGGGTTGGATCCAAGGCACTCTGAGTTGAAACCAAGGCACCTCCAGTTAGGATAAAGTAGCCGTTTGCGTGGATAAAGTTCTATCCACTTGGAGGGACCCTAGATGACTTTGACGACACCCTAAGTGTCACATCAATAAACGGTAACTTCAACCGTTGGGCTATAAATAACCCCTAGAAATAGGATTATTGAACAATAACTATTATTCATCTTTCTACTCTTTTTGTGTGCTTTTAAAGTGTAAGAGGTTTCTCCGTTTTCAACGAATGAGCAATTTTTAGTAGAGTTTGTCAACATCTTAAATTAACAAGCTTTTCGGTTGTAACCATGTAAAACTTCGGAGCCTCTTTTCTTTTTTATTTGTTGATGTTGGTTATTATTGTTTGAACTAATCTGTTCATCTTTGCCGAGTTTAAAAGAAAAAGATTAAGCTTAATTTGCAAGGCTATTCACCTCTCCCTCTAGTCGGCCAACCGGGACCAACATCGACCTGCTCATGGTCTCCCTACTTCATTTAAGTTTCACCAATCCCCTCTCAAATGAAGGACCACTATTATTCTCACGGTCCGGACCACCCCTCGAGAATCGGTTCACTCTTGACCTGCTCAGGGTCTCCCCTACTTCATTTAAGGTTCCATCCACATGGTTCGATCTAGATCATGACTCTAGCTTGTGTTTTCTCTGGTGGTTAGTCCGGCGAAAAGCGACCTAGCTCTGATACCAATTGTTATGACCGAAGGAATTTAGATATCTTTATAATGGTATGATATTGTCTACTTTGGGCCTAAGTTTTTATGATTTTGCTCTTGAGCTCTACCCAAAATTTCTTATACCAATGGAGATATATTTTCCTGATAAATCCATGATATTTTCTATGTGTTTTTAATATGGGACTTTGTTTGTAACCATTGCAACCCAACAACATCCTCACAATCCTGTATTTACGATGGATGAATTCAAATATTAGAAGTGAATTAATAATGGGATAGATGAATATTTTTTATACATATATGATACAATACTTCACCACATAATAATGTTGTGGAAATATCTTGATAATTTGATGAATATAACTCGTCATATTGATAAAGTGATGAATACACAATCTTAGGAAATAAAGTAGAACATATTGCAGCTTATAGCAACTATTGAAAACATTGGATGTTGTGGAAATATCTGCAATAGATCGTTCTTGTTGGGATCAATCGGATGGCTAGAGGGGGTGAATAGTCGATCGCCCTGAATTACTCGGTTGGCTTCTTACAATATTAGTGTGCGCAACGAAAATATAATTAAACTCAAACACTAACAGACACAAACCATTTAACGTGGTTCGGAGATAAACTCCTACTCCACGGCTGTCAGTAAGATGACGATCTCGATCCGTCAGTGATGATTCCCCGAAAAACCTTCGGCTAGCCCGTATAGCTCCTTGTGAGTGGAAAAACCTCGACATAAACGCACACAAGAACTCTGAGCATTTAGACTACTAATTGGCCTTTAACCAAGACCAATTTCGTCAACCTTGCTCAAACAAATAGAGCACTCTTAAATAGAGCTCGTTGCTGATCCAGCCATTACCAGATGATTGATGCCAACACCAGTCGACTCCCAGCTATCGAATTCGAACGTTACAACCCAACATTCGAATTCAATCGACATCAGTCGACTGCATAGAAAGATCAGTCGACTGATCTTTCTGTAACTCTACCAGTCGATTGCTCCTAGCAGTAGTTGACTGTTGAAACCCTAGGCCTAAACCCTAAACCTAGGGGTTCAGCCTCGAATATAATCACTCTGCACTCATCCTCGCCCGACCAATCTAGACCTAGCCTTCTCCATCAGCCTCACGTCCCTCGGATGCCTCTCCATCTTTCATGTCTTGTCTTCTAGAGCTTCCTTCGACCTCGATCCTTGTTGTCAAGGCTACACCTTAGACTTACACCGTCAATGCAAATGCAATGCAAACAATGCATGGAATCCTATCATAAGGTTTTCCCCACATCTAAACTCCCCAATGAGTTAGGATTGTCATCAATGAGCTTTTTAAGAACCTCTCTAAGGCTCCCCCTACACTTGGACTTATCAAGGACGTTTTAAGAACCTATCACAAGGCTCCCCCTTTGCTAATACATGAGCAACAATATTCCTCCTTTACCTAAGCTCCCCCTTGCGCTAGGCTTTCTTGCAAAGGTGTGTTTGGTTTCCCACTTAAACCTAACACATTTCCCTCTTTGTCACATATCAAAAAGAACTCTAATAATATCCTAATTATTGGATTCTTTAACCTCTAGTTATTATAAACAATCTGTAATAACCCCCATAAGATTATATACATGTTTGATATCATTAGGACACTTTTTGACTTTACTAAAAATAATTTCAGCATGTATCAGTCGACTGAGACAGTTACCAGTTGATTGATCTCTATCGAAAAAGAACGTCACAGTATTATTAGTCGACTATCCCTTGAACCAGTCGACTATTACTCAAAATTCAATCTTTTCTACATTCTGAATCCAATTTCAGAAATGTATAACTAATTCTATAATTCTCCAAAAATTCTCAAATTTTATGAAAGAATTGTGGTACCCATGTCTTCTTAGAAAAAATAGATTTAAAAATGTATATATCTCAGATCCCAAGATTGACATAAAATCCAAAACTAACTAAATAGTTCAATTGAACCTTGACATACAGTCATAGTTTTGGCTTCCTCTTGATGTATCTGCCCATACCAAACCATAATGCATCCCTAGCATTAGTTTATATGACATCTATACATCAACAACTAATTTTCATGTAATATAACCCCAATATCATATTTTCATGCATGAAATACAAATCACAATGTGCCAAAACTCAAAGATTGAGACTCAAATTCGTCTCCAAACCCTTTGGCACACTCCATTGTCCATTTAGACCTCCAAAAGATATTCTCTTGAGATCCATTGACCATGGGTTCCAACTTGAATCTTAGAGCTCCCCCTTGAACTCTTAGCCTTAGCCACCTCTCTAGGTGACTCATCTACAACCACTAGACCACGCCGGTGTACCTCCGGTGATTCTTAGCCTACAAACCTAACTTTCTTAACCTTAAACACCTTGTCTTTGGTTAAACTCTTCTTCCCTTTAAGCTTGACACATTGTCCTTGGTTAAGATCTTCTTCTTGCCCTTAAATGACACTCCCTTGCTATTTTTAAATTTCTCCTCCTTGTCAAAGTTATATGCTACCCTATCATATATCATTTCATTAACATTTGAGGACCTAGATGGGTATCCCAAACCAGATCTATCATTGTTGGAATTTTGGCTTCCCAACAACTTATCTAACCCTTTAAATCCAATAGTGAATCTATCTAGGGTTTTCTCCAATTCCTCAAGTTTTGCCCTCAAAGCTAGATTTTTCCTTTCTAGGTTTTTAAACCTAGAATTGACATATTCACCTTGGACATTTCTAGACTTATCCATTCTAAGTATGTGTCTCCCCTTCTTGGGATTAATGTCTTGGTCCATATGTCTAATAGTTCTAGGTTTCTCATGAAATAATTTTCTACGATTATGATTTGCAATGTTAACCCTACTCCTATCATAATATTTGAAACCATAATTATGCATGGGTAAATAATGATAATTATTTTTATCATGCATGAAAAAAATTTAAATTTGATTTACATTTAAAGTTAGGGATTACCTCCCTTACCCTTGAAACTCCCCCTTAATGTGAGCTCTTTTTTTTCTCCTTCTCTCATTTCCTCAAATACTTCAATTTCTTGAATTCTCCCTTCTTTAAGGGTGTGGTAGTGCCCCTACTCACCATATGTGAAGCATCTAATGTACTTCTTCTCCTTCTTCTCCATACAACTTAATTAGATTTTAAATGAATTGACTTGAGTTTGGGGTTACCTCCTTCTTACCCAATGGATACTTGTCCTTGTAGCGTCTCTTCTCATTGCACCCAAAACAAATGATGTGGTCTTTTAATTTTGCTTTGGTGGAGGTGCTTGTAAGGTTGACTTGTTCTTCAACCTTTGATGAAGTGGATTATCCCTCATTCTTTTCTTCTTGTGCCACTTCACTTGAGGAGGTGGATGATGCTTCTTCTTCTTTTTTCTCCTCGGATGTTGAGCTCATCTCCTCATCTGATTGGTCCTTCTCCTCCTCTTGGACCATTAAACTCATCTCCTTGGTCTATTCTTCTTGTGTAGGCTTTTCACGAAGAGCTATTACCTTACTCCATAGCTCATGAGCATTCTTGTATTCACTTACACCACTTATCACATCATTAGACAAAATACTAATTAAAATTGAGATTACCTTTTCATTTGTCTTTGATTGTAGTTGTTGCTCCTTGGTCCAATAACATGGTCGGAGCTTCTTCCCATGCTTGTCTCTTGGGACTTCAACCATTCTTCTATGGCTATCGTCATTTCCCAATCCATATCGAACCAAGTCTTCACCCGCAACCTCCAATAACTGAAGTTGTCGCTATTGTATGGAGGTGGAATGGTGATGTCGTCCCTTAATTTTTCTTTAAATGTCATTTCCCTTAATTTCAGTAAATAAGTTTAAGATCTCAATCAAATACACAAACACGTATACTCAAATAGTGAATATTCATTTATTAAAATAAATGATTACAATCATAAGGCGATTGCCTTAGGACACTTCTCTCACAATACTAACAAATATAATTAAACTCAAACACTAACAAAGACACAAATCGTTTAACGTGGTTCGGAGATAAATTTCTACTCCACGACTGTCCATAAGGTGAACAATCCCCATCTGTTGGTGGATGATTCCCTGGAAAACCTCCGACTAGCTCGTGTAGCTCCTTGTGGGTGGAGAAATCTTGTCATAAACTCGCACAAGAACTCTGAGCACTTAGACTACTAATTGACCTTTAACCAAAACCAATTTTATCAACCTTGCTCAAGCAAGTATAGCTCTCTTAAATAGAGCTTGTTGCTGATCCAACTATTACCAATCGACAGGTGCCAACACCAATCAACTGCCAACTGTCGAATTTGAACATTACAATCCAACGTTCGAATTCAGTCGACATTAGTCGACTGCACAGAAAGATCAGTCGACTGATCTTTCTGCGACCTCTACTAGTCGACTGTCCAAACCCTAAATCTAGGGTTCAGCCCCGAACATAATCACTCTGCACTCATCCTCGCCCGACCAACCTAGACCTAGCCTTCTAGTATCCTCCATTAGCCTCGCGTCCCTCGGATGTCTCTCCATCCTTCACGTCTTGCCTTTTGAAGTTTTCTTCGGCTTCGGTCCTTATTATCGGGTCCACAGTCCCTCGTGACTCACTTGACTCTTCCTTTGCAACCTTGACTATTGCTTTCAAGACTTCTTCGCTTTAGCTCTCATCCCTCGGATGCATACAAGTCTGTGGCTCATCTCCATGTCATCCTTCCCGTATGCCTCGAACTGCGCTTCCCTTGGGTCACCGTTGCTGCCTTGTCCACGGTCCCTCAGATGCACCATCCTTATCATACTCGAAGTCATCAAGCTGAGTCTATGTGTATTCTGTAAACATGCACACTCAAATATACATATCAAATACAAGAACGAACCTAACTTAAACCTTTTGCCCAAACATCAAAATACATAATCCCATGGGCCAAAGATTGCCTCAACTATTTTTGTCAACAAATGACTCAATCACGGTTGAGCACCACTATTGATTTGGTGTATTTACTACTATAATAGATTTTCAAATTGAATAGCTTAATTATAGATGCAAGGATGAGACAGTCAAACTTCTTAAACTTAGTTGTGATTTGAAACTAAATAAAACTTTAAGTTTCTTAATGTTGATCATGCACACCCATGGACTAAGAAATTTTATTCTCTTGATTTCGATGCAAAAGATTTGTTCTGTCACCACTTAAAAATGCAATTGGATCATTATAAACTTGATATTATTGACCAAGAAAGATTTCATAATTTATCAATTATTTTTTAATACCTTGAAGATTAACTAAAATAAATAAGTCAATAATATACAATTTGATTGACAGGTGATTATACATCCATTATAATTTATATATTATAATTTTAATTGCATATTGAATCTAATAAATTTATTTAATTATCAAGTTGATTCGCCTTCCGTTTATATAATAACATCAAATTAGTATTTTCACTATAAAATTTGATATAATTTTTCATAATAAGATTGAAAAAAAGTTTATAGTTAATTTATGATCATCTATATTGCAAGGAATTGTTTGAAAAAATTGATAACGATATAATAATTAATAAATTTTATTACATGAATAATTGAAAAATATAATTTCAATAATATATTCATTCTATGTTTTTAATTTATTAAATATTAAATACTTTTATTTCATATTTTTGAAAAATTAACATTCACATTTTTTTATTTTTTTTATATTTTTAAATTAATTAATTTATTTATCAATTATAATTGTCGATCAATTTTAATTAATTTTAAATTCTGACTATGCTCCTGTTATAACATTACAGCTTTAGCCAACATCGCAACATTGTCAAACCTATTTGACTAGTCAACTTTTGTTAGGACCATCTTTTATCCGTAAGGTCCCTATTTTCAAAACATCACTGTTTACTTGACCAAAAAAAAATCTGCTTTTGGGTTTTGAACAAGAGATAATAGTCAAACTTCATGAAAATATATATACTCAAAGTTCAAAAACATTTTCTTCCTAAACGGAATTATGAAAAAAAGTACAATATAAAAATATCGACAGTTGACTTTTCAAACATCGTATAATATGTTTATTATATGCGATAAAAATACTAAATAAACTTTTAAAAAATATTTTTTTAACTTAAATGGTTACGAAAATCGAATTACGCTCAATATGCAAATAAAGGGAAAATACTTTTCCTTGATATTTGACACGTGATTTTTCTGAAGGTAGACCGTTGTGTAGGGTTGTATATATATATTTACTTCCACAAAAATATTTTGGAAACAATATTATGGATTTAAATTAAAATATTATAATGTTTGGATATGGAGGGATAAAATAGGGATGTGCTAAAAGAGAAATATCCTTTTATAATTTTTAAAAACATAGAAAATCCTTTTAGTGTATCTTCAAAAATAAAATTTAAATTAATAAATTGAGACTCTATTTAGGGGGAAAAAAATAAAAAGGCACTCATATTATCCTAAAAGCGCGTCACAATTTTTAAATCAATTAAAATATGCAAATTTTTTATTTTGAAAAAATATTTTTTTTAACAATTTCACTAATATATATATATATATATAATAGTCCTGAGTATAAAGGGCAAAAATGAAAGAATGACTCTTTTTTTTTTTTAATATCAAAGTAACATTCCGCTTTTAAATTTTTTTTTATATATAAGACACCCACTTTTATATTAAATTTTGGTATAAAAGGTTATTCACTCACCCAACACCCTATCAATCTGTTTCAGGGCCAATATAAAGAAGATAAATCATAAAAGTTACTAGTCCGGACAGTGACTAGCATATAAAAGAAAATAGATACTTAGCTTCGTCAAGATTTTATCCCTAAACCATATGATGATAATACTTCATACATTAACCATCAATCTATTTCGTGGATATTCTTTATAAAATTACATAGCTCTTATAGTTCTGTCATTTTCAATGGATTTTAATTTTTTATGGGTCAATTTCAAATTAAATTAATTTCAATGGATTTTAATTTTTTATGGGTCAATTTCAAATTAAATTTGAATGGATGAGATAGACTTAACATGTTCAATAAAATTTAAGCTATAATAGCTATAGTTTTGTAATTATTATAATTCATATTATAACAACTATAAAATTATAACTATTATAACTACACATATTTATTTATGTCACGCCCCGAGACCCAGGAGCCGCTGTTCTAATATAAAATCGGACAGCACCTCCCCTGTCCGGCGGACAATTTACACATACACACCACAATATAACAATACCACGCAGTTATATTTGGCCTCAGGCCTCAAAATATATATAGACACGACACAAATGCACAAGACAACTAAGTAAATCATACCTGACTGCGGACCGGTCCGACTTATGATAGAACGACCAATACAACAACCCCTTAGGGCTCACGACACATACGACATATACATATCGCTAAAGAAATAAAACAAACACACTACAAGTACAACACAAAACATGTCGCGATGGGTAGGGACTGGCTGCTGGGCTCTTCTGGCGACTCCAAGTATCTCAACCTGAAATAAAAATATATGGCAACGGTGTGAGTCCATAAACTCAGCGAATACCCAGCAGATATGCATAGTATGTTATAACAACAATAAGCATCTACGCTAATACAGTCTCATATCAACAATATGGAAAAACTAGTACTGGAAATACTGAGGTAGATACATACCAGAATCCAGCCAACCTGAAAAGAAGACAATGAGTACCATGGAAACATCATTAGTCATATAATCTCAAATAACAAGTCTCCAGAATATGCATGTCAAACAAGTGCAAGAATCAAGTGCAGCAAACAATGCACGATGCAAAATATGCACATGGTGCAATGCCATGGTCACCCCCTAACTCCAGTCAAGCCACCGAGACAGGCGATACTGTGTCGGCCGAGTGGGTAGAGCTGTGACACTGTCCGTACTCTGCCATCACTGCTCCTGAGTGACCGAGAGGACAGGATGCTGGTGGAGCTATCGCTCCGCCCCATGTACATATGGGGGAGATATCTCTCTCATCTTCTCTGGTCTATGGGTAGAGAAGGGATCCCTGCTTGCTACCACGCTCCGAAACCACTACCCCTGAGCGGACGAGCGGAGCACTACAGAGCAAATGCACACACCCAGCGGTATCCACTAACCCATGAGTGGCCGTGTGTGCATATCATGTGCCGGAAGACGATTAGGCTCAACCACAAGGGAGTCGCTGATCGCCGGCATGCAACAGTGCAAGGATGGTGTATGATAGATACACATACATAATAACTCAAGAATAACCAATAAGTATCCAGAACAGGCATAATAACTCAGGGATAACTAACAAGTATCCAGAACAAGTATACTAACTCAGGGATAACTAACAAGTATCCAGAACAGGTACAATAACTCAGGGATAACTAACAAGTATCCAGGACAGGCATAATAACCCAGAGATAACTATCAAGTATCCAGTACAGGCATAATAACCCAGGGATAACTATCAAGTATCCAGGACAGGCATAATAACCCAGGGATAACTATCAAGTATCCAAAACATGCATAATAACTCAGGGATAACTAACAAGTATCCAGAACAAGTATACTAACTCAGGGATAACTAACAAGTATCCAGAACAGGTACAATAACTCAGGGATAACTAACAAGTATCCAGGACAGACATAATAACCCAGGGATAACTATCAAGTATCCAGAACAGGCATAATAACCCAGGGATAACTATCAAGTATCCAAAACAGGTACAATGACTCAGGAATAACTAACAAGTATCCAAGTCAGGCAATATAACTCAGGGATAACTAACAAGTATCCGGTTCAGACATAATAACTCAGGGATAACTAACCAGTATCCAGAACAGACATAATGACTCAGGAATAACTAACAAGTATCCAAGTTAGGCAATATAACTCAGGATAGCGTATAAACTTACTGCTATCTATAACAGACAATGCATAGCAATATGACAATATCTAAAAGATAAGTCAAAGGGTACCCGCCTCCAGAGAGTAGAAGGAGTCCGTATCAAATAAGAATCGCCCATCCAGAAATCCGAAAGCAAGTCCGTGCCCTGTAGCAAAGACATAGTGTTTAGCTATAATAACCTGATTCTTAGCTAAACTAACTTCCGTAATTAATTAGGATCGCCCTAATTTATAACGTTCTTTACATAACTCTTAATTAATGATTAATCCCTATTTGATTAATAACATCTCAATTAAACCTAGGTTTAAACAAACCATAAACCTGATCATCCCATCCTTCATATCAATCTTGATTACCACTTTAATCATCACCCTAACTCCTCCAGGTTAACTAAAATCAACCCATCATCAATTTGATCCAACATAAACCTTAAACAGATCCCAAAATAATACAAACTGAACACATTGATCCCAAGGAAACAAAACATCACTACAATACCAATTCGACACCAAATCGCAGTCCAACAATAGCGTCACATTATTAAATAGACAACACACTGAAATAAACCAAGTCTTACCCCAAATACATCAATGATCTGATCCAAAACTTAGATCTAACCAACACCCAGATAGAGATTCATCCTTACCATTACCTTGATGGTTTGTCCCAGTAGGAGCAGGGAATTAGCTACACAACACCAACTTCCATAATTCCTCAACGTGAAGCCAACCTATAATCCATACAGATCCGAAAACATATGGCTAAGAGCAAGAAATAGAGAACATAAACCACCTCCTATAACAACATCAGACAAAATCTATATTCATATCAGCCCTCACACTCACGGCAACACCATAATCAACAGAGCTGAACAAGGTAAAGAAAACCAAATCCAAAACAGTAAGGCTAACAAGCTATGGAACCTCAAGATCAATATCATTGCAAATCAATTTGCCCAAGAGATCTAATACAGGATGCTGTTAGGAATCTGATTAAAGCCAAATCATCTCAAAAATCCATCAGAAGCTGATTCCAAAACAAAAGTTGCTACAAGGGAACCCAAATCCGAATAACAGCCCTACTTATCCAGCCAATCTCCATCATCAATTCCATCCCACGCAACACTGAATAAGGCAAAACCTTACCTGATCGGATTCGCCGGCGGGGTGCTTGGTCAGCGGTGTCAATTCTCATCAACTCTTCCAGGCTCTAATCGCCCACCCCAGCTCCGAGGAGATGTTAGGTTGAAGAGGATTCTAGGGCATCGGCCAAATTCGAGAAGGGAGGAAGAGAAGGAGAAGAAGACAGACGCAATCGGAGCTCCACTGCACGTGGTCGACGTCGTCGGCGTCAGCTACACTCGGAGAAGAAGAAATCGACAGAGACCCCCATGCGACGAAACGAAGGCATGTTGGTGTGTCGGCTTCGGCTGCGGCTTCGCGAGAGGGGGGAAGAAGAAAGGGAAGTGGGTCGGCGCTCGCGGCTAGGGCACGGGTACGGGGCAGCCGACTGCCAAGAAAGGGGTTTTAAAAGTGAGGGATTTTTACAAAAAGGCCCCTTCAACTTTAGAAATTTCCAATTCTACCCCTAGGGCAAAGGATTTAACTATTTAACCACCCATTTATTATAATTTAACCTCAAATAATTTTTAGGGATAAATTATTTATCCTTTCGTAATTTAAGAGTTTACCTGAAAACCCCTTGGGCTCCTCCCGTAGGGCCGGAAACTCTAGACTCAATTCAGACAAATCCCGAAAAATTTTCTGGTCCAGATTTTTGAATCGCCGTATTTTACAATTTATGCTTCATATTGTAACAACTATGAAATTTAACACCTACAATACAAATTTATTATGTTCAACAACAATCATATTATAGCAAACTAAGAAATCGTAGATGCTATAACTTTATATCATTACAGTATGAATTTATCATGCCCACTTAACCAACTTATCGATTCAAGATTGAAATTTTAAATTGATCTATTAAAAAAATCAAAAACTATCAATAATATATTTGCGAATACCATGCAATTACCTCCGAGCAGCTTGATGTGGTAGTAAGAGATAGGGTGTATTTTACAAATAATTAGGGTTTAATTTCCATGTAGCATACATCTTCAATGATTGAACTATTGATAAAATTAGAATGTCACGTCAGGAGCCACTATGCTTCCCAAAGGTGTAACCAGTACTGTGCTACATTGGGTTGAAGCCCATTGCAGCCCATCAATTTTTATTGACCAAGACACCTGCAGCTCAGCAAAGACACCTACAACGAAGCAATTTTTAATCTCCAAGACACCAACGTAATTATTATTTTCGCCTGCTTTCTTTTGTCATGCCCTATTTTTTTAGCTACTGCCTTTTGTTAGGACCGGTAAAGCTAGAGGGGAGGGGGGTGAATAGCTCTCTTCAAGTTGATTCATTTTCTTTGCAGTGGAAATTAAAAGCTAAATATCTCAAATACAATACTAACACCTTGATTTACTTGGTCTCCACCTCTTTAAGGTGACTAATCCAAGGGTCCACACCAACGATCACAGATTCCACTATGAAATCTCCTTCTCGAAACAACACCAAAGGTGGAGAAAGCCTTTTACATCAACCTTGCAATTCCTCAAATAAAGAACAACAACAACGGGAAGAAGAAAAGAAATATTACAATTTTTTAGCTTGAATCCTTCTCTTGGTTGCTTGAAGATGGTGTTGAGAGCTTGAGCATGGAGATGATGAGAATGCGCAATGTAATAGTTACCCTTTTTTCTTTGTTTCACCACCTACTTTTAAACGGCTTCTCTGCTTCTTTTTTGACGTCACTAATCGATTCGTGAAAGTCCCAATCGATTACTATATAGTCGTTGAACAATACAGATTTTAGATGAATAGCTATGATTATGTTATTTTGGACTTCAATCGATTGGGAGCATGCGTTGATCGATTGGTCTCTTTAATCGATCAAGTAATCGATTCAAGATCATTCTATTCAAGTGAGAAATGTGTCCCAATCGATTAAGCAGTGCCCTAATCGATTGGCCAATCGATTAGGGAGCATTCTGTTCCCACACAGATTGTCTCCCAATCAATCGGCCAATTGATTGATTCCCACTCAATCGATTGTTTAATCGATTATGGAGCGTTTTGTTGTCCCACAGAATGGCTCGCAATCGATCAACTAATCGATTATAGAGCCTTCTATTCTCATATAGAATATCACCCAATCGATCTGCCAATCGATTGATGGCTTCCTAATCGATTGACTGATCGATTAGGGAGCATTCTGTTGTTGCACAGAATAGCTCGTAATCGATTACGGAGCATTCTGTTCTCACATAGAATATCTCCCAATCGATTGGTCAATTAATTGATGGCTCCCCAATTGATTGACTGATCGATTAGAGAGTGTTCTATTTGAGAATAGAATATCTCCTAATCGATTGGTCTCTTTCCAATCGATTGACTGATCGATTGACACACTTAGATTTAAGATTCTCTACCCTAAACCTTCATGCGTGTTCTCAATCGATCCCAATTACCTCGTACCAGCGAAATCTCTTGTTTCCTGGACTTCATACCTAGAGCTTCCTCATCTCTGGGTCTTCATGCCAAGAATCCAATCCTCGATCATTCCTTGGACTTCTTGCTTGGAGCTTCCTCATCTCCGGGTCTTCATGTCAAGTATCTAGTTCTCAACCATTCCTTGGACTTCTTTTATTACTGCACATTAAAACCCAATGTTAAATCCAACGTATTAGCTTAAACTTAAACATTGTCAATCGAAACTTCTTATCTAGGGCATGATTGCACCTACAATCTCTCCCTTTTTGATGTTTGACAATCTATTTAAGTTTAAGCTAACTTTCAACATAATATCAATGATCTCAATACAATGGACACATAATCAATAATCATGAAGGTATCATGTCACATAGAGCATAATCTTAAATATCAACAATTCTCCCCCTTTGTCAAATATCAAAATGATAAAAGAATGAGAGCTCCCCCTCAATCTATGCAATATACAATATATAGACACAATATGTAAGCAAATAGGACAAAAAGACAACACATACGAGTAATTCATGGTGTTAATGCATAATATGTTATCATGTCTTACAACCATCAAAAGTTATCATAAGAAACATCCACATACGGAATAACATAACATCTGGTCACCAAAATGAGAAACGACGAAGTAGTGACTACAACAATCAAGGTGCAAAGAAAAAGTCAACTAGATCTTAGGCAGGATCGGCAGCCAAAGACCCAGCAACATCGGGAAGAGCGGAACTCCCCGGAGTGGTGGCAGTCGCTGGAGGTGGAACGTCAAGGGGCGGCTGAGGAGGAGGATGAATACTCATCAAGGAACGCATCATGTCCTACAGAGAGGCAATGCCTGACCGCGTATCAGCCTGACGATGCTCAATAGTCGTAAGCTGGGCCCGTAGCTCAGAATGATGAAGCTCACCCTCCAAATGCAACTCCTCAAACGCAAGGATCCAAGCCCAACAATCCTCATCCTCATCATCTGTAGGTGCAGCTGCAATAGCCTGTCCCGCCCCAGGTTGTGCTCTCAGCCCCTCGTCGGCTAAACGTCCATTGATCCACCGGATGAACCCAAACTCACCTGTCATCCCAGATTTAGAGAAGGAACGCACTGAAAACCTGGAACACTTGACGGTCATGGGTTCCACCTTCCCACGGGAGACATATATACCCATGGATCCAAGCCACTCGGTAATGACATGACCAAAAGTCATATGGGCAGTACCATGCACAGGCTAAGTAAAATGAATGATGGAGTGGAAGATGTTCAGGACAATATTGACATCAAAACCCTCCCGAAAAGCGTATGTCAGGAAGAACTGGAAAGGTCTACTAGTCGCTAGGGCACGAGAGACAATTGGCATAAGACAATTAATGACGACTTTGTATCGGGCATAGTCCTCAACCGAAAGTTCAAGAGCAGAGAAAGTATTGATATTGGCATTAGGACTATCCGGGCGAGGACTTCCAAAAGATGCATAGAGGCAATGGAGATATGCTCAAAAGGTGGAGGCAATAGCTCAGGTAACGTGGGAAAGAACACAAACTTACTAATGGAGGGATGACATACTAAGAACTCCTGAAGAACCTCATAACTGATTTACAATGATGGAAAAGCGTTGTGTTTTACCTAAAAAACAACGATTTTAAAGCCGTTGTCTTTCACCGCAGAAGGCTTTCTCAACGACAGATTAACAATGATTTTTTATGGCCTTTTATAATGGGGATTCACCATTAAGAAAGTTATTTTTTGGTATAGTGTATATTTGTTAAATGTTCATTATACATATATGTATTATTATTCTCATAATTTAGCCTAGGGCAATGAAAGATTCTAGCTATACTATTGACGCTTCCTGAATTTGTCTGATAGACGGAATGTGGAGTCGAATCTTCTATCTAGAATTAGTCAAATTCTAGTATTTGGATATTGATTTAAAAAAATCTACCTGATTTTATAAGGGAGGTTATGAGAAATTTTTCTTTTATATTTTACTATTTAATTAAGAATCTAAATCTTTACTAACAAACTCTCAATTAATTTGGTGAAATTCAAAATTAAATTACATTAATATCCTTTTTTCCTTTTACACCGAGAAAAATTTTAAGGTTTATTAGTAATTTCAACTTCTTATCCTTTAGTTTCTAAAAATTTTGAAAATAAAATCACAAGTCTTGAAAACACAAATCCAAAAGATAAATCTATAATTATAAATTAAAAAAATCAAATCTTAATTTAAAATAAAAATTTAGAAAATAATTTATTAAATTCCAAAAAAGACAATTTCAAATTTTAATTTGAAATTATTTTTAAAAATTTTTAAAATCAAATTTTAAATTTTAACTAAATAAATTCTTATTTTAGGATGAGATAAAATTATAAGTATTTATATATTATATTACATACGATTTCTAATATATATAAAAAATGAAAGAAGCCGCGATTTGTGGATGGAAAAAATATCTTTTTGACTTGAGTAAAAATATTTTTAGCATAATGGAAATAAAAGATATTCATTAATTTGAAAAAGTACCTCATAATATCAACAAAATATAGATAAATAAAAAAATACATAATAACAGAACCAAAAAAAAACAAATATTCCACGATTTTTTTCCCAATATTGCCATTCGAATTCATATTTAATGAAGTAATTTTGCTTCCTGAAAATTAATTGCCCTACGTTAATGGGGCAATATATTTTTAGGATAAAGAATTGCTTAATTGTGGTTTTAATATTTTTAAAAGCTAAGATATTTTTTTCTATAAGGCAGACTTCTAAGAGCGAAGGGGACCCGAGTAATGTTGATATTAGCTCCGACCTACAAGAGAAATGATCGTTAGCAACCCGTCGAGAAAAATCCCCGACAAATCGACGAGGTCAAGTCAGTCTCCGGTGGAAGAAAGTAAAGCAAGAGAACAGTGGCCAAAAAACTATCGCGCGCGTACCTGCGAAGTATAATGTGAAGGACCTTATATAGCCGAGGGAGCCGACAATTTCTGCCCGCATCTGACACCCTTTTTGTCGTATGCGGGGACAAAATCGGGAGAACTGTCAGCTCACCGACTGGCGCCGGCCGGGGCTGCCCAGTCTGACACAAGTGGTGGCAGGCGTGGTACGGAGTGCCAGGATACGTCAGGAACGTACTGTGTAAGCGGGATATTCGCATTCGGGCATAAATGATGTCAGACATACGCCGACTCCTGTACCATCTCTGTCTGTATAATGTCATAGAGTGGGTGTTCATCCGGAAGATGACAAATCCCGAACTTAAGGGTCGACCGCCTGCCCCGAGTGAAACCTGGTCATGTGACCGATACCCCTTGGACTGGAATAGGATACTCTCTGGATTAAGGAGCGCTCGGGCTTGGCCAATCAGACTTATCTTAGGGTCAGGTGGCTGGGCATAGGAAGACTACCAACTGGACTCCCACTGGATGTTGCCCGAGAGTTCTTAGACTCGACAGCCGATAACTCTCACTAGGGGCTAATGTAGTGTCCATCTCGAGTGACAGACGGGGTCGAACACTCGGCATTTTCCAGGGGGTCGGGTCGGGGTACATCTGATTGGACGTTCAGTCGGGCGATCCGGACCGAGTGGGCCTCGGGCCTATGACCCAGCCAGCTAGATTGGTATACCCGTACCCTGTGGCCCCCACCGATCCTTATGTGGTGCTAGACTGGCCGACCGAGCTACACGTGAGCTAGGCGGAGATCATAAGCATCCCTTTCGAGTCTAGTCGAAGAGACACTGAGTCCGACTGACTGGACCATTAATTCAGAGCAAGCCTGGCCCACCCGAGTAGGTCGCTTGCCCGACCGATCACTACTGCCAAACGCCCGACTTCCGAGAGGCGTGCTCACCTAGCTCCTGTCTTTTCTGTCTTATCCCCGACTCATGCCGGGTCGATTCGGATCTCCGCATTAATTACCCCGTTAAATGCCGGAGCCACGCGTCCGATAGTTATTGGTTTTCCGAGTAACGAAACGTCCACCGCCTGACATCGCGAATGGGCGGCACGCACGTGTGACGCAGAACCTCGGGAATTACCTAGGGTTTAAACGGACGGCTCAGATCTATTCCCGCCTTTTCCATGTATCACCATCGGATGGCTGGTGTCGCCCGCTCGGTCCTATAAATAGGCCCCTCGCCCTCACCCTTTTACCATCGTTTTTTTTTTACTTTTCACACCCACCTGCTGCTGGTGCTTCCTCTGCTAGGGTTCTGGCGACGATTGTTTCCCGTCCTTCTCCGGCAACACCTTCTCTCACTTGGTCAGTTCCCCTCCCTTTAACACCTCATGGATCCTTCCTCTTCTCCCTCGGACCCATGGTACACCACCATGGTGTCCGACCTCCACCATCATAACCTCGACCAAATTCAATCCGATTATCGCATCTCCTTCGACCACCGCCTTTGTTGCCTGACCCAATCGACCGACCTGAGAGCGCCCCTCTCAGTTTCATAACTATTTCCCGAGACCATCTTCAGGCCAGACTTCTCTTTCCAATCCATCCGTTCATTTCCTCTGTCTGACGCTTCTTCCAAATCCCCCTCTCTCAACTGGCCCCGAATGCCATCTGCCTGATGTGCGGCTCGGTGGTTATCATTCCTCTGTACAAGATCCCCCTCCAACCCGAGATATTCTATTATTTCTTTTACCCCAAGAAGTAAGAGTCGGGCAACTTCTTCTTCCAAGCCTGAGCCAAAACTTCTTTCTTAGCGAAACTTCCGACCTCGAATAAGGGTTGGAAGGAACGCTTCTTTTTTGTAAACACCACTCCGGCCCCGAGTTGGCCTACCGCTTGGATCTCCGACCTACCTCCTTCTCCTCCTCTCCCCAAGAATTACTGATCCCTTCCTACCTGTTGATACAGTCTGACCCTGATTGTTGTTTTGGTGTTGACATCGATTTTAGTTTAGGTTGATGATTATGATTATGGTTAAGTCCTAATCGGGGATTAGGCACGGAGTGATTGGAAAATCCTAGCTTGGAGGGCTAGGTGGTGAAAAGTCCTAACCTGGAGGGTTAGGTGTGACAAATCCTAGCTTGGAGGGCTAGGTGTTGAAAAGTCCTAATTCGGAAGGGTTGGGTGAAAAGTCCTAGCTTGGAGGGCTAGGTGAAAAGTCCTAACTTGGAGGGTTAGGTGAAAAGTCCCAACTTGGAGGGTTAGGTGAAAAATCCTAGCTTGGAGGGCTAGGTGTGGAAAGGTCCTAACTCGGAAGGTTGGGTGAAAAGTCCTAGCTTGGAGGGCTAGGTGAAAAGTCCTAACTTGGAGGGTTAGGTGAAAAGTCCCAACTGGAGGGTTAGGTGAAAAATCCTGGCTTGGAGGGTCAGGTCCTAGCTTGGAGGGCTAGGTTGGATGAAACCCTAGCTTGGAGGGCTAGGTTGGAGCCTCTGGATCGGTCTGGTGATCGATCAGGGAGGTTGGCACGGTACTCCTTCGTGGATCGGTCTGGTGACCGATCCAGCGATGACTGACCGATCTGGTGACCGATCAGGGAGTATGCGTTTCACTCACTGCACAGCTCCTGATCGGTCTGGTGACCGATCAGGGAGCTCACAAGTGGGTTGAGTTCCCCTGCTGATCTGCTCCTGATCGGTCCGGTGACCGATCAGGGAGCATCCAGTAGGTTTTTGGCAAACCTACTGATCGGCTCCTGATCGATCTGGTGACCGATCAGGGAGAAACTGTGACCGATCAAGCTGAACGATCAACTGTCGCGAGGTTTCTCAACCTGACCGATCAGGCTGGAGCCTGATCGGTCTGGAAGCATCCTGATCGGTCTGGTGACCGATCAGCCAGTGGATTCCGAGCGGGATTGTGGCAAGCTGATTGCAGGATCGGTTTGGTGACCGATCTGGTGACCGGTCAGGGTGACCGATCATACGAGCTTGCGATTCCAAGTTTCTCACTGCGGACCGATCAGGCTGGAGCCTGATCGGTCTGGGATAGTTCTGATCGGTCCGGTGACCGATCACTTTAATTCAAATTGCATTGTCAGACGCTCTGATCGCGTCTGAACGTATCTGATTCTCTGCGCTTAACATCTGATACTTGATTTTCTGATTGATATGCTGTGCTAATGCTCTGATTAAGCTGCAGGTGACAGGGATGGATTCAAACACTCAAGGGAGAGTCAAAGGAGGCCTTTCCTTGGAGCAGGTTTGTCCATTTGCCATCTCAGGTTGCAACGGGCGCTGGCGCTGGCTGGAGCTGCTGACTGGGGCTAGGCTGAGGGAAGCTCAGGGAGTCCAGGAGAGCTCAGCAGGCTGGTGGTTGCAGGTGAGCAGCTGGAGGCTGCAGGGAGATGGTGTCACCTGACGTTCAGTGGAGAAACAAAAGGAGCGTAGCGGAGAAGAGCAGAGTTCTCTGAAGAGACTTCTGGCTTGAGTTCTTGTTGCGCGATCGTTTTTCTCCACATTGTGCTTGTGCGATTACTTCCATCACCTTGAGCAAGCAACTGTGATCTTAGAGGCAACCATCGATTACTTGGGCACTTGAAAGAAGGAACAAGGAGCTTGAGTTCATCAGCGAGAAGACACAGAGAAGGGTGTTCTTGCGTGAGATCTGCGCTGGGTGGAGCTCAGGAGAAGCTTACTTGTGTTCTTGTCTGTTCTAAGTGCTGAGTAGGATCTTTCTTGTGTTTTATTGTGCTTAAGACTATATCTCTGTTGAAACGCTGTGGAGAGGTTACTCCACCGAGAAGGAGGTTGCATTTTATCCGGTGTTCATCGGGGCTTGATCTGCCGACAATCAAGGGATCGCCCACCTTAAGGGCACGCCAAGGAGTAGGGGCAAGTTATCCCCGAACCTTGTAAATCCTCTTGTTAGCGTTTTGCATTTGTGCTTAGCTAGGTTTTATTTCTGTACATTCTGTTTTCTTTAGCTTCCACTGTGCTACTAATCTTTGAGTCACAGAAATTTCAAAAACACAAAGTTTCGGTGTCTAGCTACATTCACCCCCCCCTCTCTAGCCATCCAAGGTCCAATAAGTGATATCAGAGCTTGGGGCTCTGTACAAGCGGATTAACAACCGAGAGCTATCAAGAATGGCTTTGAGAGAAGGTTTCTCCACCACCCGACCTCCTTTCTTCGATGGAGCAGATTTCCAATATTGGAGATCGAAGATGGAGTACTACCTAAAGATAGACATCAACACTTGGTTCGCTGTGAATAAGAGTTTCACCCCTCCAAAGGATGATGAAGGCACGGAACTCGAATCATGGCGTTGGTCGGCTGAACAAACCTGAAAGAGTGAAGCCGACGCGAAGGCGGTGGTGACCCTACAATGTGGCATGAACAAAGACCAACTCATCAAGGTTGGTCCATTTTCAAGTGCAAAAGACTTGTGGAACAAGCTCATCGAACTCCATGAGGGAACCCGAGACTCAAGAATCGTCAAGAGGGATTTATTCCTCAATCAACTTCAAAACCTCTCCATGAAGGAGAATGAGACTATAAGTGAGCTCCACAGCAGATTCAAAGAGGTATTGAATGGTCTCCACTCAATTGATGAAAAGGTCGAAAATCGTGACCTTGTGAGGTATGTGTTAAAAGCATTTCTAAGGAATGCTTTGTGGTCATCCATGGTGGATGCCTACAAAGTTTCCAAGGATTTATCAATTGTTAAACTAGATGATCTATTTTGTGAAATGGAATTATATGAGATGACTAACAAAGGCCCCAAGGAAAAGGGGATTGCCTTAGTTGTAGGGGACCGATCCAACAAGAAGAAGAAGGAGAAGAAGAAGGAGAAGGAAGTCTCCTCATCTTCTTCCTCATCCGAATCTGAGTCCGAATCCGAGGAAGATGGCAGTGGGTCTTATTCCTCCGAGATGGCAAATTTTGTGAGAAGGATGATGAGAAGGGGTCGACGCTTCAAGGGTAAAGGTAACCCTAGTGAAGCTAAAGTTGATAAGTCTAATGCTTCGTGTTATGAGTGTGGCAGGAAAGGGCACTTCAAGAGTGAATGCCCAAAGCTAAAGAAGAAGGAGGAGAAATCCAAGAAGAAAGAGGAGAAATCAAAGAAAAAGAAGAAGGTCGTGAAGGCCACGTGGGATGAGTCCTCCTCAAGCTCATCGGATGAAGAGGAGGAGAAGAGCACAAGGCATGTGGCACTAATGGCTCTTGGAGAAGAAAACAGTGATGAATCCTCCGACTCCTCAAACGCGGCTTCATCATCTTCGGATGATGAAGAGGTAACCTCTCCCGAACTTAAAAAATGTTATAGAGCAATTGTATGTTTAACTAATATGTTGAAGA
The DNA here is from genome assembly GCA_024364735.1 of Boesenbergia rotunda. Classification (NCBI taxonomy): domain Eukaryota; kingdom Viridiplantae; phylum Streptophyta; class Magnoliopsida; order Zingiberales; family Zingiberaceae; genus Boesenbergia; species Boesenbergia rotunda. Next base: position 58,912 of record JAGFNQ010007152.1, on the reverse strand, counting down.
AGTCAAAAAATAGGGTTAAATCATTGCAATTAGAAGTTGAACAATTGAAATCATCTAGGGATGAGAACATAGATGATTTACATGTTGAAATATTAGAGGATGAAATTAAATCTTTGAAAATTGAGGTTGAACATTTGAAATCCTCTAGGGTTGAGGATGTAGATGATTTGCATGATGAATTGTTAGAGGATGAAAACAAATCATTGAAGAGTGAAGTTGAGAGACTCAAGAATATTCTTGAGAAATTCTCAACAAGCTCAAAGACCCTAGACATGATCTTGAATGCCCAAAGGGCGGTCTACAATAGGGCGGTATTGGTTACCGACCCAAAGAACCTTCATTTGTGTCCTTAATGTCTAGGACTGGTGTTAGGCCACTTAAGACACCCAAGGTTCATAAGAAAGTTGTCAAGGCATGGGTGCCTAAGTCTTGTCTAGTAGGTGCTTTAGGTCCCAAGGTTTGGGTACCTAAAACTTCTATTTTTCGAATTGTGTAGGTTATGATTGAGGGGGAGCATCTATCAACTTGGTTCGTTGATAGTGGATGCTCCAAACACATGACCGGGGATAGATCATTGTTTACCACACTTCAAAGAAAAAGTAGAGGTAATGTTTCATTTGGTAACAATGGTAGTCTTAAGGTCATAGGAATAGGAGACATTCAAATATCCTAATGTCTTAGAATTAAAAATGTCCTTCTAGTCAAGGGGATGACATTTAATCTCCTAAGTGTCAGTCAATTGTGTGATGCGGGTTACACAATTGATTTCAAATCAAGTCAATGTCTAGTTAGACAACATGACAATTTGGACACGGTACTAGTAGGAACAAGAATAGATAATATTTATCAAGTTTCCTTTAAAAGTGCTACTAATGCTTTTGCTAAGTGTCTCATGTCGAAAGAAGAGGAGTCCACCCTTTGGCACCGGAGGCTAGCACATGTTAACATGAAGAACATCCGGAAGTTGGCCAACAAGGGATTAGTTCGTGGCTTACCAAGCATCAAGTATGAAAAAGACAAACTTTGTGATGCATGTCAAATGGGTAAGCAAACAAAATCTGCACATAAAGGTAAAAGCGTTGTAAGTACTTCAACCGCTTTGGATTTACTTCATATGGATTTGTTTGATTGTAGCACTATCATATCTTTGAATGGAAGTAGATATTGCTTTGTTATCATTGATGATTTTACTAGATATACATGGACTTATTTTCTTAAATATAAGGATCAAACCTTAGATGTCTTCATTTCTTTTTGTAGAAGGGTTGAAAATGAAAAATCATCAACAATTAAGACAATAAGAAGTGATCATGGAGGTGAATTTCAAAACCAACGATTTTTAGAATTTTGTCAAGATAGAGGGTATAGACATGAGTTCTCCACACCTAGAACACCACAACAAAATGATGTTGTAGAGAGGAAGAACCGTGTTTTACAAGAGGCTGCGCGAAGCATGCTCAACGAGTACTCACTACCGAGCTACTTGTGGGCCGAAGCTGTAAACACGACTTGCTACGTGCAAAACCGAGTCCTCATCCATAGGTTCTTAGGAAAGACTCCCCATGAACTTTGGTTTGGAAAACCACCTACGGTTAAACATCTTAGGGTGTTTGGTTGTAAGGTATTTATCCTAAACACCAAGGACCACCTTGGAAAGTTCACAGCAAAGGCTGATGAAGGGATACTAGTCGGGTACTCCTTAGTTAGCAAAGTCTATCGAGTCTACAATAGAAATCTAGATTGGTTGAAGAGTCTTCTGATGTGGTTTTTGAAGAAATTCCAAGAGCAAATGACCAATCAGAAAATATAGAAGGAGTTCAACTCGAACTTAGGAGACTAAGTTTGAATGAAATTTCAAGTGTTGTTGATGGTGATGAATCCGATGACGGTGAGCCTAGACAACCCACTGATCAGCCAGATCCTGAAGTTGAGCTTGTGTCTAGTGAAACCATTCAAGAAGCACCACCAACACCTAGGCAAACAAGATTAGCCTCTAGTTATCCCCAAGACTAAATTGTTGGAGATATCCATCATGGGGTTAGGACTAGATCATTTTTTCGGAATGAGGCTAATGAAGTTGCTTTAATTTCTGAAATTGAACCTAGGAAAATTGATGAAGCATTAAATGATCCCGATTGGATCATCGCAATGCAAGATGAACTAGGTCAATTCGAAAGAAGTCAAGTTTGGGACTTAGTCCCTAGACCCAAGAAGACCACCATTATTGGAACCAAATGGGTCTTCAAAAATAAATTGAAACATAAGGGAGAAATCATAAGAAACAAGGCACTCTTAGTAGCAAAGGGCTATAGTCAAGTAGAAGGCCTTGATTATGATGAGACCTATGCTCCCGTGACACGATTAGAGTCCATCCGATTGATGCTTGCATTTGCGACACATCGAGGTTTCAAGTTATATCAAATGGATGTCAAATCGGCCTTTCTAAATGGTTTAATTAAAGAAGAGGTCTATGTCGAACAACCTCCGGAGTTTGAGAGTACTGAATTCCCAAACCACGTGTTCAAGCTCAAAAAGGCACTCTATGGCCTTAAACAAGCACCCCGAGCTTGGTATGAGCGGTTGTCAACATTCCTAATTGAGAAAGGCTTTGTAAGAGGCCAAATAGACCCTACACTATTTCTACGTAGAGATGGTGACAATATTTTTGTAGCCCAAGTATATGTCGATGACATAATTTGTGGCTCAAATAACAAGGGCTATTTAAATGAGTTCATTGGACACATGGAAAGTGAATTTGAAATGAGTCTAGTGGGAGAGTTGACTTTCTTCCTTGGACTTGAAATCAAACAAACCCGAGATGGGATCCATGTGCACCAATCGAAGTATACTCAAGAGATGCTTCGAAAATTCAATATGAGTGATTCAAAAGAGGTAACCACTTCCATGGCTACAAACACAAGATTAGACAATGATGAGAGTGGTAAACCCGTTGATTTGACTCAATATAGGAGCATGATAGGTAGTTTGCTATACCTCACAGCTAGTCGACCTGATATACTTTTTGCTGTGGGTATGTGCGCTAGGTACCAAGTTTGTGCCAAGGAATCTCACTTAATCGCTGTTAAGCGAATTTTGAGATACCTTAAGGGCACAGTTGGTGTCGGTCTATGGTACCCCCGTACCGAATCATTTGACCTAATTGGCTATACCGATTCCGACTACGCTGGATGTAAGTTGGATCGAAAAAGCACAAGTGGGGGCTGCCAATTCTTAGGTTCATCCTTAGTTAGTTGGTCGAGTCGGAAGCAACACTGTGTTGCTCTCTCCACGACCGAGGCAGAATATATCGCCATGGGAGAGAGTATATCACAATTGTTGTGGATGATTCATACTTTAGAGGACTATGGATTGAGCTATAAGGGTGTGCAAGTGTTGTGTGACAACATTAGCACAATTAACCTGACAAAGAATCCGGTTCATCATTCTAGGACAAAGCATATTGAAGTGCGTCACCACTTCATTAGAGATCATGTTGCTAGAGGAGATGTTGTATTCTCGTATGTAGAGTCCAAATCAAATCTAGCCGACATTTTCACTAAACCACTTCCCGAAAATGAGTTTAGCTTCTTAAGAAGGGAGTTGGGAATGTGTCGCGCTTCATAGGTTTCAAAATGCATTCAAAACCCTTCATGATTAGTTCTAATTGTTGGGAAATAATTGGGTAATTTTGGGGACATCTCATACAAACTATAATGCTCAACAAAACGTTTTTGTTTGCTAGAAATGGGGTGAGATGTTAGGATCAACTCAATTTCTCAAAATGTCAATGCATCCCTTGAGAAATTAAGTTGACGAGATAAAAATCACTTCGGTGACTAAGTATGGGGAAAACCAATGCATAACACATGTGTATTTGGCTCCATGATCATACTTGGACATTCCAATCAAGGAAACTTGATTGGAGACTTGAATTTGGGACAATCTTGGTTGAAATTGATTGAATGATTGTTGATTGAGTTTGACTCCACTTGGGTGGAGCAAAGTGATTTGTTCAAACCATAAGGACCTTTGATCCTTGTTTAGGGATCAATTATAGTCAAGGGATCACTTCCAAGATCGATATCTTTCATCAGATCCCTTCAGAAATCGTGTGGAAGTCTAAAACTGAAAGTTTCAGATTGTATCAGGGAGTATCAGGAACCCTGATCAGTCACTGGACCGATCAGGAGTATGGCTGATCGGTCACCGGACCGATCTGGCTCTCTCCTGTGGTGATCGGTCCACAGACCGATCAGAGGGGTCACAGAGACTTGGGCGAAATTTTGTCTAAACGGTCTGTGTTGGCCTGGATCGGTCCCCGGACCGATCTGGCACCCCGTGGTGATCGGTCCACAGACCGATCAGGGGGCTCACGGAAAAACTCTATGAACCTACTGTTCGCTTCCTGATCGATCAGTCGATCGATCAGGAGCCTGCCTGATCGGTCACCCGACCGATCAGGACCAGGCCAGTCCGATCAGGCCGGAGCCTGATCGGTCTGGGTGCTCCCAGATCGAACGGTGATCCGTTCGATCACATTAAATTTCGGTTGGTGGACCGATCCACCAACCTAATAACTTCGCGAAACCCCTTATTCCCCAAGCCCTAGCGCCGAAACACCTTCCCACGCGATCTTCTTCGTGTGTTTCCTCCTCCCTGCGTGAGTTCACTTGTTGTGTGTGAGTTCCTCCAGCGATCTCCTCTGCGAGTGCGATCTTCTCCCTGCGTGAGAGTTCCTCTTCTTGCTGTTGGTGTTGTCAACAACTGCTACCTGCACGCTTTTGTGCGCGGGAGTTTATGAAAGGTCAGCAAGGAGACCTTGATTTCCTGTGAGCTCTTCTCCTTCCCGGGCGCGTGCGCTCTTGCTAAGTTTTCCTGCGAGTTCTTCTCCCTTCTTCACAGTCGACTTGATGGCGCCAAAGTAAGCTACTTGTGCGATTTTTCTTTGGTGTTTATCATTTCTTTTATCAATCATATATTTGCGCTAACCATGGTGTTCCTTATGGTGGTTTCGTCTTGTGTTGCGACCCTAACCTTGTCGTGACCCTACCCTTGTCGTGACCCTTCCTTGCCATGACCATTTATGTTTATCTCACTTGATCAATTCCTCTGGTTTATGACTAATGTATTCAATGTCATACCTTATGATCAATTCTTGGGTCTTTGATTAAACTTGTTTTCATATGATCAATTCCATCGTGTGTGATATTTCATTCTTGTGTCCTGATCATGTTCACTTATTTTGATTCAATCTGTTACCATGACCAATTTCAATCTTTAGAAAGTCTTCTAAGGGAAAAGAACCCGTAGAGGGCAGCTCGAAGGGCAAAGCCCCTTCTTCATCCGCGCCCTCCCGAAGGCCTCAGCCTTCCTCAAGTTCTCGATTCCCCAATGCTGCCTGTGAACAGGCTTTTCAATCCCGTACCTTCAAATTACTCTCCTGCTGATCAATTGATGTTCCCTTTCTGACCGAGCACTGCCCCTCCATCATGGAGATAGTCACTTTCTACAATCTTGGCTTTCTCCTTTCTTTTGAAAGGACTATCAATTATGATCTTGTCTCGGAGTTTTACAACAATCTTCAACAAGGGCCTCAAGGAGGTTTCGAATTCACTACCCGCGTCGCAAAGAGGAATCTCGATTTCTCTTATGAGATCTTAGCAGAGTATCTAGATGGTCGACGATCGCCTAACCTGTATTCTATCTACCCTGAGCTCCTTGACCCGCTGTTGGCTCCTTTTGCGGATGTCACACCCGACTCTATTTATCAGCATTTCTTTGGTCTTCCCCGCCCAGCCGGGCTTGATGAGTTGGGTCCTGATTTTCCGACCTTTGCAGCACTCCGTCTCTCTCCTACCGATTACGTACTCTTCAAGATCATTACAAATTGTATCCTGTCAATCACTTCCAAGCCCTTAGCCGAGATCCGACCCTATCATTGCCTGATGCTTTATGGCATGCATCGCCGCATGGACTTTGATATCATGGAGAGTATTTTTCAGTCCATCTTATCCTATCGAGAGCCGAGCCGACGCACGGTCTATATGCCTTTTGGTCATGTCATCACCGACTGGCTTATGTCAGTAGGAGTTGATGTCACCAAGGGCAGGACAGTGCCCATGGTCCGACAGGATTGCAGACTTGGCATTTGCCAAGTCCGGCATCATCATCCGGGATCATGATGGGGTTTTGGTTTGGAAGGACGGGAGGGGACTCGGCGAGCTACTTGGGGGAGATCCACACTTTCAGGCACCAGCCGTTGCTGCGGCACCTCAGGAGACTCCTGCTACTGTTGCTGATTACGACTATGAGCCCGAGTCGGACCTACGATGGCAGATTTCCGAGCTGGTTCAGACGATCCAGCATGATCTTCACATACAAGAGCTCTATCGAGAGGAGATCCGTTCGGAGTTCCGATCTTTTGACCGAAGACTGACCACGATGGAGTCTGATGTCTCCGGGGTTCGCATGCTACAGCAGACGTGGTATGATGAGTGGCGCCAGCACACATTCCTTGGAGGTGCGCCCTCTGCCAGTACTGCACTGGGGCATGTTGTTCCTGATGATGTGGACGACCCTATGCAGGCTAACTCCCCCGCTGACGATTGATTATACTCTACATCTGTTGGTGATTTGACTATCTGACTGTTTGGTTGTATGACTTTCGGGCTGTATGCCCCATGACTTGACTCTTATGGCCTTGTGCCACACTCGCTTTGACTTTGGTGCATTGATATGCATCTGATTAGTTGTCTGGTTTTGATGCACTTGCCTATGACTAGATTTTGCTTAATGATGCATCTGATATTTTTCATGTATTTCACATTTGCCTTATCTTGTTTTGATTGTTGGCTTATATGTGTGTTCACATGATTACTATCTACATGTTTGCGTTGTTATGATTTTGCTTATGATGCCATGTCCATATGATATATATGCTAGTTGTACTATGCCTTATCCTTGTCATATGTGTTCATATGTTTATCAAAATAAATCAATTATACCTTTGTTGTTTTGGGATACCCCTAGGGTTGAGGGGGAGTATGGTTAAACTTAACAGCCCCTCTAGACCCTTTTCGATGTTCGACAAAGGGGGAGAGTGTGGTTGGTTAAGTTTAGGATGATCATGTTGTAGGGGGAGGATCCTGATTCCCCTATGATTCTGAAATTTGAGAGAAAATTGATTGAGAATCCCTAAACTTAAAATTGGGTTGTCAAACAACAAAAAGGGGGAGATTGTTGATGCAGTCTGACCCTGATTGTTATTTTGGTGTTGACATCGATTTTAGTTTTGGTTGATGATTATGATTATGGTTAAGTCCTAATCGGGGATTAGGCACGGAGTGATTGGAAAATCCTAGCTTGGAGGGCTAGGTGGTGAAAAGTCCTAACCTGGAGGGTTAGGTGTGACAAATCCTAGCTTGGAGGGCTAGGTGTTGAAAAGTCCTAATTCGGAAGGGTTGGGTGAAAAGTCCTAGCTTGGAGGTGTTGATGCAGTCTGGCCCTGATTGTTGTTTTGGTGTTGACACCGATTTAAGTTTAGGTGGATGATTATTGATTATGATTAAGTCCTGATCGGGGATCAGGCATGGTGTTGGAAAATCCTAACCTGGAGGGTTAGGTGTTGAAAGGTCCTAGCTTGGAGGGCTAGGTGTTGGAAAAGTCCTAATTCGGAAAGGTTGGGTGAAAAGTCCTAGCTTGGTGGGCTAGGTGAAAAGTCCTAACTTGGAGGATTAGGTGCAAATTCCCATTCTGGAGAATTAGGTGAAAAAGTCCTGGCTTGGAGGGTCAGGTGCCTAGCTTGGAGGGCTAGGTTGGATGGAGTTCTAACTCGGAAGGGTTGGGTGAAAAGTCCTAGCTTGGAGGGCTAGGTGAAAAGTTTTAACTTAGAGGGTTAGGTGCAAATTCCCAACTTGGAGAGTTAGATGGAAAATCCTTAGCTTGGAGGGCTAAGGTGGATGGAAACTTAGCTTGGAGGGCTGAGTTTGAGTCCCTGGATCGGTCTGGTGATCGATCAGGGATTCTGGCACGCTGCTCCTTCGTGGATCGGTCTGGTGACCGATCCAGCGATGACTGATCGGTCGGGTGACCGATCAGGGAGCACACAGTGAGGTTGGGAACCTACTGTGCTGCTCCTGATCGATCTGGTGACCGATCAGGGAGTATGCGTTTCACCCATTGACTGGCTCCTGATCGGTCTGGTGACCGATCAGGGAGCGAGCAGTGAGGTTGAGTTCCCCTGCTGAACTGCTCCTGATCGGTCGGGTGACCGATCAGGATCACTGTGCAAATCATTCCGGAGAACGATCAAGCGTCGCAGGTTCCTCTCTATGATCGATCAGGACGGAGCCTGATCGGTCTGGTCATGATCTGATCGGTCTGGTGACCGATCAGGAGGCTGTCTGATCGGTCTGATGACCGATCAGGAGGTCTGGACTGCGAAGCTCAGAAATCGCCCAAGAAAGGGGTGGATCGTTCGGGTGATCGATTCACAACCTGGGATCGGTCCGGTGATCGATCCAGGAGAAGTCACAAAGAAATCGCGATTTCTGATTTAGCGTTGGGGACCGATCAGGCGCTAGCTTGATCGGTCTGGACCTAGCCTGATCGGTCTAGTGACTGATCAGGAGTCGCTCTGATCGGTCGGGTGACCGATCACTTTAATTCAAATTGCACTGTCAGACGCTCTGATCGCGTCTGACCGTATCCGATTCGCTGATGGTTGCCTCTGATACTTGATTTACTGTGTGATATACTGCTCTAATATTCAGACTAAGCTGCAGGTGACAGGGGAGGATTCAAACACTCAAGGAGAAGTCAAAGGGGGCTTTCCTTGGAGCATGTTTGTCCATTTCTCCACTCAGGTTGCAACAGCTGGAGCTGCAGGACTGAAGCCGCTGACTGAAGCTTGGCTGAGGGAGCTCAGGAAGTTTAGTAAGGGTTCAGTGTAGCTGGCGTTGGCAGTGAGGCAGCTGGAGGCTGCTGGAGATGAGGTCACTTGATGCTTGGCGGAGAAACAAAAAGGAACGGGAGACAGCTTGGTGGAAGCAGAGAAATAGAGAAGCATTCGAAAGCTTACAGCTGGTGTTCTTGAGTTCCTGTGCCTTGAGTTCTCCACATCAAGCTTGCTGTGTTCTTGAAGTTTCCATCATTCTGAGCAAGCTATCGAGAAGCAATCATCCATTACTCGAGCACTTGAAGGAGAGAACGAGAGGCTTGGAGTCCGACAGTGGGAAGACACGAAGAAGGGTTCTTGCGTGAGATCGCCACTGGGTGGAGCTCAGGGAAGCTTGCTGCGTTCTTCTCTTTGCTGGGTGTTTGAGTAAGATCTTTCTTGTTGTTTCATTGAGCTTAAACATTTATCTGATTGAAACGCTGTGGAGAGGTTTCTCCACCGAGAAGGAGGTTGCTTTATATCCGGTGATCACCGGGGCTTGATCTGCCGACGATCAAGGGATCGCCCACCTTAAGGGCACGCCAAGGAGTAGGGGCAAGTTATCCCCGAACCTTGTAAACCCTCTTGTTAGCGATCTTGGTAGTTGTGGTTGTTAGCTTTCATCCTTGTTTTTAGTTTACTGCACTGTTTTGTTTTTCCTTTGCTTCTTCCGCTGTGCTACTGATAAGCTAAGTGCAGAAAACTTGCTAAGTTCTCAAAGAGAAAGTGTTGGCTATATTCACCCCCCCCTCTCTAGCCATCTCGTCACCAACAAGTTGTATCAGAGCTTGGGGCTCTGTTTACGGCTTAACATCCAAGAGTTATCAACAAGATGGCGTTGAGAGAAGGCTTCTCCACCACCCGACCTCCATTCTTTGGTGGCGATGACTTCCAATATTGGAGATCGAAGATGGAATACTATTTGAAGATGGATATCCATACTTGGTTCGCGGTGAAGGAGGGATTCATTCCTCCCAAGGATGACGAAGGCAAAGAACTCGAGTCTTCACGGTGGACTGCCGAACAAACACGAAAGAGTGAAGCCGACGCGAAGGCGGTGGTCACTCTACAATGTGGCATGAACAAAGATCAACTCATCAAAGTTGGTCCTTTCACAAGTGCCAAGGACCTGTGGAACAAACTCATTGAGCTTCACGAAGGCACCCGGGACTCTAGAATCGCAAAGAGGGATTTGTTCCTCAACCAACTTCAAAATCTCTCCATGAAGGAGAATGAGTCGGTAAGTGAGCTTCATAGTCGTTTCAAGGAAGTCCTCAATGGGCTTCATTCAATTGATGAAAAGGTCGAGAACCGCGACCTTGTGAGGTATGTTTTGAAAGCATTTCCAAGGAATGCTTTGTGGTCATCTATGGTGAATGCCTACAAAGTATCCAAGGATTTATCTATTATAAAATTAGATGATTTATTTTGTGAGATGGAGTTGCATGAAATGGCTAACAAAGGCCCCAAGGAGAAGGGGATTGCCTTAGTTGCAGGGGACCGGACCAACAAGAAGAAGAAGAAGAAGAACAAGGAGAAAGAGGTCTCATCATCTTCATCCTCTTCTGAATCCGAGTCCAATTCTGAGGAAGATGGCAGTGGCTCCTCTTCATCCGAAATGGCCAATTTTGTGAGGAGGATGATGCGAAGGGATCGACGTTTCAAAAGTAGAGGTAACACTAGTGAATCCAAACTTGATAAGAATAATGCATCTTGTTTTGAGTGTGGTAGGAAAGGGCATTTCAAGAATGAATGTCCAAAGCTAAAGAAAAAGGAGGAGAAGAGCACAAGGCAAGTGGCTCTCATGGCTCTTGGTGAGGAGAGCAGTGATGAATCTTCAAGCTCCGCAAACGCGGCTTCATCATCTTCGGATGATGAAGAGGTAACTTCTCCCGAGCTTGAAAAGTGTTATAGAGCAATTGCATGTTTAACTAGTATGCTTAAGAAATCCAAAAACAAAGTTAAAGCATTGCAATTAGAAATTGATCAATTGAAGGCTTCTAGAGATGATAACATTGATGATTTGCATGTGCTAGAAGATGAAATCAAATCATTGAAACATGAAATTGAAAATTTGAAATCCTCCAAGGTGGAGGAAGTAAATGACTTGCATGATAACTTGTTAGTAGAGGAAAACCAATCATTGAAGAGTGAGGTTGAGAAGCTTAAGAATATTCTTGGGAAGTTCTCAACTAGCTCTAAGACCCTAGATATGATTCTAAATGCCCAAAGGGCAGTCTACAATAGGGCCGGTATTGGTTACCGCCCTAAAGAACCCTCATTTGTGTCTCTCATGTCTAGGACTGACATGAGACAATCTAGGACACCCAAGACTCAAAAGAAAGTTGTCAAGGCATGAGTGCCTAAGTCATGTTTAGTTGATGCTTTAGATCCCAAGGTTTGGGTACCTAAAACTTCTATTTTTCGAATTGTGTAGGTTATGATTGCGGGGGAGCACCTATCAACTTGGTTCGTTGATAGTGGATGCTCCAAACACATGACCGGGGATAGATCATTGTTTACCACACTTCACAAGAAAAGTAGAGGTAATGTATCATTTGGTAACAATGATAGTGTTAAGGTCATAGGAATAGGAGACATTCAAATATCCGAATGTCTTCGAATCTCAAATGTCCTTCTAGTCAAGGGGATGAAATTTAATCTCCTAAGTGTCAGTCAATTGTGTGACACGGGTTACACAATTGACTTCCAACCAAGTCAATGTCTAGTTAGACAAAATGACACCTTGGACACGGTACTAGTAGGAGCAAGAGTAGACAATATTTATCAAGTTTCATTTAAAAGTGCTACTAATGCTTTTGCTAAGTGTCTCATGTCAAAAGAAGAAGAGTCCACCCTTTGGCACCGGAGGTTAGCACATGTCAACATGAAGAACATCTGGAAGCTGGCCAACAAGGGACTAGTCCGTGGTTTACCAAGCATCAAGTATGAAAAAGACAAATTATGTGATGCATGTCAAATGGGTAAGCAAACAAAATCTGCACATAAAGGTAAAAGCACTGTAAGTACTTCCAATGCATTAGATTTACTTCACATGGACCTATTTGATTGTAGTACCATCATATCATTGAATGGAAGTAGATATTGCTTTGTTATCATTGATGATTTTACTAGATACACATGGACTTACTTTTTAAAATATAAGGATCAAACCTTAGATACTTTCATTTCTTTTTGTAGAAGAGTTGAAAATGAGAAATCATCAACAATTAAGACAATTAGAAGTGATCATGGAGGTGAATTCCAAAATCAAAGGTTTTTAGAATTTTGTCAAGATAAGGGTTATAGACATGAGTTCTCTACTCCTAGAACACCACAACAAAATGGTGATGTAGAGAGGAAGAACCGTGTACTCCAAGAGGCTGCACGAAGCATGCTCAATGAGTACTCACTCCCGAGTTACTTATGGGCCGAAGCTGTAAATACAGCTTGCTATGTGCAAAATAGAGTCCTGATTCATAGGTTTCTAGGAAAGACTCCCCATGAACTTTGGTTTGGGAAACCACCTACGGTTAAACACCTTAGGGTGTTTGGTTGTAAGGTATTCATCCTAAACACCAAGGATCATCTTGGAAAGTTCACGGCAAAGGCTGATGAAGGGATACTAGTCGGGTACTCCCTCGTTAGCAAAGCCTACCGAGTCTACAACAAGAAGTCTAGATTAGTTGAAGAGTCTTCTGATGTGGTTTTTGAAGAAATTTCGAAATCAATTGACCAATCAGAAAATGTAGAAGGAGTTCAACTCGAACTTAGGAGACTAAGTTTGAATGAAACTCCAAGTGTTATTGATGGTGATGAGTCTGATGACGGTGAACCTAGACAACCCACTGATCAGCCAGATCCTGAGGCTGAACTTGGGTCTAGTGAACCTGTTCAAGAAGCACCACCAACTCCTAAGCAAACTAGATTAGCCTCTAGTCATCCCCAAGACCAAATTGTTGGAGACATCCATCAAGGGGTTAGGACTAGATCATTCTTCCGGAATGAGGCTAATAAAGTTGCCCTAATTTCTGAAATTGAACCTAGGAAAATTGATGAAGCATTAAATGATCCCGATTGGATCATTGCAATGCAAGATGAACTAGGTCAATTCGAGAGGAGTCAAGTTTGGGACTTAGTCCCTAGACTCAAGAAGACCTCCATTATTGGAACCAAATGGGTCTTCAAGAACAAATTGAACCATAAGGGAGAAATCATTAGAAACAAGGCACGCTTGGTAGCTAAGGGCTACAGTCAAGTTGAAGGCCTTGATTATGATGAGACTTATGCTCCTGTGGCACGATTAGAGTCCATCCGATTGATGCTAGCATTTGCAGCACATTGTGGTTTCAAATTATATCAAATGGACGTCAAATCGGCCTTTCTAAATGGTCTGATTAAAGAAGAGGTCTATGTCGAACAACCTCCGGGGTTTGAGAGTACCGAATTTCCAAACCACGTGTTCAAGCTCAAAAAGGCACTTTATGGCCTTAAACAAGCACCCCGGGCTTGGTATGAGCAGTTATCGACATTCCTAGTTGAGAAGGGCTTCGTTAGAGGTCAAATAGACCCTACACTATTTCTACGAAGAGATGGTGACAATATATTTGTAGCCCAAGTATATGTCGATGACATAATTTGTGGCTCAAACAATATGGGCTATTTAAATGAGTTCATTGGACACATGGAGAGTGAGTTTGAAATGAGTCTAGTGGGAGAATTGACTTTCTTCCTTGGACTTGAAATCAAGCAAACTCGCGATGGTATCCATGTGCACCAATCAAAGTATACACAGGAAATGCTTCGAAAATTCAATATGAGTGAATCAAAAGAGGTAATCACTCCCATGGCTACAAACACAAGATTAGACAATGATGAGAGTGGTAAACCCGTTGATCTAACTCAATATCGAAGCATGATAGGTAGTCTGCTATACCTCACAGCCAGTCGACCAGATATACTATTTGCTGTTGGTATGTGCGCTAGATATCAAGTTTGTGCCAAGGATTCTCATTTAATTGCTGTTAAGCGAATTTTGAGATATCTCAAGGGCATAATTGGTGTAAGTCTTTGGTATCCCTGTACCGAATCTTTTGACTTGATTGGCTATACGGATTCTGACTACGCTGGATGTAAGTTGGACCGGAAAAGCACTAGTGGGGGCTGCCAATTCTTAGGTTCGTCCTTAGTAAGTTGGTCGAGTCGGAAGCAACATTGTGTTGCTCTTTCCACTACCGAGGCAGAATATATCACCATGGGAGAGAGTGTATCGCAATTATTGTGGATGATTCATACCTTAGAGGACTATGGATTGAGTTACAAGGGTGTGCAAGTGTTATGTGATAACATTAGCACAATTAACTTAACCAAGAATCCAGTCCATCATTCTAGGACAAAACATATTGAAGTAAGACATCACTTCATTAGGGATCATGTAGCTAGGGGGAACATCATACTCTCTCATGTAGAGTCCAAGTCAAACCTAGCTAACATTTTCACTAAACCACTTCCCGAAAATGAATTTAGTTTCCTAAGACGGGAATTGGGAATGTGTCGCGCTTCATGATTTTCAAATTGCATTCAAAACCCTTCATGATTATTTCGAAATTGTTGGGAATCAATTGGGTAACTTTGGGAACATCTCACACAAACTATAAGGTTTACCAAAACATTTTTGTTTGCTAGACATGGGGTGAGATGTTAGGATCAACTCAATTTCTCAAAATGTCAATACATCCCTTGAGAAATTAAGTTGACGAGATAATAATAACGGTGGTGACCAAGTATGGGGAAAACCATTGCATAACATATGTGTATATGGCTCCTTGATCATACTTAGACATTCCAATCAAGGAAACTTGATTGGAACATTGGATTTGACTCAAACTTGATTGATTTTGCTTGATTGATTGTTGATTGAGTTTGACTCCATTTGTATGGGTCAAAGTGATTGTTGAACCTATAAGGACCTTTGATTCTTGTTAAGGGATCAATTTTAGTCAGGAAATCATGTCCAAGTTCGATAAAGTTCATCAGATCTTGGTTGCAGAGTTTCAGAAATTCTGAAACTGAACATTTCAGTTCGTATCAGGGAATACCAGGAACCCTGATCGGTCACCGGACCAATCAGGCATAGGGTTGATCAGTCCCTGGACCGATCTGGCTTCTTCCTGTGGTGGTCGGTCCACAGACCTATCAGCGAGGCAAGCCGTGATCTTCCGAATTTTGACTAAGTGTACTGAGCTAGCCTGGATCGGTCCCTGGACCAATCTGGCACCCTATGGTGATCGGTCCACAGACCGATCAGGGAGCCCAGCAGTTTTCCTCCAGACCCTACTGTTCGTATCCTGATCGGTCAACCGACCGATCAGGAGCACGTCTGATCGGTCATCCGACCGATCAGGACCGGGCCAGTCCGATCAGGCTATAGCCTGATCGGTCTGGGTGCGATCAGATCGAACGGTGATCCGTTCAAACGCATTAAATTCTGGTTGGTGGACCGATCCACCAACCGATTAATTTCGCAAAACCCTTTTCAGCGCCGAAACTCCTCATCTGCGACACCTTGCTTGAGCGAGAGCACTCTCCTGCGTCTCTCCCACTTCGTGCGTGTGATTTCTTGCGGAGATCCCTACTGGTGTCTTCCTGTTCCCTGCGAGCTCCCCACTTATTCCAAGCTCTCTGTGTCCGAGAGTTTCTATTGCGCAGGCCTTTTTCTCTCTCAACCTTGAGGAACTAGCTTCTTCCTCCCTTGCGCAAGCTCACCCATGGCGCCTAAGTAAGCTTTGATTTCAGTTTTTCTACAAATCTCTTCATGGATTATATGGATATGAAGCTAACCATGGTTTTTGTTCTTGTTCTTGCTGGTGTACCGTGATCATGTTTTGCCTACCGTGACCTTACTTTTTCACCTTATGTCTATGATCGAATCTATCTACCTTTGATTGAGTCTTATCTATATGATCAATCTTTTATGTTGATCAATCTATATCCATAAAATGAAATCATGTGTATGACCAATTCAAATCTATAGAAAGTCTTCCAAGGGTAAGGAACCTATGGAGGATAGTTCTAAGGGCAAAGGCCCTTCGTCTTCTACGCCTCCTACGAGGCATCCATCTCCCCCGCATCCTAGATTTCAGAACATTCTCTATGCCCTAGAATTTCATTGGCACAACTTCAAACTAATGTCATGTTGGTCAGTGGACCAAACTTTTGTTTATGAACATTGTCCTACGGTGAGAGGAATCATTGAGTACTATGAGCTTCAAAACATCCTTTTCTTAGAAAGGCCAATCAATGTTGATTTGGTCTCAGAATTCTACAATAATCTGGCCAATGGGGAGGGCACGGGGTGGCGGACCCGTGTCACCGGTGTCGATCTTGACTTTACCCTATCGTCCTTCACTATGTTTCTGGGTTGTCGTCGCTCCGAGAATGATTTTTCGCTTTATCCATATCTTCCTGACCCTCTTTCTGTCCCCTTTACTGGGGTCACTCCTGACTCCATCTATGAGCACTTTCTAGGCCACCCCAGGCCACGGGGTTTTGGTGCGCCCACCCGTACATTTCCCACGTTTCCTGCTCTCCATCTATCTCCC
The DNA here is from genome assembly GCA_024364735.1 of Boesenbergia rotunda. NCBI lineage: Eukaryota > Viridiplantae > Streptophyta > Magnoliopsida > Zingiberales > Zingiberaceae > Boesenbergia > Boesenbergia rotunda. The sequence goes on along the minus strand of JAGFNQ010007152.1, from coordinate 42,376 downwards.
ATTGATTATGTTCTGTTTAAGATTATCACAAATTGTCTTCTTCCAACTACGTCAAAGCATCTTGATGAGATCCATCCATTCCACTGCCTGATGCTTTACGGGATGCATCTGCAGTTAGATTTTTACATAGCACCGTCCATCTATTTCTCTATCATTGTTCATGGTCTGAGGTATGATCAGACGATCTATATGCCATTCGGTCATATCATCACTGCCTGGCTGCAGTCCGCTGGGATCGATGTCTCACAGGGTTGTACTGTACCTATGGTGCGACAGGACTGCCGACTTGATCGTCGTATGCTGGCCCAGTCTGGTATTGTTGTCGGATCACGAGGGTTGCGTTGGAAGAATCAGAGACACATGGGGGAGTTTCCAGGAGCAGCCCATTCCCAGGAGCAGCCCGCTGATATAGATGATTATGATGAGTGGGCTCCTAACCTTCGATGGCAGATTGCAGAGTTAGAGCGGATGCTGCAGCACGAATTGCATATCTCTGAGCTCTTGCGACAGGAGGTCCGCTCAAAGTTTCAGACTTTTGATCACCGTCTCGATGCTTTAGCCTCTGATGTCTCTGAGATGCACTCCTTCCAGGACAGATGGTATGAAGAATGGTATCATCATACATTTCCTGATGGTGCATCTCCCAGTGGCCCTTCACCAGGAGATATCGTCTACATTGATGATTCGGACGATGATCCAGCTGACGATTGACCGCACTGTGTTCGTGTTTGATGTTTTTGACGGTTGTGTACATCCTGACTTTTGTCTGTTCTATCTTGCTCAGGATGTTACTGTTTGTTGATGCTATGATGACTACTATTTGAAATTGTGCTATATTGCCATGATTATGTTTTTCTCTCCTGATAGTATGCCTATTGTTGATGTCAAGCTGTTTATATGACTATGATCTGCATGTTTGCTACACTGCCATGCTCATGCTTGTAATGCCATATCTACCTGATACATATACATGTTATGGCATGCTTTGAGAGTTAATAATTCGTGTTCATATGATGCATGTGATTGCTATATCTTGCTCTATCTTTTTCACATGTGTTCGTATGGTTATCCAACAATCTATCACATCTTTGTTGATTTGGGATACCCCTAGGATTGAGGGGGAGTTTGTTTTAATCTTAACAGCCCTTCTAGCCCCTTTTCGGTGTTCGACAAAGGGGGAGAGTGTGGATTGGTTAAGTTTAGGATGATCATGTTGTAGGGGGAGGATCTGGATTCCCCTATGATTCTAAAGTTGAAAAATATTGATTGAGATCCCTAAACTTAGATCGGGTTGTCAAACAACAAAAAGGGGGAGATTGTTGATGCAGTCTGGCCCTGATTGTTGTTTTGGTGTTGACACCGATTTAAGTTTAGGTGGATGATTATTGATTATGATTAAGTCCTGATCGGGGATCAGGCATGGTGTTGGAAAATTCTAACCTGGAGGGTTAGGTGTTGAAAAGTCCTAGCTTGGAGGGCTAGGTGTTGGAAAAGTCCTAATTTGGAAAGGTTGGGTGAAAAGTCCTAGCTTGGAGGGCTAGGTGAAAAGTCCTAACTTGGAGGGTTAGGTGCAAATTCCCATCCTGGAGAATTAGGTGAAAAAGTCCTGGCTTGGAGGGTCAGGTGCCTAGTTGGAGGGCTAGGTTGGATGGAGTTCTAACTCGGAAGGGTTGGGTGAAAAGTCCTAGCTTGGAGGGCTAGGTGAAAAGTCCTAACTTGGAGGGTTAGGTGCAAATTCCCAACTTGGAGAGTTAGATGGAAAATCCTTAGCTTGGAGGGCTAAGGTGGATGGAAACTTAGCTTGGAGTGCTGAGTTTGAGTCCCTGGATCGGTCTGGTGATCGATCAGGGATTCTGGCACGCTGCTCCTTTGTGGATCGGTCTGGTGACCGATCCAGCGATGACTGATCGGTCGGGTGACCGATCAGGGAGCACACAGTGAGGTTGGGAACCTACTGTGCTGCTCCTGATCGATCTGGTGACCGATCAGGGAGTATGCGTTTCACCCATTGAATGGCTCCTGATCGGTCTGGTGACAGATCAGGGAGCGAGCAGTGAGGTTGAGTTCCCCTGCTGAACTGCTCCTGATCGGTCGGGTGACCGATCAGGATCACTGTGCAGATCGTTCCGGAGAACGATCAAGCATCGCAGGTTCCTCTCTATGATCGATCAGGACGGAGCCTGATCGGTCTGTGTTGGGACCGGGTGCATGTCGACAAGGATACGGGTTCGTAAAATTTTAAATTTTTACGTGCAGCGGAAGAATTAGCATAAAATAATTTCCTAAATTATTTTAACCACGTATCTAGCATGCAACCTTATGGTGTGTGGACATAATCATAAATTAAAACTTTGCGGAAAAGTAAACTAATTTACTAAGTACCTCGCGTAACTCGAAGTAAGGGACGAGATCCAACCGTAGCGTCCCTTGGAAGCTTCGCCTCTATTCGCGTCCACGCCGAGTTCTCTTCGGGATGACTTCGCAAAGTCATGAGTTTTGTGCCGACGAGAACTACTAGATTCTCTAAAGACACAACTAGAAGAACAAGAGAAAAGAATGGAAACTCACCAACAAGAAACGGAATCTAAATTCCGGGAAGAGAGGAGTTATGATCCGCGTCTTCTTCTTCTTGTCTTGGCTTCTCCTTCTCCTTGATAGCTCACGGCAACCAACCCTAAGGGAAGAAGTGTGCCGACCCTAGGTGGATGAAGGGGCGCCGGCCCTAGTTGCCTCAAGGGGCGCCGGCCCTAGGGTTGAGAAGGGGAAAAGGGAGGAAGAGAATAAGAGAGAGAGAGGGAGAGGATTAACTCTTAATCAACTTAATTGATTGGAATTGAAGGCTAGCCTTTGGTTCCTTTATATAGTAACCTCTCCCTTGCTAAGTCTCCTCTTTAACGGAATTAACGGAATTAATTTTCATAAGAAATTTATCTTATAAATTTTCTTATGAATAATTCCGTTATGCCTAGTTTTATTATAACTAACTTTATAATAAAACAAATTATTCTCTTCTTTAATTATGGAATAAATTTTATAAGAAATTTATAAATTTTTCTTTTAATGGAAAAATCAATTCATAATTGATTTTATAAAATTAAAATAAACCACTCCACGGATTATTTTAATTTCCCAAAAAGAAATAAATTTATATAAATTTCTTTATACAAATTTATTTATCCATAATTTATAAAACAAATCACGCTAGATTTATTTTATTAATTAAACCAATTAAATTGGTTTATTCCCTTTTTAATGGCCGGCCAAACCAAGAGGGTGGACACCCTCTTTGGCCAGCCAAACCAAGCCGATTCCATCGCGAATTAAACTCATTTAATTCGCCCATTAAGCCTTCAAAAGACTTAGCCATTTTAAGTTTCCGTTGTGCCTCTGATTAACTCAGATTCGACTTATTTCTTTTGATCGGAAAATCCAATTTTCAACTCGTTTTAAATCCCTCGGATTACTCGTAGTGCGTGTGACTAAATATGCTTTCGATTTATGTTGGTCGTCTATAATCAACTAATTATAGAACGATCATGAGTGGCACCTAGTAGTACATCATGACCCCCAATTAATCGAAAGATCAACGGTTTGACCTCAGAAGTAATTCTAAAACCCTTCAGCAGCTCTAATGAATCGTGCCCCATTCCCTTCACCACCTTATACCCACTTGGTTCAGGACATGGTCTGTTTGTGTCAGTCCCCACTAGACTGACTACGTCACATCTAGCCCAAGTAGTGTCTTTCTCGTCCTTTGGATTTCTAATTACTCTCATGTATTTAAGAGACTCGCACTCTAAACATGATATACTCTGGCCAGAGGTTTTGAGTAACAATCCGACGATAGGCCTGGGTATACATCTCCTCGCAAGGAGTAGTGAATCCTTTGTAGGTTGTTCAAACATCTTCGGGCACTTCGGCTTATACCCAATCATCCTGGGTCCACACCTCCTTGGAGATGCTTGCTTAAGATGTTAAAGTATAAGTCTCCATGACCAAGATGACTTGAACACCGCAAGTCAAAGGAACATCGCACTTAAGCTGCAGTAAGAACTTCATTGACATATCTACATGTAGATTCCCATATGAAGTCTTACAGCTAGTCACTCCAATGAACTAGTTCCCTTAACTAGCATCCATGTTTATCTCTGGACATCCCAATGTCACCAGCCAGTGAGAATCAGCTGATTAGAGAATAACCCATGCTAGTCTCAACAGAATTGATAGTGTCCGTTTTTATCAATTCATCGACTAGGGATAATTTCAATACTTCACAATTGCACATTTAGAGATAATCACTAGTTGTGATCCCATCACAAATTCTCTTATGCTGTGAATTGTATTGCGGACATTCAGTAGATGAGTTTAAGATCTCAATCAAATACACAAACATGTATACTCAAATAGTGAATTATCATTTATTAGAATAAATATTTACAATCATAAGGCGATTGCCTTAGGACACTTCTCTCATATTACTAACAGTCTGGTCATGATCTAATCGGTCTGGTGACCGATCAGGAGGCTGTCTGATCGGTCTGATGACCGATCAGTAGGTCTGGACTGCGAAGCTCAGAAATCTCCCAAGAAAGGGATGGATCGTTCGGGTGATCGATCCACAACCTGGGATCGGTCCGGTGATCGATCCAGGAGAAGTCACAAAGAAATCGCGATTTCTGATTGAGCGTTGGGGACCGATCAGGCACTAGCCTGATCAGTCTGGTGACCGATCAGGAGTCGCTCTGATCGGTCGGGTGACCGATCACTTTAATTCAAATTGCACTGTCAGACGCTCTGATCGCGTCTGACCGTATCCGATTCGCTGATGGTTGCCTCTGATACTTGATTTACTGTGTGATATACTGCTCTAATATTCAGACTAAGCTGCAGGTGACAGGGGAGGATTCAAACACTCAAGGAGAAGTCAAAGGGGGCTTTCCTTGGAGCAGGTTTGTCCATTTCTCCACTCAGGTTGCAACAGCTGGAGCTGCAGGACTGAAGCCGCTGACTGAAGCTTGGCTGAGGGAGCTCAGGAAGTTCAGTAAGGGTTCAGTGTAGCTGGCGTTGGCAGTGAGGCAGCTGGAGGCTGCTGGAGATGAGGTCACTTGATGCTTGGCGGAGAAACAAAAAGGAACGGGAGACAGCTTGGTGGAAGCAGAGAAATAGAGAAGCATTCGAAAGCTTACAGCTGGTGTTCTTGAGTTCCTGTGCCTTGAGTTCTCCACATCAAGCTTGCTGTGTTCTTGAAGTTTCCATCATTCTGAGCAAGCTATCGAGAAGCAATCATCCATTACTCGAGCACTTGAAGGAGAGAACGAGAGGCTTGGAGTCCGACAGTGGGAAGACACGAAGAAGGGTTCTTGCGTGAGATCGCCACTGGGTGGAGCTCAGGGAAGCTTGTTGCGTTCTTCTCTTTGCTGGGTGTTTGAGTAAGATCTTTCATGTTGTTTCATTGAGCTTAAACATTTATCTGATTGAAACGCTGTGGAGAGGTTTCTCCACCGAGAAGGAGGTTGCTTTATATCCGGTGATCACCGGGGCTTGATCTGCCGACGATCAAGGGATCGCCCACCTTAAGGGCACGCCAAGGAGTAGGGGCAAGTTATCCCCGAACCTTGTAAACCCTCTTGTTAGTGATCTTGGTAGCTGTGGTTGTTAGCTTTCATCCTTGTTTTTAGTTTACTGCACTGTTTTGTTTTTCCTTTGCTTCTTCCGCTGTGCTACTGATAAGCTAAGTGCAGAAAACTTGCTAAGTTCTCAAAGAGAAAGTGTTGGCTATATTCACCCCCCCCTCTCTAGCCATCTCGTCACCAACAGGAGGGCTAGGTGAAAAGTCCTAACTTGGAGGGTTAGGTGAAAAGTCTCAACTTGGAGGGTTAGGTGAAAAATCCTAGCTTGGAGGGCTAGGTGTGGAAAGGTCCTAACTCGGAAGGTTGGGTGAATAAGTCCTAGCTTGGAGGGCTAGGTGAAAAGTCCTAACTTGGAGGGTTAGGTGAAAAGTCCCAATTGGAGGGTTAGGTGAAAAATCCTGGCTTGGAGGGTCAGGTCCTAGCTTGGAGGGCTAGGTTGGATGAAACCCTAGCTTGGAGGGCTAGGTTGGATCCTCTGGATCGGTCTGGTGATCGATCAGGGAGGTTGGCACGGTACTCCTTCGTGGATCGGTTTGGTGACCGATCCAGTGATGACTGACCGATCTGGTGACCGATCAGGGAGTATGCATTTCACTCACTGCACAGTTCCTGATCAGTCTGGTGACCGATCAGGGAGCTCACAAGTGGTTTGAGTTCCCCTGCTGATCTGCTCCTGATCGGTCCGGTGACCGATCAGGGAGCATCCAGTAGGTTTTTGGCAAACCTACTGATTGACTCCTGATCGATTTGGTGACCGATCAGGGAGAAACTGTGACCGATCAAGCTGAACGATCAACTGTCGCGAGGTTCTCAACCTAACCGATTAGGCTGGAGCCTGATCGGTCTGGAAGCATCCTGATCGGTCTGGTGACCGATCAGCCAGTGGATTCCGAGCGGGATTGTGGCAAGCTGATTGCAGGATCAGTTTGGTGACCGATCTGGTGACCGGTCAGGGTGATCGATCATACGAGCTTGCGATTCCAAGTTTCTCACTGCGGACCGATCAGGCTGGAACCTGATCGGTCTGGGATAGTTCTGATCGGTCCGGTGATCGATCACTTTAATTCAAATTGCATTGTCAGATGCTCTGATCGCGTCTGAACGTATCTGATTTTCTGCGCTTAACATCTGATACTTGATTTTCTAATTGATATGCTGTGCTAATGCTCTGATTAAGCTGTAGGTGACAGGGATGGATTCAAACACTCAAGGGAGAGTCAAAGGAGGCCTTTCCTTGGAGCAGGTTTGTCCATTTTCCATCTCAGGTTGCAACGGGAGCTGGCGCTGGCTGGAGCTGCTGACTGGGGCTAGGCTGAGGGAAGCTCAGGGAGTCCAGAAGAGCTCAGCAGGCTAGTGGTTGCAGGTGAGCAGCTGGAGGCTGCAGGGAGATGGTATCACCTGACGTTCAGTGGAGAAACAAAAGGAGCGTAGCGGAGAAGAGCAAAGGAGAGTTTAGTGAAGAGACTTCTGGCTTGAGTTCTTGCTGCGCGATCGTTTTTCTCCACATTGTGCTTGTGCGATTACTTCCATCATCTTGAGCAAGCAACTATGATCTTAGAGGCAACCATCGATTACTTGGGCACTTGAAAGAAGGAACAAGGAGCTTGAGTTCATCAGCGAGAAGACACGGAGAAGGGTGTTCTTGCGTGAGATCTGCGCTGGGTGGAGCTCGGGAAAAGTTTGCTTGTGTTCTTGTCTGTTCTAAGTGCTGAGTAAGATCTTTCTTGTGTTTCATTGTACTTAAGACTATATCTCTGTTGAAACGCTGTGGAGAGGTTACTGAAGGATCGATGTGGCGTGCAAAGGGGGGGTGAATGCACTTTTTCGGATCTTGAACTCTGCAGTCTTGTTAGCGCAGCGGAAATAATATATAAAAGAAATACAGAAACAATGCTAACACTTTCAGTTACTTGGTATCCACCCAGATGGGTGACTAGTCCAAGGATCCACGCCGCGAGCACCACTTTTCACTATCGAAAAGTCTCCTTGAGGTGGAGAAACCTTTACAGCAGTAGCTTCCTCTTTACAGATGTAGAAATACGATGAAGGAAGCAAAAGAACACTCTACAATTTGGCAGCACTTCGTTACTGTACGGAACCGTACAGACACGTGTAACGAGGCCTCCTTTTATAGGTGAAAAGGACAGATTCGCAGTCTGTCCAGGCGCCCACCAGTCGACTGCCCCAAAGGCAGTCGACTGGCCCGGCATTAAATGCCGGCCAACGGCTAGCAAACAGCTAGCCAACGGCTAGTTTTTGGGGTATACCAGTCGACTGCCTCAAGGCCAGTCGACTGGTCCAAGGCTACGAACTCTCTGTGGGTTTTGGCAGTCGACTGCCTCTGGGCCAGTCGACTGCCATGCCTCCCAGCTCAGTTCCAGCCACTTCGAACCTTCTCCTTCGCGTGTGCCTTCAGGTCTGCTCCCTTGGCTCGCCCTTTGAAGTCCTCTTCCTTTGGCTATCGTCCCTCGGATGCGCACGCAAGCCTTCCCTTAGCTTGCCTCCATGCCACCCTTCACGTGTGCCCTTTGAAGTTCACTTCCCGGCTTGCCCTTGGAGCTCTCCTCCCTCGGCTCTCGTCCCTCGGATAGGTCCACCAAGTGTGATTCTCCAAGTCCTGCAAACTCAATCACACAAATCAAATACAACATAACACTCTAACTTTAAACTTATTCGCTCACACATCAAAACCATGATCTTCCAATCATTTAAAGGGCCGATTGCCTCAACAATCTCCCCCTTTTTGATGTGTGGCAATATGTTTAAGTTAGAGATAAATAACAGCAATAGCAATAGCAAAAGATAGCAATTGAAACATTATGAGACATAATAGACCTAAGAGGTAACCTCCCCCTTAACCTATGTCCTCTCCACAGTTTCAACTCTAATCATATTCCAAGTTAAGTTTCCACTTAACAACATCCATAAGACAAATCCGAATCTAAGAGGTACCTCCCCCTTAATCCATGTCTTCTTTCCAAATTTTCACCTTTCAAGGTCTAAGTTAGACAAAATACCTAAAGTCATCCATTTTAAGTCAAAGTTCTAACTTAAACCGCCCATTCTCCCCCTTTGACACCATCAAAATGATTGCCTCAAACAACCAAACCCTATGACATCAATTATAAGAATTATTTATTTCTGAATTTTCTCACAACTGCTGAAAATTGTTGTACCAGTCGACTGCCCATAGGGCAGTCGACTGATACGCTATCAGTCTGAATTTACAGGTTTTCTGCCGAATTTCAGAAACTCCCAGAAAATTCAAAAAATTGTAAAATTTTGCGTACATGTTTGAAATGTTATACTCTATTAGGGAAAAATAATAAACCATATAAAATTTCAAACATGCACGTCTTTTGATAAAAATCCAAAAGTTTTGAAAAACACTACATTTTGTATCAACCTTTGAAACCAATTTTGTAAATATGTGACTTTTAAAAGCATGGCACAATATGTAAAACATAAAATGGTTTTCAAAGGTTTATAATGTCCAACTATGATCTTTGGCAAAGTGTCCATTGATTAAACACTTGCCTCCCACATAGTTGATCTAGTTTTGATATTTTGATACTTTTAATGGTCCAACAATGTGCCACAAGCACAAGTGAGCCAAATGTATCACCCTAATGGATCAAGCACCCTTTTTCAAGGCTAATGTGTCCAAGATCATTCTATACTTCCACAAAGCACATTCCAAGGCCTCTTCTTAAGGATGTAAATTCCAATTCGGGAAGAGGCTTGGTAAAGATGTCGGCTAGGTTCGACTTTGATTCAACATAGTGTAATTCTATGTCTCCCCTTGCCACATGGTCTCTAATGAAGTGATGTTTCACTTCAATGTGCTTTGTTCTAGAATGGTGAACCGGATTTTTAGTTAGGTTGATCGTGCTTACATTATCACATAAGACTTTGACCTTGGTGTAATGTAGCTCATAGTCCTCTAAGGTGTGCATGATCCAAAGGAGTTGGGAAACACATCCACCCATTGCCACATATTCTGCTTCCGTTGTGGATAGGGCAACGCATGGTTGTTTCCTACTACTCCAACTAACTAATGAAGACCCAAGAAATTGACACCCTCCACTTGTACTCTTCCTATCTAACTTGCAACCTGCATAGTCCGAGTCGGTGTATCCAATTAGGTCAACATTTGGGGTTCTAGGATACCAAAGTCCGACATTTAGGGTTCCTTTCACATACCTTAGGATCCTTTTGACCACAATTAAATGGGACTCTTTTGCACACGATTGGTACCTAGCACACATACCTACCGCAAAAAGTATGTCGGGTCTACTAGCGGTTAGGTATAGGAGGCTACCAATCATGCTCCTATATTGTTTAGAGTCTACCATTTTGCCTTCAAGATCACTATCCATTTTCACATTAGTTCCTATGGGTGTAGATGCTTCCTTAGCATGTTCTAAACCAAATTTCTTTAGCATCTCCTTAGCATATTTGGTTTGAAATACATGTGTACCTTCATTAGTTTGCTTAACTTGAAGACCTAAGAAAAAGGTTAACTCTCCTACAAGACTCATCTCAAATTCATCTTCCATACATTTGATGAATTCTTGTAGGAAGTCATTATTTGTTGACCCAAAAATGATATCGTCTACATAGACTTGGACAACAAATATGTCCTTATCCTTAGATTTTAGGAACAATGTAGGGTCTATTGTTCCTCTCCTAAACCCCTTAGACACCAAAAATGAAGAGAGCCTTTCATACCAAGCCCAGGGAGCTTGTTTCAATCCATATAAGGCTTTTCTTAATTTGAATACGTGTCTCGGATAGTTGGGATCCTCAAATCCGGGGGGTTGTTCTACATAAACCTCTTCCTTAATGATCCCATTGAGGAATGCCGACTTCACATCCATTTGGTGGAGTGTAAAACCCATGTGAGCGGCATAGACTAGTAGAATTCTAATTGACTCTAGCCTAGCTACGGGGGCATAGGTCTCATCATAATCTAATCCCTCAACTTGGTTAAAACCCCTAGCTACTAATCTAGCCTTGTTCCTAATAATTTTACCTTGGTCTTCTAATTTGTTTCTAAAAACTCATCTCGTGGTTACAATGGTACAATCGGTGGGTCTAGGAACTAACTCCCAAACTTCACTCCTTTCAAATTGGTTTAGCTCTTCTTGCATGGCCAACACCCAATCAATATCTCCCAATGCTTCATCAATGGTCTTTGGTTCTAATTGGGAGATTAGAGCTATTTGGCTAGTCTGATCCCTAAAGTATGACCTAGTCCTTACTCCTTGAGTGACATCACCTACAATTTGGTCAATGGGATGATCATGATGATGTCTCAAGGGTCTAGAGGTTGTAGGTTCATTTACTCCTTCTTCCTCATCCTCTAGGGTACTTCTTACTCCCCCTTGATCATTGCCCTCCAATTGTAGGTCTTGAAGTCTTGGGCAAGGGGTTGACCTCTTCTATATCCTTATCAATTGAGGCCTTCCTAGGGTAGGTACTAGTGGTTTCATCAAATTTGACATTTGAGGACTCCTCAATCACTTTTGTCCTCTTGTTGTACACTCTATAACCCCTACTAGTCAATGAATACCCTACTAAGATTCCTTCATCGGCCTTTGATTCAAATTTCTTAAGTCGTCTTTGGTGTTTAAGATGTAAGCTTTACATCCAAAGACCCTAAAATAGTGGACTTGGGGTACCCTTCCATTCCAAAGTTCAAAAGGTGTTTTTCCTAAAAACCTATGTACCAATACTCGGTTTTGAATATAGCAAGCGGTGTTAACCGCTTCGGCCCAAAAGTAGCTAGGAAGAGAGTATGCATTAAGCATAGTCCTAGCGGCTTCTTGTAGGGCTCGGTTTTCCTCTCAACTACCCCATTTTGTGAGGAGTCCTAGGGCATGAAAACTCATGCTTGTATCCATTTTCAACACAAAATTGTGTGAAGTTAGCGTTTTGGAACTCCCCACCATGGTCACTTCTAATTCGGTTTATTTTGGTATTCTTTTCATTTTCTACCCTTTTGCTAAAACCTATAAATATATTTAGGGTATCATCCTTATGTTTCATGAAATGAACCCAAGTGAACCTAGAAAAGTCATCTACTATCACTAAGCAATACTTACTCCTACAAGTAATGGAGTACTATGACAATCAAACAAGTCTATATGTAAAAGTTCTAAGGTAATGAAGTAGTACTTAAGGTTTTACCTTTGTGTGATGCTTTGGTTGCTTACCCTCTTGACATGCATCACATAACTTGTTCTTTTCGTACTTGATCATTGGAAGCCCCTTCACCAATTCTTCCTGACCACTCTTGTAATGTTCCTCATGTTGACGTGTCCAAGTCTCCGGTGCCATAACCACCCTTCTTCTTCTTGGACATGAGACACTAACAACATTGTTAGTAGCATAAGATAGATCAAGATAATATAGGTTTGCCTCTCTAAACCCTTCTAATATGATAGTGTTGATTCATTATGTCTAATTACACATTTCTTAGCATGAAATTCTAATCTAAACCCGGCATCACATAATTGACTTACACTTAATAAATTAAACTTCATATCCTTAATCAAGAGTACCTTATGAATCGAAATATTGGGAGATACCTCAATTGTCCCGCTACCAATGATCCTTAACTTTCCACTGTTTCCAAAAGAGACCGTTCCTTCTCTTAGGTAGCTAATAGTGGTGAACTTGCTCACATCCCCGGTCATGTTCTTGAGCATCCACTATCTACTATCCATAAGGTTGGGGCCTCCTTCACCTTTACCTAAACAACACGGAAAACACACTCTTTGGTACCCATATCTTTGATCCATAAGCATCATTTAAAAATTTCTTAAGTACCCATGCCTTCTTTGTGGTTCCCCTAGCCTCTATCTCCTAGATGCACCAATCCTACCGGTAAGTGAAACAAAAGCTACTTCCTTGGTCTTAGGCCTATAACCTAATCCGGCCTTGTTGTATACAGCCCTTTGACTGTTTATGATCATGTCAAGGTTACTTGATCCTACTTGAAATTTTCTAAGGCTTTGTGAGGTCATCTACTTGTTTCCTTAACTCCTTATTTTCATTTTCATATGAACATGTGAAGAAGTAGAGCTAGCATGCAAATCCTTAAGTTTAATAGCTTCTACTCTAAGCATGGCAATTTCTTCCTTAAGATCCTTAATTTACTTCTAGCCTTAGCTAAATCCATGTTAGTGCTAGAAAATTTTCACTAAGGTAGAAGAGGGTAAGTGGTATACCTCACTTACCGAAGCCTCTGACTCTGATGATGATGAGGTGGAGGAGCTCTCATCTTCACTGCTTGAGCTCCGTTCATCGTCTGAAGAATCTGAACCATCTTGTGCCATAAGAGCGAAGTGGGAGACTTGCTCTTCTTCTTCCTCTGAGGATGAGGGATCGTCCCAGTCGCCTTGAGGTTCGTGGCACTCTTCTCCTTTCCCTTTGACTTCTTCTTGTCATTCTTCTTCTTCTCTTCTTTCTTGTCCTCCCTCTTCTTCAACTGGGGACATTCGTTCTTCATATGTCCCTCTTGGTGACAGTTGTAGCATATGATCTCCTTGGCCTTACCCTTACCTTTGGCCCCTTTCCTAGCATATGATTTGTTAGAAAAACTTTTAAATGCCTTACGAAATTTCCTTACCATAAAGGCCTCTTGGTCACTGTCCATGGAGGCGCTTGACTCCTCCGAGTCCGAGGATGATGAGTAGATCACCTTCTTCTTCTCCTTTCTCCTCTTCTTCTCTTTCTCTGCANCTTTCAGTTACTTGGTATCCACCCAGATGGGTGACTAGTCCAAGGATCCACGCCGCGAGCACCACTTTTCACTATCGAAAAGTCTCCTTTAGGTGGAGAAACCTTCACAGCAAGAGCTTCCTCTTTATAGATGTAGAAATGAGATGGAGGAAGCAAGTAATCACTTTACAATTTGGCAACACTTCGTTACTGTACGGAACGGTACAGACACGTGTAACGAGGCCTCCTTTTATAGGTGAAAAGGACAGATTCGCAGTCTGTCCAGGCGCCCACCAGTCGACTGCCCCAAGGGTAGTCGACTGGCCCGGCATTAAATGCCGGCCAATGGCTAGCCAACGGCTAGAAAACAGCTAGCCAACGGCTAGTTTTTGGGGTATACCAGTCGACTGCCCCAAGGCCAGTCGACTGGTCCAAGGCTGCGAACTCTCTGTGGGTTTTGGCAGTCGACTGCCCTGCCTCCCAGCTCAGCTCCAGCCACTCCGAACCCTCTCCTTCGCGTGTGCCTTCAGGTCTGCTCCTTTGGCTCGCCCCTTGAAGTCCTCTTCCTCTGGCTATCGTCCCTCGGATGCGCACGCAAGCCTTCCCTTGGCTTGCCTCCATGCCACCCTTCACGTGTGCCCTTTGAAGTCCACTTCCCGGCTTGCCCTTGAAGCTCTCCTCCCTCGGCTCTCGTCCCTTGGATAGGTCCACCAAGTGTGATTCTCCAAGTCCTGCAAACTCAATCACACAAATCAAATACAACATAACACTCTAACTTTAAACTTATTCGCTCACACATCAAAACCATGATCTTCCAATCATTTAAAGGGTCGATTGCCTCAACAATCTCCCCCTTTTTGATGTGTGGCAATATGTTTAAGTTAGAGATAAATAACAGCAATAGCAATAGCAAAAGATAGCAATTGAAACATTATGAGACATAATAGACCTAAGAGGTAACCTCCCCCTTAACCTATGTCCTCTCCACAGTTTCAACTCTAATCATATGCCAAGTTAAGTTTCCACTTAACAACATCCATAAGACAAATCCGAATCTAAGAGGTACCTCCCCCTTAATCCATGTCTTCTTTCCAAATTTTAACCTTTCAAGATCTAAGTTAGACAAAATACCTAAAGTCATCCATTTTAAGTCAATGTTCTAACCTAAACCGCCCATTCTCCCCCTTTGACACCATCAAAATGATTGCCTCAAACAACCAAACCCTATGACATCAATTATGAGAATTATTTATTTCTGAATTTTCTCACAGCTGCTGAAAATTGCTGTACCAGTCGATTGCCCATAGGGCAGTCGACTGATACGCTATCAGTCTGAATTTACAGGTTTTCTGCCGAATTTCAGAAACTCCCAGAAAATTCCAGAAAATTCAAAAAATTGTAAAATTTTGCGTACATGTTTGAAATGTTATACTCTATTAGGGAAAAATAATAAACCATATAAAATTTCAAACATGCACGTCTTTTGATAAAAACCCAAAAGTTTTGAAAAACACTACATTTTGTATCAACCTTTGAAACCAATTTTGCAAATATGTGACTTTTAAAAGCATGGCACAATATGTAAAACATAAAATGGTTTTCAAAGGTTTATAATGTCCAACTATGATCTTTGGCAAAGTGTCCATTGATTAAACACTTGCCTCCCACATAGTTGATCTAGTTTTGATATTTTGATACTTTTAATGGTCCAACAATGTGCCACAAGCACAAGTAAGCCAAATGTATTACCCTAATGGATCAAGCACCCTTTTTCAAGGCTAATGTGTCCAAGATCATTCTATACTTCCACAAAGCACATTCCAAGGCCTCTTCTTAAGGATGTAAATTCCGATTCGGGAAGAGGCTTGGTAAAGATGTCGGCTAGGTTCGACTTTGATTCAACATAGTGTAATTCTATGTCTCCCCTTGCCACATGGTCTCTAATGAAGTGATGTTTCACTTCAATGTGCTTTGTTCTAGAATGGTGAATCGGATTTTTAGTTAGGTTGATCGTGCTTACATTATCACATAAGACTTTGACCTTGGTGTAATGTAGCTCATAGTCCTCTAAGGTGTACATGATCCAAAGGAGTTAGGAAACACATCCACCCATTGCCACATATTCTGCTTCCGTTGTGGATAGGGCAACGCATGGTTGTTTCCTACTACTCCAACTAACTAATGAAGACCCAAGAAATTGACACCCTCCACTTGTACTCTTCCTATCTAACTTGCAACCTGCATAGTCCGAGTCGGTGTATCCAATTAGGTCAACATTTGGGGTTCTAGGATACCAAAGTACGACATTTAGGGTTCCTTTCACATACCTTAGGATCCTTTTGACCACAATTAAATGGGACTTTTTTGCACAAGATTGGTACCTAGCACACATACCTACCGCAAAAAGTATGTCGGGTCTACTAGCGGTTAGGTATAGGAGGCTACCAATCATGCTCCTATATTGTTTAGAGTCTACCATTTTGCCTTCAAGATCACTATTCATTTTCACATTAGTTCCTATGGGTGTAGATGCTTCCTTAGCATGTTCTAAACCAAATTTCTTTAGCATCTCCTTAGCATATTTGGTTTGAAATACATGTGTACCTTCATTAGTTTGCTTAACTTGATGGCCTAAGAAAAAGGTTAACTCTCCTACAAGACTCATCTCAAATTCATCTTCCATACATTTGATGAATTCTTGTAGGAAGTCATTATTTGTTGACCCAAAAATGATATCGTCTACATAGACTTGGGCAACAAATATGTCCTTATCCTTAGATTTTAGGAACAATGTAGGGTCTATTGTTCCTCTCCTAAACCCCTTAGACACCAAAAATGAAGAGAGCCTTTCATACCAAGCCCGGGGAGCTTGTTTCAATCCATACAAGGCCTTTCTTAATTTGAATACGTGTCTCGGATAGTTGGAATCCTCAAATCCGGGGAGTTGTTCTACATAAACCTCTTCCTTAATGATCCCATTAAGGAATGCCGACTTCACATCCATTTGGTGGAGTGTAAAACCCATGTGAGCGGCATAGGCTAGTAGAATTCTAATTGACTCTAGTCTAGCTATGGGGGCATAGGTCTCATCATAATCTAATCCCTCAACTTGGTTAAAACCTCTAGCTACTAATCTAGCCTTGTTCCTAGTGATTTTACCTTGGTCATCTAATTTGTTTCTAAAAACCCATCTCGTGGTTACAATGGTACAATCGGTGGGTCTAGGAACTAACTCCCAAACTTCACTCCTCTCAAATTGGTTTAGCTCTTCTTGCATGGCCAACACCCAATCAACATCTCCCAATGCTTCATCAATGGTCTTTGGTTCTAATTGGGAGATTAGAGCTATTTGGCTAGTCTGATCCCTAAAGTATGACCTAGTCCTTACTCCTTGAGTGACATCACCTACAATTTGGTCAATGGGATGATCATGATGATGTCTCAAGGGTCTAGAGGTTGTAGGTTCATTTACTCCTTCTTCCTCATCCTCTAGGGTACTTCTTACTCCCCCTTGATCATTGCCCTCCAATTGTAGGTCTTGAAGTCTTTGGGCAAGGGGTTGGACCTCTTCTATATCCTTATCAATTGAGGCATTCCTAGGGTAGGTACTAGTGGTTTCATCAAATTTGACATTTGAAGACTCCTCAATCACTTTTGTCCTCTTATTGTACACTCTATAACCCCTACTAGTCAATGAATACCCTACTAAGATTCCTTCATCGGCCTTTGATTCAAATTTTCTTAGGTCGTCTTTGGTGTTTAAGATGTAAGCTTTACATCCAACGACCCTAAAATAGTGGACTTGGGGTACCCTTCCATTCCAAAGTTCAAAAGGTGTTTTTCCTAAAAACCTATGTACCAATACTCGGTTTTGAATATAGCAAGCGGTGTTAACCGCTTCGGCCCAAAAGTAGCTAGGAAGAGAGTATACATTAAGCATAGTCCTAGCGGCTTCTTGTAGGGCTCGGTTTTTCCTCTCAACTACCCCATTTTGTTGAGGAGTCTTAGGGCATGAAAACTCATGCTTGTATCCATTTTCAACACAAAATTGTGTGGAGTTAGCGTTTTGGAACTCCCCACCATGGTCACTTCTAATTCGGTTTATTTTGGTATTCTTTTCATTTTCTACCCTTTTTCTAAAACCTATAAATATATTTAGGGTATCATCCTTATGTTTCATGAAATGAACCCAAGTGAACCTAGAAAAGTCATCTACTATCACTAAGCAATACTTACTCCCTACAAGTGATGAAGTACTATGACAATCAAACAAGTCTATATGTAAAAGTTCTAAAGGCAATGAAGTAGTACTTAAGGTTTTACCTTTGTGTGATGCTTTGGTTTGCTTACCCTCTTGATATGCATCACATAACTTGTTCTTTTCGTACTTGATCATTGGGAGCCCCTTCACTAATTCTTCCTTGACCACTCTTGTAATGTTCCTCATGTTGACGTGTCCAAGTCTCCGGTGCCATAACCACCCTTCTTCTTCTTTGGACATGAGACACTTAACAACATTGTTAGTAGCATAAGATAGATCAAGATAATATAGGTTTGCCTCTCTAAACCCTTCTAATATGATAGTGTTTGATTCATTATGTCTAATTACACATTTCTTAGCATGAAATTCTAATCTAAACCCGGCATCACATAATTGACTTACACTTAATAAATTAAACTTCATATCCTTAATCAAGAGTACCTTATGAATCGAAATATTGGGAGATACCTCAATTGTGCCCCTACTAATGATCCTTAACTTTCCACTGTTTCCAAAAGAGACCATTCCTTCTCTTAGGTAGTTAATAGTGGTGAACTTGCTCACATCTCCGGTCATGTGTCTTGAGCATCCACTATCTACTATCCATAAGGTTGGGGCCTCCTTCACCTTTACCTAAACAACACGGAAAACACACTCTTTTGGTACCCATATCTTTGATCCATAAGCATCATTTAAAAATTTCTTAGGTACCCATGCCTTCTTTGTAGTTCCCCTAGTCTCTAGTCTCCTAGATGCACCAATCCTACCGGTAAGTGAAACAAAAGCTACTTCCTTGGTCTTAGGCCTATAACCTAATCCGGCCTTGTTGTATACAGCCCTTTGACTGTTTATGATCATGTCAAGGTTACTTGATCCTACTTGGAATTTTCTAAGGGCCTTTGTGAGGTCATCTACTTGTTTCCTTAGCTCCTTATTTTCATTTTCAGTATATGAGACATGTGAAGAAGTAGAGCTAGCATGCAAATCCTTAAGTTTAATAGCTTCTACTCTAAGCATACAATTTCTTCCTTAAGATGCTTAATTCTACTTCTAGCCTTAGCTAAATCCATGTTTGTGCTAGAGATAATTTTCACTAAGGTAGAAGCTGGTAAGTGGTATACCTCACTTACCGAAGCCTCTGACTCTGATGATGATGAGGTGGAGGAGCTCTCATCTTTACTTCTTGAGCTCCGTTCATCGTCTGAAGAATCTGAACCATCTTGTGCCATAAGAGCGAAGTGGGAGACTTGCTCTTCTTCTTCCTCTGAGGATGAGGGATCGTCCCAAGTCGCCTTGAGGTTCGTGACACTCTTCTCCTTTCCCTTTGACTTCTTCTTGTCATTCTTCTTCTTCTCTTCTTTCTTGTCCTCCCTCTTCTTCAACTGGGGGCATTCGTTCTTCATATGTCCCTCTTGGTGACAGTTATAGCATATGATCTCCTTGGCCTTACCCTTACCTTTGGCCCCTTTTCTAGCATATGATTTGTTAGAAAAACTTTTAAATGTCTTACGAAATTTCCTTACCATAAAGGCCTCTTGGTCACTGTCCATGGAGGCGCTTGACTCCTCCGAGTCCGAGGATGATGAGTAGATCACCTTCTTCTTCTCCTTTCTCCTCTTCTTCTCTTTCTCTGCAACAAAAGCAATACCTTTCTCTTTTGCCGAAATATTAGCTTGCTCGTGCAGTTCAAATTCACAAAATAAATCGTCTAATTTGACTAAGGATAAATCCCTCGATACCTTGTAAGCATCAACCATGGATGCTCACAGGGTGGTTCTCGAGAAAGCTTGTAAGACATACCTGACGATGTCCCGGTTTTCGATTTTCTCTCCAATTACATGTAGCTCATTGATTACTTCCTTTACTCTTCCATGCAGTTGACTGACGGTCTCGTTGCTCTTCATGGAGAGTGATTGTAGTTGGGCCACCAACAAGTCCTTCTTAGCTCTTCTGGACTCGTTTAACCCCTCGTTCAGTTCAACTAATTTGTCCTATAGTTCTTTGGAGCTCTTGAACGGCCCCACCTTGTTCAGTTGCTCCTTTGAGAGCCCGCACTGCAGTGTAGTAGTGGCCTTGGCATTTGATTGCGCCCTCTTCATCACTTCTTTGGACCATGTTCTCATAGGAGTTGGGTCTCCTCTTTCATCGACGGGCGCCTCGAAGCCATCTGCAACACTTATCTATGTTTCTATGTCATTCATAAGGTAGTACTGCATTCTACCTTTCCAGTACGCGAAGTCATTGCCGTCGAAGAACGGTGGTCATGCGGTGGAGTATCCCTCTTGAAACGTCATTTCAGATGTTCTGGTTGATTGTTAGATCTTCCAAAACGCACTCGCTCTGATACCAACTGAAGGATCGATGTGGCGTGCAGAGGGGGGGGGGGTGAATGCACTTTTTCGGATCTTGAACTACTTTCAGTTACTTGGTATCCACCCAGATGGGTGACTAGTCCAAGGATCCACGCCGCGAGCACCACTTTTCACTATCGAAAAGTCTCCTTTAGGTGGAGAAACCTTCACAGCAAGAGCTTCCTCTTTATATATATAGAAATGAGATGGAGGAAGCAAGTAATCACTTTACAATTTGGCAGCACTTCGTTACTGTACGGAACGGTACAGACACGTGTAACGAGGCCTCCTTTTATAGGTGAAAAGGACATATTCGCAGTCTGTCCAAGCGCCCACCAGTCGACTGCCCCAAGGCCAGTCGACTGCCCCAAGGCCAGTCGACTGGCCCGGCATTAAATACCGGCCAACGGCTAGCAAACAGCTAGCCAACGGCTAGTTTTTGGGGTATACCAGTCGACTACCCCAAGGCCAGTCGACTGGTCCAAGGCTGCGAACTCTCTGTGGGTTTTGGCAGTCGACTGCCTCAGGGTCAGTCGACTGCCCTGCCTCCCAGCTCAGCTCCAGCCACTCCGAACCCTCTCCTTCGCGTGTGCCTTCAGGTCTGCTCCTTTGGCTCGCCTCTTGAAGTCCTCTTCCTCTGGCTATCGTCCCTCGGATGCGCACGCAAGCCTTCCCTTGGCTTGCCTCCATGCCACCCTTCACGTGTGCCCTTTGAAGTCCACTTCCCGGCTTGCCCTTGAAGCTCTCCTCCCTCGGCTCTCGTCCCTTGGATAGGTCCACCAAGTGTGATTCTCCAAGTCCTGCAAACTCAATCACACAAATCAAATACAACATAACACTCTAACTTTAAACTTATTCGCCCACACATCAAAACCATGATCTTCCAATCATTTAAAGGGCCGATTGCCTCAACAAAGCCCACGCTGAAGGAGTCAAGTAGGGCGCCCCCAGCGTACAGGGCGCCCCCAGTGTCAAACCTCATCCCTATTCGAGTGGGATAGAGGTTGACCGAGCGAAGCTCGGATCACGTGACACGTGGGGGGGGGGGGGGGGGCGCCCCCGACGTCTAGGGCGCCCCGAGGTGCTATAAATAGCAGCCAACGCCCAGGCTTTCTACAACGACTTCGATTCAACGCTTCTACGCTCTTCTGCTCTCGTGCCTCGCTCCGAAAACCTCCCAACTCGAGCCGACGATGTCCCGCTGCTCCGAAAAAGACAACCTACATCGGACGTCGGTAAAAGAAGAGTTTTCGTTTTATTTTTGTTAAGTTTACTGTGCTATAATTGTAACTCAATACTGTAAACTGATTTGCGAACTTATAGAATTGCCCGCAGAAAACGGTCAACGACTGTGGGCCTTGGAGTAGGAGTCGACTTAGGCTCCGAACCAAGTAAAAAATAACTGTGTTTGCGTTGTGTGTTTTTATCTTCCGCTGTGCAATTTCTCTTATTTTAAATCCGAACGTTTTCCGATATTCACCCCCCCTCTATCGGTTCTCTCGATCCAACAACTTACTCTTGTAGTGCCCTTTTTCCCTACACTCAAAGCAAATGATATGATTTTTATTTTTAGCAATTGAAATTTTTATACCTTTGCTTGTAGGGGTGTCACATGACTCTTCACTCGATCCGGAGGTAGAAGCTTCTTCTTTTTCCGAAGTTTGTGATATTTGCTCCCCCTCAATCCTAGAGGTAGAGACTTCTTCTTTTTCCTCCTCGGCCAATGCTTCTTGAATTTCCTCCCCGGATGTTGAGCATCTCTCAACTTCCGAGTCTTCTTCATTTGATGAATCTCCCTCTTCGGATTTGCCTTGATACGGTATAGTGGAGGGATCTTCATGAAGCTTTGCCAATTTGCTCCAAAGCTCTTTGGCATCTTTGAATTCTCCAATCTTGTCCAAGATGTTGCTCGGCAAAAGATTGACCAATAACTTGGTCACTTTGTCGTTGGCCTCGCATCTCTTGATTTGCTCCTCATTCCATTTACTTTTCTTGAGGAGCTTTCCTTTGGTGTTTGTTGGAGCTTCAAAACCCTCCATTAGAGCAAACCATTGCTCTATCTCCATCATGAAGTAATTTTCAATCTTTGACTTCCAAAGATCGAAATTCGCCTTGTCGAATGGTGGAGGTGCCCGGGTGTCGTAGCCAAACTCCATTTTTGAAGTTGAACCCACTTGATAATGATTTCTTGAAATTAGGGTTTCTTCCAACTTCTTCTTCTTCCTCTAGCTCTTGCCCTCTTGGCGATGAGTCCAAAGCAGAGCAACCTCGCTCTGATACCACTTGTTGGGACCGGTAGACGAGTTAGAGGGGGGGTGATTAGCTCTGATTTGCTCCGTGATGATTTGTCGCGACGGAAGACTCGAGCAAACGCTAACACAAAGGATTTACTTGGTATCCACCCCGGACAGGTGACTAATCTAAGGATCCACTCTCCTCACTCTCTCAACACTATGAAAGATCTCCTTCTTGAAGTGGAGAAACCTCTTACAAGCTTTCACAAAGATACAACAAGAATCTAAGCAAATACAAAATGAAATCTTACAAGATTTATAATGATAAGCTCAAGCTTTGCTTTCCTTGCTATCTTCAAGCTTGTGATTGCCTCTAGAACCTTAGAAATGCAACAGCAATATCCTCCAAGGCTTCCCTTGAAATGGCACTGATGAAGGAGAAGAAGGGGAGAAGAGTTTTGGCTCAAAACCTGCGTGAAAACCCTTATACCCGACGCCTAGGGTTTCCTAATCGATTACCCAATCGATTACCACGTCATCTAGCCATTCAACGGCTATTTTTCGAACCTTAATCGATTAGCCAATCGATTAAGACTGCTCTTAATCGATTAAGGGAAGGTTGAATCGATTACCCAATCGATTCAGCCACCTTCTGTTCTCGCAATAAAACTCTCTTAATCGATTACCCAATCGATTACGGTCCATCTTAATCGATTACCCAATTGATTAAGATCCTTCTTAATCAATTACCCAATTGATTAAGACCCTTCTTAATCAATTACCCAATTGATTATGACCCTTTCTATTCTCGCGAGACAACAACCCAATCGATCTCCCAATCGATTGAGTCCAACCGAATTTGTGTTCACGGTCAACCCCTTTGACCAACCTGGATTTCTCCATCCTAGCTCTCAACTATGACTTAACCTGATTCCCAATCAGGTTTGCCTAACTCTCGAGTTAGGTCTAGTCTCTCGGTAGACTTCCACCTTGCCAGCGTGCGATCTACCCGATCCACCTGGACTTCACCTAGTCCCACTAGGTGTGCCTAGTCCCACTAGGTCTTTTCCCATGCCAGCGTGCGATCTCCCCGATCCACCTGGACTTCACCTAGTCAAGTCTCCAGTCAACCTTGACCCACTTGACATCATACGATATTCAAACATAATTATCAAACATCGAAACATCGAAACATCCAAACATAAGATCACCAAGCTTATCAGACATCGGCTCACCCGAGCCTAGTCAACCTAGGTCAACCCTGACCTAACCAAGATTGCACCAACAATTAGAAGTTTGCAACATAAAAGATTACCCTATAAATAATTAATTTAATAAATCATGACTAAATATTATAAAAAATATTTTTAAAATGAAAAAATTTTGAATGCGCGCAGGGCCTGAAGTGTTGGGTTCTCCCGGCACCAAAACATAAAACGCAACGGAAACAAGAACCCTCGAGCGATCCATGCGAAAGAAAAACTCGTATAAAGTTCATCTATCTAATAGATCTATCTAAAGTGTATACCTTTGGAGCGTGCCCTTTGCTTATCCCACTCGTCCAAGATGCGTCGGATCTCTTGCACGTTCAAGTGTCCGTACCTCTATTCGTATCCACACGGACACAATCTCTCAACTTCGGGAGAACTACCTTAGTTGTGTTAGCAACTTGAGGTAGCTCACAGAATACCAAGAACCCTACAATAGGGTTTCAGCCAAAAGAGGAAGATGAGGGAGGGAAGAAGAAAGGGAAGAAGACCCATCCAAAGTCACAAAGCTCTCTTTTATACTCATCCCATGAATATGAAGAGGTTTGTGTCTCTTTGGCTTCCTTCATTAATACCAATAAAGAGCACATCATTTCATGTAGCTCTTCATCTTTTCCGATGCAAGAAAAGAATCTTTTCTTTTCCCTTCATTAAACACTTTAATGAATTTTCCCTGTAATCCCGACCGGGCCTCTCGGGCTTCCGACCAGGTCTTCCGACCAGGTCTTCCGACCAAGTCTCCTGAGTGCCGAGCTCCGACCCAGTCTGCCGAGCTCCGACCTCCGACCCAGTCTGCTGAGCTCCCAGCTCAGTCTGCCGAGTGCCGAGCTCCCGACCCGCACTCTCGAGTTCCCAACTCGAGCTCCCGAACTGACCTCCCGAGTTCCTAACTCGGCTCAGATTTCCCGAGTTCCCTACTCGGGCTTAGGTCTCCCGAGTTTCCAACTTAGGCTCAGATCTACCGATCAGATTTTCCGAAGCATTGTGTCCTTTGTGTGTGACCCAATAGTTCTCGTGACGTTGGCAATGCGCCTAAACGCTTTAGACACATAAGCAATGAGCGACATCTAGCAATGCATCATTGCTACCCAAGTAACAAGAAAAGTCGAGATCCGACTAAACCTCCGTGACTATGATAATGTATGACCTTGTCCTTCTATCCTTGATATCTAGATTGACCAATGAGGCATAGACCGTGTCATCCTCAGTCAATCTTGTGTTTCTTGATCCCCGAGTAGACTCACTTAAACAAATGAGCTCAATATCTCATATTGACTCATTCGAGCATGGTCATGCGTTTTAGCAGTCCTACTCAATCAAGGGGCCCACAGATATCACTCCCGTCATATGGGAGGGACAGATCCCATCTACATCACTCACATCCCTCCGCATAATCATTACATACCAGTGATCATCTTTATAGTCCACCCTGTTACGGGTGACGTTTGACGATACCAAAGTACATAACTCCTTATGTAGGGAACCGTAGTGACTTCAGGTCTAAGGATTATTCATACTAATAGTCACATGAGAATGTTTATGACACTCATATGAAAATCTATGAAACTTTCTCATGGCGGGTCAATTCAGTACACATTCTCCAATGTATAGTCATGTGTCACCTTGATATCACATATCCATGACTTGTGAGCTCAAGTCATCAGTTGACCTACATGCTAGTCTCCATGCATTAATATTGTCCTTGAATATTAATACTCGACTAGGAATAGTTTAGTGTAGTGTTCTCTACATCATCTCACTAACCAATCGATATGATGTAAATAAGAACCTACTACACAAGGACATTATTATACTTAGTTATTTGACACAAATACAATGTAAGTATAATAACCAAACATGTCTTTATTAATGATAGAATATGATACAAAATGTCCCTAGTCAATCATCACATAATTGGCTCTAGGCCTCCTACTAACATGAAGTCAAATGACTTCAGGCCCTCCCAGGGTGACATCAGGCCCTGCGTTTGAATCTGAAATACGTGTTTTGATAGGTTTTTTATATATTCATATATTTATTAAATACTATTTAATATATTAATTTATATTAATCAAATATAAAAGATCATCTCTTTATATTTTTTGAAATAATGTTGGAAGAGATGTTTTTTTAACTGAAATATTTTTTCTTTCTTTATCTTACATTTTTTAGCCGATTCCCATAATATATTATTTTAAAATGAAAAATCTGAAAATGCAGATTCAGATGTCTCGGGATTCATTACTGAGAAAGAGAAAGAGAAAAGCAATACTTAGCGGGAGGGGTGAATTCAGGAGATCGAACTAGCTGAACACGTAGAACTTAATTTCGTATCATTTCAAATTCTCTAGGTCCATTAGTTACTTTTAGACGAAATCAACCGATAGACATTCCAAAAATAACAAATTTTATATGTTCGGAAAATGGAGAGTCCAAGGATTTCATTTGTAGTATCGGTCAGTGATTATCATTATCATATCATTTATAATGAGCTTTCAACATTATATCTCGTGCTCAAATCGTATTGAAAAAATCGTTACACTCAATATGGTGTATTACAATAGCGTTTGAGAGCATGGATGCATTCAGGAGAACTAGTTGGGTACAAAGAACTCAGTATCCTATCAATCCAAAATTTCTAAATTCATCAGCCACTTTTATATGAAATCAATTGATGGACCTTAACTACTCCAAAAATTAAAAATTTTATTTTCTCAAGAAGGAGTCTAAGGATCTTATTTGTGAGGTCAGTAAGTGATTATCATCGTATCATTTATAATAAACTCTCAATATCATTTGTTATGTTTGATTCGATTGTAACACAATCGAGTGAGAAAATTATTCATTGTCATAGAATATGACCAAATCGATTACTAGAGTACCTAAATCGATTGAGAATATTGTTCATCGTCACATAGTATGGTCGAATCTATAGCTACACTACCCCAATTAATTGCTATAGTAATACAAATGATTGGAGAGGATTAAAATGAGTATTAGGTACGAAATTTGATAATTTTAAAATGTTTTTATGTGATTTAGATATTCCAAAACTTTGATTATATGACTCAGTGAATTGTCGTATATTTTTTTACGATGAAGGGGAGTATTAACGTAATAGTAAAATTCACGAAAATAACTTTTTATACAAAATATAAGATAATATATCAAATCTGATCTTATTTTTTTCCTAAGATCCGCGCGGATGGGAACTTTTTGAAAAGCTATGTTGTTTTTTTTTAAAGCTTCGTGCACTGACGTACGGTAACTATATTTTTAAAATTTATTAGTAGGTCTTCAATTATGAACCGAAACAATAATTCTTTCATTTTGCTCGATATGATAGGCGAGACAGAGAACTCTACAGATAGTAAAGCGATTGACTCTGCTTCAACGCTAGTTAATTCATCCTAAAGTTAATAGGAAGAAATAAATCATGAATACTAATAATCTGGATATTGTGACTATCATATAAAAAAATAAAGATATTGACTTTATTAAATTTTGATCTCCAAACTCGGACTTGTTTGTCATCAATTTATCTTGAGACAATAAAAAACCGTTAGAGATATATATTTTGGGAGGGTAAATCCTCTGTCCCAAAAACAACCCCTGTCCCGCCTGTCTCACTCCCCGACGACGGTCGAGGAGTCGTCCGATTATCGATCGGACACTATCGACGGCCTTCGGTCGCCGCCCTAAACAAAACTATACCTGGGGGTATGGTGAACCCATCGGGATCGCCACAATTGCGATATAGCCGAATTCACCGTCGAATCCGACGAAATTGCAATTGCAGTGATTACGACTGATTCACCGTTCTTCTAGGATATCATTTGATTCGGTACGACGATCAAAATTCATCGGTGGTGTCTGATCATCGATCGGACGATTCGTTAGCCGTCGCCAGGGAGCGGGACAGATTTAGGACAAAAGATCCCATTAGTCGGGGGCATGTAGCCGTACATTTAGAGATCATTCTTTCTCATACAAATGCAAAGACATTAATAACACCGCCGTGGTGGTCTACCATTAGTCGAAGAGATCGCCGTGTTCATTGCTTAGTTCTCAGTTTAGTTGGCACGTCCTAACATTCAACAAGGAAGATCTACATGTGAAGGCAAGGAACATTCCATGTGAGGTTTTGGTTGATTTAGGTATGCTAATATTCGAGGCTTGTACGAGCATGTCTGATAGTAAATATATTTAAGGATCACGTCATAGTCTTAGTAAATTAGCAGATAATTTTTTTTTAATAAATAGTTAACTTAAGAACGTTGATTAATAGGATGTCTATTACAAATATTTTGATAGCGGACTAAAAAATTCAATGGAATCAGGCGGATCACTCTCAAAATTAATTGACGTAAATTGGATACTTGGTGACAATTATATGTTGATGCCGGAAGTACTAGATCAAACTTAGTTTTAATAATAGCAAAGGATTCAAAGTTAAATATGCTTTTGGATCTAATGTATTACATTAAGTGTGCAGGAAAGTCCAAATGTAACTAGGCGTAAAGTCATGACCTGCAGAGTTGATCACGAAGTCCTAGTTGAGGATTGGACACGATGACCTGACCAAGAGTTGGGTATCGAATACCTGATCGAGGATTAGGCACGAAGACCTGAACGAGGGTTGGGCACGAAGACCTGGTTCAGAGTACTGGGCACGAAGACCTAGCCGGGGGTCGGGCATCGAAGACCTGATCCGGAAGATCGGACAGAAGTCTTAGCCGAGTGAAGACAACGGACAGAAGTCTGGATAGATCAAGATACGGACGTCTTGAGATTCGAAATCTTCAAGGCTAAGCAAAAGTCCAACCGGATGTGCCAGTTGGCAACTGATAACTTCTCCAGAATGGAGTAGGAGAGGACGCGTTCCTCGAAAGAAGAAATAGTATGCGTCAGTTCGACCTAGGGTTTCAGTTGAAATCAAAAGTCAAGATCAGACAGTATTAGCTGTCGTACATGCTTCCATTTTATATATTATTCTTGTTTGGATTAACCCTATGTTGTAGCTTAAGTACTTGGACACTGGCCGCATCTGGGGCGCTCGAGAGGACTCAGGTGCTCGAGAACACAGGCGCCCAAGAGGACTCGAGTGCTTGGGAACACAGGTGCTCGAGAGGTCTCAAGCGCCCCTATGCGAGTGACTTAGCCTAGGCGAGGCAAAGTTGGCGCACCCTGGTTGGAGTCACCACGTCAACAACACAGACGCCCTAGAGACTTAGGGGCTCGAGAAGAATAAGGTTTAATCGAGGAGCGGATTGGGACGCAGCTGGATCACAACATTGGGGGCACCCCTATAGGCACTCGGGTGCCTGTATGCCTCTTTATAAGGGGCTTCGACCACACACTTCCAACATCAATTTACTATAGCTTTTGTGCACAAGTGTGCTGCTCTGAATCGATCTAGAAACACTGAACATTGCTCCGACAATGATGTACTACTTCTTCTTACTTAAAGTTGTTGGTATATTTTATTATTTTTTTATACTTAACATTGCATCTTTGTAACATCATTTGCGACTTATAGAATTGTCCAAAGTAAACGGTCAAGGACTGTGGGCCTTGGAGTAGGAGTCGTCACAAACTCCGAACCAAGTAAAAATAAACGTGTTAGTGATTATTCTAGTTGTGTTTATTCTTTCCGCTTCGTAAACTTTTATTTAAATCCGAAATTTTTGAACGTGATATTCACCCCCCTGTCTATCGCTCTCTATAATCCCACATTATATATATATATATATATATATATAGGTGATCTAGACTGTAGGGGGGAGCCTCCTGAGCGGGGCCCGCCGACGGACTTGACTCCAATGGAGCCCAGGAGCAAGGCCAGCCGGCCAATGGCCAAGCCACCCGGCGGTTGGCCGGACCGTTAGTGTTCGATCGGTCGGTTCAACCCTTAGGGTGTGGAAGTGGCACCATATCGACAGGCCGGTCGGGCTATTACCTGCCGATCGGCTGAGCCATTAGCGGCCAGTCCACCGACCCTAGGTGTTCAGCCAACTGGTCCTGGACAGTCGGTCAGGTGAGAGTGTACTCGCACTAGATGCAAGGGGTATCATTGGAGCACTCTTGAAGTACTAAAGATATTCGGCAGATCTCGCTACAGGACAGCGGGGTGGCGCGGACCCATTGAAGTGACAAACAATTATGGAAGGTGGGTGGTCATACCACTACATCACTGCTAGGGGACAGTAAGGTGACACGGGCCCACTGAATTGATAGGCAATTATGAAAAGTGGGTGGTCATACCATTAGGTCAAAAGTTAGGCAGTACTACGGCAGACTTGGTCCCCTTTTGTCGACCAGCAAAAGCCTGCTACTAAATTTACAGCAGATTCATCAGCGTGTTGTGACCAATCCTTGTCTGCTATCTCGCCTATATAAAGGCCCCTTGGGAGAGAGGCAGGGGGATCCTTCCACAGTTCTCTCATCCTCTATTCCCTAGAGTCCAAAGTGAATCGTTGGAGCACCTCCATCGGAGATCCCCTCAGCTGGTCTCTGTGCCCCCAGGGGGAATCTTCGTCAGTGGTTCCGCCGAACCTTCGACCGACGATCTAGCGTCTAATCGGCGGTCCTTTCTACCAACCGATAGGCGGTCCTTCCGGGTGTCCGAGCGGCGACTTGTAGTCAGCCTTCGGTCAACAATCGAGCGAGTCATTGCCAGGTTGTCCCCTTTTCGTTGGCTGACAGGATCAAATTTGGTGCCGTCTCTGGGAACAGCTTCGCCTGATCGGAAGACGAAAAATGGGTGACTCCAACAAAATGACCATCACCATCTCGCCGGAGGATTCCGAGCTGCTGGTCGCGACCAACGCCCAAAAGCTGGCCCAGCAACAACTGAGTGGTAACCCGACCATGGGAATGCCGGCCGGCTCAACCGAGGGGGTGCCCCGCCCAGCTAGTGAAGGGTGCTTATCCCGGCATGAGTGCTCACGTCCCCCGAGCCCTCTTATGATAAGGGAGGACGAGGCTCAGTCGGATCATGTGGAGACCTCCTCTAATCATGAAATCCCCCGCCCCCCTCGACCAAGCCAGGGGAAAGGTTGTCGCTGATCAGACAGTGGCGGATAGGATGGGCCTTCCTTTCTATCGCCACATCCTCCGAGGCCCCGTTCCCAAACATTTCTGCTTCCTGACCATCCCGGAATACGGAGGGGTCTCGGACCCAGATGAGCACTTAGCCAAATTCAAGAATGCAACCCTGCTGCACCAGTATACGGACGACATCAAGTGTGGGGCGTTCTGACTACTCTGACGGGTCCCGCCCAGTGGTGGTTCGATCGACTTCAAAGTGAGTCTATACAAAGTTTTAAGGATTTCAGGAGACTCTTCTTGTAGTACTTTGCGAGCAGCCGACGACATCACAAAACCAGCCTTAATCTCTTCGCTCTCAAGCAAGGCCTGAATGAGTCATTGAGGGCATACATAAAGAGATTCAACCAGGTAGCGATGAATGTACCAACCGCTACTCTGGGGGTAATGATCAGTGCTTTCTCCTAGGGACTACAGTAGGGGGAGTTTTTTCGCTCGTTGATCAAAAAATCGCCCAAAAGTTTTGACATCCTCTTGGGAAGGGCAGTCCAGTACATAGATGTGAAGGAAGCACAGGCTGCCCGACGAAAGGAGGCAGGCTCGACCCCAACCCTTCCCCCGATGCAAAGGAGAAACCCCCCGGGCGGACCCATTTGAAGCCCCTGGGTGGCCTCTGATAGATCAGGATTCAAATATCGACAAGTGCAACAAGTAGCACAAGGATGTCGTCCGGCCAGATGGAGACCATATTGTTCATTCCATCAGAGCTACTCACATGCCACTCAGGAGTGTTGATAGCTCGGGAGGGGACAGACTCTCGCCACCCGGGGAGCACTCCGGCCGGCTCATCACAAGCACTCGAGTGCAACAACTGGGGTTAGCCCTAGCAAATGGGCCTATGGAAACGCTCGTTGTGCGACAACTGTTCCCATCGACCGGTCTGCATGAATCTATAGAGGATAATAAGGGGCAGACCAACTAGAGGAATGCGGTATAGGGGAATGTGAATGTCATTTCCGTAGGACCCGCGTATGGGGATTCCAATCGGGTACGGAAGTCCCAGGTGCGCCGATTGGAAATTCATAAGGTCAGGACCAATGCAACACAAGCTCAAGGCCCCCAGATTAGTTTCGAGCCACAGGACTTGCAAAGCTTAGAGGTTCCCCATGATGATGCCACAGTCTTGTCGGTGGTGATAGCTAATTATCAAGTCTACCGAATCATCATGGACACGGGCAGCTCAGTCAACATACTCAACAAGAAAGCATTTGATCAGCTGCAGATCGTCGCAGCTGAGATGCAGCCAGTGGCCACTCCTCTGTTCGGATTCACAGGGAACGAGGTGCAGCGGGTCGTATAAATCAAGCTGGTCATTTCCTAGGAGAGGAACCCCTAAAAAGAACTCGGTGGTCCATCTTTTTAATAGTGGACGCCCCATCTGCTTACAACGCTATATTGGGTCGATCGACTCTCAACGAGTTCCGAGCGATCATATCTACCTTCTACCTTAAGGTCAAATTCCCTATAGGGGACCGGGTGGGAGAGGCCCAGGAGGACCAATGGGTAGCCCAGCGTTGCTACATGGATGACGTTGGATATAACTACGGAAAATGTTTAGGGTGTCGCCCTCTAGCTGCAACATGATAGGACCTTCTTCCTGGGCTGAGTTGCTCCCCGAGTAGTGGGCTAAGGTTAAGATTGCACGGGCCTCCGGAGGAGCTGAGGCAAGAGTTGATAAGTTGTCTGGCTCGGAACAGGAATGTATTCGGTTGGATAGTCGGAGACTTGATGGGCGTCTGACAGAAGATCATGGAGCATCACATGCACGTCTACCCTGATGCTCGACTAGTAAAACAACGGAAAAGAGATTTCAGTACCGAGCAAAACAAAATCATTTGAGCTGATGTATATAAGCTCTTGGGGGTTGGACACATCCGGGAGGTTCAGTTTTCGGCCTGGCTGGCCAACGTGGTATTGGTGGCCAAGCCGGACAACAAGTGGCGCATTTGCATTGACTTACGTGACCTAAACCGAGCTTGCCCAAAGGATTGTTATCCTTTGCCAAGAATTGACCAGATGGTAGATTCCACCATAGGGAGCGAATTGATCTGCATGTTAGACACCTATCAGGGGTACCATCAAGTTCTGCTGGCGGTGACCGATCAAGAAAATGTCAGTTTTATCATAGAGGACGGTACATACTGTTATACGGTGATGCCATTCGGATTGAAGAATGTTGGGGCCACCTATCAACGAAAGTTAAACAAAGTCTTCT
Organism: Boesenbergia rotunda; assembly: GCA_024364735.1. Taxonomy (NCBI): domain Eukaryota; kingdom Viridiplantae; phylum Streptophyta; class Magnoliopsida; order Zingiberales; family Zingiberaceae; genus Boesenbergia; species Boesenbergia rotunda. Next base: position 9,582 of record JAGFNQ010007152.1, on the reverse strand, counting down.
GAGACCAGATTGTCGAAACATCGAGGTATATGTTAATGACATCATCATCAAGTCTGCCTGGGCAGGTGACCTTATCAAGGATATAGAAGAGACATGTGGCACCTTGAGAAAGTATGGGTTGAGGCTAAACCCGGCCAAATGCCTCTTCGAAGCTAAGAGCGGGAAGTTCTTGGGATATATTGTCACTGAGCAGGGCATTGAAGCCAACCCGAGTAAGGTGAAAGCCTTGCTCAACATGCCTACTCCTAGGAATCTAAAGGAAGTCTAGAGGCAGACCGGCAGGATTATGGCACTGTCATGTTTCTGTTGGAGCAATCTAAGTACCTTGGTTTTGATATTTGGGCAAAGGTTTAAGTTAGGATTATTGTTGTATTTTATGTTGCATTGTGAGTGCAGGATATAGGTACGAAGGAGAAAAATCCAAGTGACATCTTGGCAAAGGAAGACCCGACAACAAGGACCGAGGCTGAAGAAAGCTCTAGAAGGCAAGACGTGAAGGATGGAGAGACATTCGAGGGACGCAAGGCTGATAGAGGAGGCTAGAAGGCTAGGTCTAGGTTGGTCGGGCGAGAACGAGTGCTGAGTGACTATACTCAGGGTTGAAACCCTAAGTTTAGGGCTTGGCCAGTCAGCAGCAGTCGACTAGTGTTAGGCACAAAAAGATCAGTCGACTGATGTCGGCTAGAATTCAAACGTTGGGTTGTAACGTTCAAGTTTGGGTGGACCAGTCAACTGGTGTTGGCACCTATCGACTGGTAATGACTATTTTAGGGATGAGCTCTATTTAAGAGAGCTCGATTTGGCTAAGTAAAGATTGAAGAAATAAGCTTGGGTAAAGCTTATTAGTAGTTACCAAGCTCAGGTGTGTGTGCAAGTATTATGGTGTGGTTTTCTCCACCCACAAGGAGCGACACGAGCTAGCCGGAGGCTTTTCGGGGAGTCATCCATCGACGGATCTGGATCGTCCACCTTACGGGCCATGGAGTATGAGTATCATCGAACCATGTAAAGGTTTGGTATTAGCGTTTGTATTGTTATTTGTAGTTTATAGTTTCGCTTGCGCACGCTAACATGTGTAGGAAGAAACAATGCATTGGGGGCAACGGGCTATTCACCCCTCTAGCTGGCACACCGATCTCTAACAAGTGGTATCAGAGCCGAGATCGCTCTTGTTGGACTAACCGCCAAAAGAGCAAAGGCGCTAGAGGAAGATGGATTCGGAAGGTCCACTAAGATGGGATGCTCGAATCTCACCTCCATATGATCGAAACAACTTCGATTATTGAAGGAAGTGGTTGGAGACTGTTGGTTTCGATCATGCATGGGAATCTCTCCATGTCCTCGGATTAAAATTTTATTAATTAAAATAAATCCGGATGGAGATGAATTACCCAGGCAACCGTTTCATCATCGTACTAATCGATTCGAGTGATCGCTTGAACAAACTTGTTGTTCAAGCAATCTAACTCATCTAATCGATTAGCCGCGGAATAGACGATGAATTGATCACCGGTTTTTGTGTTTTTCTTTAGGGTCCATGATAATAATTAACATACAATGAACTAAGAACAAGAAACAAGAATTATACCTCTTGTTTACCTCTTGGTCTTCTACCGTATGTCCTATTCTCTTCTTGGACGTCGTGTGGGCGACGATCTTCCAAGAAACGAAGTCACCAAAAGCACCAACTCTTCCTCCTTGCCTTGCGCCGAAACCCTAATACCAAAGGTGTTGTCGCCGACCACTAGGAAGAACAAAATTCCTTCTTCCTTGTTCACGCCAACCACCAAGAAGAAGAAGACCCCCTTCTTTGCGTCGGCCTTAAGGAAGATGATAGGAAGAAGGAGAAGAGAAGAAGATGTATCTTCTTCTCCTACCCTAGCCGACCAACCCCTCTCCTTTCTCCTTGCTTGCGGCGCCAACACCACCAAGGAGAAGTCTCTCCTCTTTTGCGCCGAAAACTTCTTCTCTTCCTCTTGTCGCATGCCACAAAGGAGGAGAAGAGCTCCTCCTTAAGCTTCTTGTCCCCGGCTACCAAAAGGAAGAGATGAAGTGAAGAGAGGGAGAAGAAAACTTCTTCCTCCTTGCTTTGCCGCTGGCGCTAACCTAGGAGAGAGAGAGATGTGGAGAGGATAATTAGGGTTGTGTTGGATGCCCTGGTCTCATGACTCATGAGGTATATATAGGCTACAATAGGGACGATGAGGAGAGTTGGGTCTTGGCCTCCTAATAGATCCAAAGCCCGATCCATTAATGATAATCCAATCCACTAAAGGATTATCATTGAACTACCTCACCAACCCCCATAAAATATAGGCTCCACCATATTATGTGTACAAATTCTCCCCATGTTTAAGATCTTGAATGTCCATTAATTAATTAAATTACTGGCAATTTAATTAATTAATATCTAACTCCATGAGTAATACCACTCAACCTTATCATCATGTCGGACTAAGTCCACCTACAAGATTTAACATGAAAAGCTTTATGAGCTCCTCAAGGGGGCATTATCATCCTAATGCATTAGGACACGGTTTCCTTCTATAATCAACGACACACCATGTAAATAATATTATTTTCCAATTTACCGAGCCTATCGATTTAACAAATAAATCTCGCCCACAGGTAAATCAAAGAAATAGATATTAAGTACATGTGCCCGTTATTATATCAGGATTAAGAGCATATACACCATAATATCTGAGGTCTGATTCAATTATATAGTCAGTATAAATCGAATCACCTCTATATCGGTCCTGCTCAATATATTCAAAGTGTACTAGTGTAATTCTATGATCAACATAGACCAATACCAAATTACACAACCATGCCAATGGTTTATCCAAAACCATCTCGGTTGTGAGCCTCTACTTATACTCTACAAGGGACTGATAACATGATCTTCTGTGTGGCACCACACATCATGTTATTTACAATGTAAAGTATCAGACAATATGCACACATATATAAAATGCAAACAATGATCATGATTCTCATTCCAAAATGTAGATGTTCATACAAAAGCTAGGCTTTTAGTATACATCCTAACAATCTCCCACTTATACTTAAAGACTATGCTACCATCAAACTGCCATACATCTGACTCTCATTCCCTCCACGTGTCTATCAAAAGCTCTTGCTAGAAGGGCCTTAGTGAAAGGATCTGCTAGGTTATCCTCTAATGCAATCTTGGCGACAACAACTTCTCCTCGCTTTACGATCTCTCATATCAGGTGGTACTTGCGCTCTATGTGTTTACTTGCCTTATGGGCTCGTGGTTCCTTTGAGTTTACAACTGCACCACTATTATCACAATAAATTGTGATAGCTCTGGGCAAACCAGAAATCACATCCAAGTCCATCAAGAAGTTTCTGAGCCATACAGCTTCCTTGGCCGCCTCAGAGGCTGCCACATACTCAGCTTCCATGGTGGAGTCTGCCACGCATTTCTGCTTGACACTCCTCTATATTATGGCTCCACCTCCCAAAGTAAACACATACCTCGAGGTAGACTTATTGTTATCCCTATCTGATTAGAAATCAGAATCCGTATAACCCATAGGGAGTAATTGATCTGCCTGGTAAACTAGCATATAATCCCTAGTCATTCTCAGGTACTTTAATATATGCTTTACCGCAGGCCAATGTTGTAATGCCTGTTTTTTTTTTCTTTTTTTCCATAAGCGGCGTTACGTTCACATGCTTAGGGCATGTAGACATCATAAGGTAGCGGAATAACTTTAACTTATACATGCCCTGTTACCATTCTTAACTTAATGACATAGGAACCTTAGCATATTAACTTTGAACTTAAGCATCATATCATATCATGTCATACGTAACATCATATCATAAGGTTCCATAGGTCATTATTCAGACATATAAGTAACCAAGGTGAAGTTCTAGCATAAACAGTAAACATAGAGTTTTCCTGGGCCAAGTCACTACTACACACATACGTTCTTGCCCTCCTGCTGCTTCCATCATTGTCCCCTTGAATGATCTGCGGTATAAGGAAATAAGACTATAAGCACACAGGCTTAGTAAGACTCTTTCCTACTCACAAAACCATTCATCATTCATCATCTCATAATGAGCATATAAAACATTAACATACTTGGTGCTCTACTTGGAACATAACATCTTACATCACTTATCGTATACATAGCATGGCATGAACGGAAACATACATAATTCATGGCATAAATCATAAACATAGTAGCATGACATAATTCATGGCATAAGTCCTAAACATAGTAGCATGGCATACTTCATGGCATAACTCATAAACATAGTAGACATGACATAATTCATGGCATAACTCATACACATAGTAGACATGACATAATTCATGGCATAACTCATAAACATAGTAGACATTCTAAGCATGACATTATTCATGGCATAAATCATAAACATAGTGAACATTCTAAGCATGACATTATTCATATCATAGCATATGAACATCTTCCTAACATAATCATGGCATAAATCATTCATTCTCATGCATACTTCTTAACATGAACGTAAGCATATCATCTTATCAACATAGCATAGTGCATAACATGAATGGATGCATGAGTGGAATGCATATACATAAGGGATGCTTAACTTTTAAAACATACTTTTAATTTGCTTAAACATAATCATCATAACATCATTTGGGGTCCCCGGCTTGTACTACATACATACATCATAGCGCGCATCCCTAGCAAGTCCGAGGTCGCGAGCCCCAACCTACTAGGGTAAGGACAGCATAGTCGGTAGTCCCCGAACCGAGGCGTTCTTAAGGTGCCCATCCCTGTTGCACAGCTCCGGTAGTGCCAGAACCGTGGACAGCTTCGGTAGTCCAGAACCGGGGCGTTCTTAAGGTGCCCATCCCTTGGACCCATACTTCGGTCCGGTACAAGCCCATACATAAAGTAAAATACTTTTCATGTTTCATCATTCATAAGACATTCATGAAATACTTATCATAGCATAACTTGTTACGGCTCGGCCCGTCTACCGGCCCATTTACCGGTCCTCTCGACCGTCGTACCGTCGACCATCGACCGTGCCGTTTAGCATATTTATGCCTTAAAGACATAAGCATCATCTTTCATTCATCATACTTGTCATTCATCATTTTCATTCTTAGACATGGCATATGTACACATCATTCATAGAGCATGGCATACATTCGTATTATCCTAAAACATGACATATCATTCATAAACATGGCATATCATTCGTAAACATGGCATATCATTCATAAACATGGCATATCATTCATAAACATGACATATCATTCGTAAACATGTCCTATCATTCATAAACATGGCATATCATGCATAAACATGGCATATCATTCGTAAACATGGCATATCATTCGTAAACATGACATATCATTCATAAAACACAAATCACATCTTACCATAGGGCCATTGGGATCCTTACTTGAAATAAATCTTAACTTTTACCCTATTAACCCTTCTTGGCCGAAAACTTGTGGAGTCCCAAGGCCATGTGAAAATTCACATAATCACCTTCCATCATCCTTATATCATGGCAACACATAAACATATGCTTGAAGTTAAAGACTCAACCCTAACCCTTGGGTCCTTGGGGTTGGCTGAACCATATGGGCCTCTAGGGTACCCCAAAAATTCCCAAAAATTATACCTAACCTCTACACATCATAAGGAACATTAAATAACATTATCATGATTTTTAGCATAATTATAGACCTTTAAAACATGGTGGCCGAAACCCTTAAACTCAGGGTTCTTAGTTTTTGTTTCTTTCATGTTGGCCGAAACCCTAGGGTGTCCTAGGGTACTCCAAAAATTCCCAAAATTATACTTAACCTCTACACATCAGAAGGGAACATTAAAAAACATTATCATGATTTTTAGCATAATTATAGACCTTTAAAAACTTGGTGGCCGAAACCCTTAAACTCAGGGTTCTTAGTTTTTGTTTCTTTCATGTTGGCCGAAACCCTAGGGTATCCTAGGGTACTCCAAAAATTCCCAAAAATTATACTTAACTTCTAAACATCATAAGGGAACATTAAATAGCATTATACATATTTTTAGCATAATTTTAGATCTTAAAAACATGGTGGCCGAAACCTTAAACATAAAGTTCTTGGTTTTCTTTCCTTTCAACATCAATCCAAAAACTATCCAATATATCATGCTAAAAATCATAAAAATCATAGGGAACTATTATACCACAGGTGAGGGAGTCTTACTTTGGGATTTCTTGATTTTTAGACCTTAAAAGAGAAGAACTTGTAGAGCTCTTGACCCTTGATCCCTCCTTGCCCTTGTACTCTTGTAGAAACTTTAGATCTAGGAGATGGAACCTTGGTGGAAGCTTTTCCAAGGGGAAAGCCCCTTCTTGGTGCTCAGCAAGAATGAGGGGAGGAAGAGTTTCGAAAATGAATGTAATGGGAAGAAGAAGTAACTCCCAAAACCCCCTTTAATAGCCCATTAAGGAGGTAAATGAAGAGTCTCTCCATGACCCTTCATCTTCTTCTATGCTTTAACCATATCCACTTCATTTCCTCCAACAATCCTTGCTAGGTGAGTTGGTTAAAGCATCATGGTTGTCAAGAGGTCCAAGGTTCAATCCTTGGCTCATGCACCTTTATTTTTATTTTATTTTATTTCATTTATTTTATTATTTTTATTTTCCCTAAATTCCGAAAATTCCCCTAAAATCATCCATAATTATGCTAATATTCCTAAATAAAATTCTTTTATATTTATATTAATTTTTCCTAATTTATATTAATTTTACCTAATTAATACCCATTTTTGGAGCCCATTTAAAGCTCATTAGTACCTAATTTCTCCATTAAAATAGAAAATTAGGCTAAGACTTACCCATAATCATGCTAATATGCCTAATTAAATCCTATTTATATTATACTAATTATTACCGAAATCCACCTATAATCATGGTACTAAAAAGCCCACATAAAGCCCATTAGTACTTAGTTTTCTCAATTTAAATGAGAAAAATAGATTTTCTAGGCCAAAGTTCTCCTTAATATTTCTAGGTCCCTTGGAAAATTATTTAAACATGCTTAATATTTTAAGAAAATATTAAGAGAATTTTCCGGGTAGTTACAATCCCCCATACCTCGTGAAAGTTCGTCCTCGAACTTAGAATATCTCTGGGTACCTGCGTCTCAGCGCGTCCTCGCGTTCCCCAGGTGGATTCCTCAAACCGTTGACCTTGCCATACGGTAAGGTGCCTTGGGGAACGGGTTAGTACCAGAAACCAATTCGATCTCGAATTCCACTTCTCTATCAGGAGCTAATCCAGGTAATTCCTCTGGGAATACCTCTGGATAATTACCTACAACCCTAACATCTTCTAGCTTCTGGTCCTTGGGTTGACTTACGTCAATCACATGTGCTAGAATCCAGTGTATCCCTTGTCTATCATCTTCTGTGCTTCGAAAGTCGATAGTTGAAAGATCACCTTTCGTTTATGGCACTCGACAGAAGCGCCGTATTTGCTCAGAAAATTCCTTCCCCTTATAACATCATAATCCTGCAAGTCAAGTACTATCAGATCGCAGTAGAGTTCTCTTCCTGCGAATCTGACTGGCACAGCACGCAGCACGGGAGTGGATGTCCTTATTTCTCCCGAAGGCTGGGTTGTCAAGAACTTGCAGTCTAAAACTTGTGGAGACATATCTATCTTCTTAGTGTAGAACATAGAGATGAACGAGTGTGTTGCCCCAGTATCAAATAATGCAGTAGCATACTGACTGTAAATAAGTATCTGACCTGTGACAACCGTTGAAGCACTCACGGCATCCTCCTTAGTAATAGAGAAAACCCTGGCATCTGCCATAGTTGGTGGGGCCTCTAATTCCTTGGCTCATCGGGGTACCTTCCAGCTCGGTTTGCATATAATGTAGTTTCGCTGGTGCACCCTGGTATGGAACAAGCTGTTGGGGAGGTGCCCGGTTCTTGGTAGGACAGTAAGAGGCTATGTGCCCTTCCACCCCGCAAATGAAACACCGGTTCGTACCTTTGCGGCATTCCCGGGATGCATTTTCCCGCATGTAGCACATAGGGGAAACCTGGACTGTTTATTTGTTGGGGCCCCTTGGGGGTCGTCCCATGGCTGCCGTTTACCACCCTGATTTCCCTTCCCATTAGCGTTGTACTCTGAGGTTTCTGACCTCTCTCATTTAATGCCTTCCTTTGCTGATTGATATTGTTCAGGTAATGCTCGGTGAGTAGAGCACTACTAAACAACTCCTCGGTGGTCTGCGGCCTGTTAACTCCGCCGGCCACGTTCAGGGCTATTTCGGGCCGCAACATCTTCAACATAAGTCGAACCCTTTCTCTCTCAGTGCGGACCAGCTCAGGGCATAGACGAGCCAGGCGATTAAACTTCTTCACGGCTTATTGACCGAGAGGTTGCCCTGTCGGAATTCCTGAATTCATCGTAGTGTTTATCGTGACCCGCATGTTGAAGAATTCTTCAAAGAACTCTGATTCGAAATCTGCCCACACCATCTGGTCCACCGGTCTCTTGGCCTTAACCCTTTCCCACCACATTCTGGCATCCCCAGACAGGCAGAACGACGCACACTTGATCTTCTCATGCTCAGGCCAGTCCAGCAGCTCCAGGGTACTTTCCATCGTCTTGAACCATGCCTGGGCGTCCCAAGGTTCGCCAGCACCCGAGAAATTCTCCGGTTTCAGCCTTAACCACTGGATCAGGTAAGCCTCCTGTCGTGCCACAGTGGTCGAGCCCAGCGGAGGAGTGTGTGTAACCGTAGGCGCCACAGGTATAGCAGTCTGGTTCACTGGTGGAGTAGTAGAATTTTCCTGTTGGTTCACTAAGGTATTAATGGTCTGCTGTTGCTCGGCGACTTGGCGCTGAAGTTGGGCCACTAATTGCACCAGATCAGGCGTTGGGGTCGCCTCGTTCAGTCGGTTACTCTGTCTTCTAGCCATGTTCTTCTTCACCCAAGACAGTATAACCAATATTAGTTTTTTTTTCCTGCTCCTATATTATTCCAACTACTAATTCATCAAAGAATATAAAATATCGTTCATCGTTACGTATCTTAACATACCTTTTCATCATACTATCGTTCTTACTCGCATATCTTAAAGTCATATAACATCTTAAAAGTGCTTACTATCATAAAACATGCACAGGGGTACTTACTTGGAAGCTGCAGGAAGAGGGCTTGATGTGTGTGTAGTGAGATGGTTACTGCTCTGATACCAACCTGTAACGCCCGCTTTTTTTTTCCTTTTTTTCCATAAGCGGCGTTACGTTAACATGCTTAGGGCATGTAGACATCATAAGGCAGCGGAATAACTTTAACTTATACATGCCCTGTTACCATTCTTAACTTAATGACATAGGAACCTTAGCATATTAACTTTGAACTTAAGCATCATATCATATCATGTCATACGTAACATCATATCATAAGGTTCCATAGGTCATTATTCAGACATATAAGTAACCAAGGTGGAGTTCTAGCATAAACAGTAAACATAAGTTTCCTGGGCCAAGTCACTACTACACACATACGTTCTTGCCCTC
>JAGFNQ010007151.1:30358-119197 GCA_024364735.1 Boesenbergia rotunda | reverse complement strand
AGCAATTGTTACTAAAAGTTAAATGGTAACCCTTTTCATTCAAGCATGAAATAGATACAATGTTCTTTATTAACGAAGGAACAAAATAACAATTATCCAATTCTAAGACAAGTCCAGTAGGGAGCTTTAGCAAATATGTTCCGATGGCAATAGCAGCAATCATTGCTCCATTTCCAACTCACAAATTCGCTTCTCCCTTGACGAGTCTTCTTCTATTCCTTAGCCCGTGTATGTCATTACATATATGTGAGCTACACCCAGTATCAAATACCCAGGTGTACGAGGAAATAGAGTGACATTCAATAACGAAGATGCCTGAAGAGGATGGGGCATCGGATGCCTTCTTCTTCAAGGACTCAAGATAAACCTTGCAGTTTCTTCGCCAGTGGCCCTCCTTGCCGCAGTGATGGCAAGTGTCTTTTCGTGCCTTTTCAATCTTTTTAGCCTTAGTTAACTTATTGGTGTCCAAAATGGAACGCAAATTCAGAGAAGACATGATCAGGTGATTATCCTAGAAATACAAATTGAGGTTATGTGATGAGAATGATAAAGAATGCATCAAATACATTAATTAAATCCTATTTTTTTCGAATTGAATAACCCTTTTTATCAATTCGGGAGATCGTAGGAACATCTCCAAATAGGTTGATATCCAACCATAGATAAGAACAACCATGACTGGAGTCCATCAAGTTATTCTTAGCTATGAAGGTAGGTAATTATACCGATTATATATTTTACATATGTAACTATCACATTATGCTATCAACTAATTGAATGATTGCATAAATCATTGGGTTGTTAACTCATTAACAAGTATGCAACAATATACATAGCACCCAACTGCACATCTCTTTACATCGACCTTAGCTGTGGCACAACAAATCGATGCTCCAAGCTTAAGGCTGACCCATTAATCAAGAAATAGTTTTAATATGGTTGGAGCTCATTCAACCGTTTAGTCAGGCTTGGATGTGTCCAACAACCAAAACTAAGGATTGACCTCTGACTCCAACTATATTAATCATAAACTAATTCCATGGTTTGACCATGTTGAGGTTCAAGCCGTGCATGGATGTGTCCATCAACCCAAACGAGAAACAAAACTCCGGTTCTAACCATATTAATGGAAGGTGTTGGCCTTAATATTTTGTAAGGGGTTTTGGGTCTCATCTTTTTCTTTTAAGCATATTCATGACATATAATTATGTCATGTACTAATGATTTCCTTAATAAAGTATGTATGTGACTTAATTTATCAAGTCTCATTAATTGAATTAGGAACCGGATTTCCTAATTCTAATTTCATACTTTATTCAAGGAATTATTTTGGGAAACAATTTCCTAAATTATCATAATCAATTTCGGAATTAATATGTTTAAGACTTTGATTTCTCTAAATCAAATCTTATTAAATTAAGAGACAGATTCCCTTAATTCAACCACATATTATTTTCATGAAAATCTTATTTAAGGAAATATACTCTATAGGAAACAATTTTCCTAATTAATTTTGGAGACAATAATATGTAAGAGCATCACCTCATAAATCAAATAAGGAAATTATCGTTTGAGAATCACCTCAAAATTTTCCAAGATTTGATCACATATTTTATTTATAGAAAATTAATATCAATAACTTAATTTGGACGGCTCCCCGAGGCACAATCCAAAATAAGAATTTGACAGTTTAAATTCAATTTAGGAAATTTAATTATAACAACTAACTTTAAATTGGACGGCTCCCCAAGGCTCAATCCAAAATAAAGAATTTTGTAAATAATTTAATTTCCAATTATGAATTTAAATGCCAATTAATATTCCCATAATTTTGTCTAGACTTTCTTGAAAGAAAGTGCCCAAAATTGCGAGCTTTCCATAAATGGAATGTTTCTAGAATAAAAGGTTTTCAGAATAATTGTAAGTTTCTGGTACAAAGAAAACTTATGTTTTTCCAAAATTCAAAAGTTTCCAAAATGGGAAATTTCCAAAATTGGAAAGTTTTCACAATTATCATAAAATTTCAGAAACAGGGATATTTCAAAAGTTTGCGAAATTTCATGATAATTTCCAATCTTTGAAATTCCTAAATCAAAAATTTACCATAATTGGAAAGTTTCCATAATTGCAAAATTTTCCAAAATTGAGATCATGACAAAGTTTTCCGCAAAACAATTATATGATTATGTCGAACACTAACCGGGTCTGATACCACTGTTGCGATCGGGTGCATGTTGACATGGATACGGGTTCGTAATTTTAAAATTAATTATGTGCAGCGGAAGGTTTAGCATAAATAATTTCTCAAATTATTTAACCACACATCTAAGCATGCAACTTTATCTTGTGTAGACATGATCATATATTTAAAATTTTGCAGAAACGTAAACTAATTTATGTATTACCTCATGTAACTCGAAGGAAGGGACGAGATCCAACCATAAGCGTCCCTCGGAAGCTCCGCCTCTATTCGCGTCCACGCCGAGTATCTTCGGGATGACTTCGCAAAGCCACGAGTTTCATGTTCTCGAGAACTACTAGATTCTCCGAGAACGCGACAAGAAAAACCAAGAGAGAAGTAATCACATCGGAAAAACTCACCACCAAGGTTGGCCGGAATCATAATTCCAGCGAGAAGGAGGAAGATGACTTGCGCCCAATCCCAAGGTGATGATGGCTGGAGAGGAAGATCATCCCAACGGAAGAACTTCGTCGCCTTAGTGCTTCTCCTTGTGCTCACAACGAGAAGAAGGGAGAAGAGTCTTGTGGCCGGCCAAGAGGAAGAAGGGAGGAGAGGGAGAGAGCCCAGGCAAGAATACTTCGATTGATTTTTCAAGTCTTTGCCTTGGGTCCTTTATATAGTGGCCTCTCAACCGCCAAGTCCCTTTTTTCTTATGGAATAAATTTTTTATGACTTATTCCATCATGCCAAGTTTTATCATATTTTAATTCATGATAAAAACCGACCAAGTCTCCTTTTTTCTTATGGAATAAATTTTCTTATCATGGTAAATCAATCCATGATTGATTTTATAAAATAAAATAAACCAATCCATGGTTCTTTTTAATTTCCATGAAAAACAAACCAAACCTTGGTTTATTATATAAAAATTTATATCATCCATAATTTTATAAAACAAACCACACATTGGTTTATTTTATAAATTTAACCAAAAACTTGGTTCTCTCCCTTTGTTGTGGTCGGCCAAGCAAAGAGGATGGAGACCCTCTTTGGCCGGCCCATCCAAGCCACGACCCAATGAATTAAACTCATTTAATTCATCTATTAAGTCTTCAAAAGGCTTAGCCATTTTACGCTTCCGATGCGTCTCTGATAAATTCAGATTCGACTTATCGTTTGGCTCAACCAAACCTAATCTCTCTTGATTGGAAAATCCAATTTTCAACTCCTTTTAAATCCCTCGGATTACTCGTAGTACGTGTGACTAAATAGGCTTTCGATTTATGTTGGCCGTCTATAATTAACCAATTATAGAACGATCATAAGTGACACCTAGTACCACATCATGATCCCCAATTAATCGAAAGATCAACGGTTGACCTCAGAAACTATTCTGAAACCCTTCAGCAGCTTTAATGAATCATGCCTCATTCCCTTCACCATCTTATACCCACTTGGTTCAGGACATGGTATATGTGTGTCAGTCCCCACTAGGCTGACTGCATCACACCTAGCCCAAGTAACGTTTTCTCGTCCTACGGATTCTAATTACTCTCATGTATTTAAGAGATTCATACTCTGAACATGACATGCTCTGGCCAGAGGCTTCGAGTAACATCTCCTCGCAAGGAGTGGTGAATCCTTTGTAGGTTGTTCAAACATCTTCGGGCGCTTCGACTTATACCTAATCATCCTGGGTCCACACCTCCTTGGAGATGCTTGCTTAAGATGTCAAAGTATAAGTCTCCATGACCAAGATGACTTGAACATCGCAAGTCAAAGGAACATAGCACTTAAGCTGCAGTAAGAACTTCATGCTCTGGCCATATGAAGTTTTACAGCCAATCACTCCAATGAACTAGTTCCCTTAACTAGCATTCATGTTTATCTCCGGACATCCCAATGTCACCAGCCAGTGAGAATCAGCTGATTAGAGAATAACCCATGCTAGTCTCAACAGAATTGATAGTGTCCGTATTTATCAATTCAACGACTAGGGACAATTTCAATACTTCACAATTGCACATGTAGAGATAATCACTAGTTATGAATTCATCACAAATTCTCTCATGCTGTGAATTGTATTGTGGACATTCAGTAAATGAGTTTAAGATCTCAATCAAATACATAAATATGTATACTCAAATAGTGAATATTCATTTATTAAAATAAATGATTACAATCATAAGGCGATTGCCTTAGGACATTTTTCTCATATCACTAACACTGGTGACCGATCCAGAGAAGTCTGATTGGTCTGGTGCCCGATCAGGGAGCGAACAGAGACGTTGTTTGACTTTTGTTCTGCTCCTGATCGATCTGGTGATCGATCAGGGAGAGAACAGAAGCTTTTGTGTTCGGCTCCTGATCGGTCTGGTGATCGATCAGGGAGACCTTCAGGTCGTTCTGGTGAACGATCAAATGTCGCGAGTTTCTCCTTATAACTGATCAGGCTTCAACCTGATCGGTTAGGAAGTGTCCTGATTGGTCCCTAGACTGATCAGGCCATAACCTGATCAGTTTAGTGACTGATCAGTAGGTTTTGGCTGCGAAGCTGGAAAAACACTCTGCAAAGGGGTAGATCGGTCTAGTGACCGATCCACGACCTGGGATCGATCTGGTGATCGATCATTAGAAGTCGTGATTTTGGGTTTCCCACTTGGGACTGATTAAGCTGGAGCCTGATCGGTCTGGGCCCATCCTGATCGGTCTGGTGACCAATCAGGGGTCACTATGATCAGTTCAGTGACCGATCAGTAGCTGACAGCTTTAATTCAAAAGTGTTGTCAGAGTTCTGATTGCGTTCTGTTTCTCTGCTGATTCGCTACTGATATCTGTTCTGAACATCTGATAGTTGATTCTCTATTGATTTGTTGTGCTAATCATCTGCTAAGTGTGCAGGTAACTCAGGGCTTACTCAAGGAGAGTCAACTGGAGTATTTTGCTATGACAGTTTGGACGTTTTCTGTTCTCAGGTTACAACGGACGTCTAGCGCGGGCTGGCAACGGCTGGGAAGCTGACGAGTTGACCTGGGCTTGGCTGAGGAGAGTTCAGTGAGTCCAGAGGAGGTCAGGAGTAGCTGAGGCTGTTGCAGATGAGCTGGTGAGCAGCTGGGAGCTGTAAAAGGCGCGCTTGTAACCTGGGTTTTGGGCAGAGACTTAAAGCTTGTGGCAAAGAAGTCTCAGTAATATTTTTGATCCATCTCTTTGAGAAAGAAACGGTGAATCACTTGAGCGACAACTTTCATCATACTCTTGAGCAAATACTCTGATACGTGAGCACTTAGAAGAGACAAGGAGCATAGCGAGTCCATCAGCAAGCAGACACGAAGAGCTGGAAGTTCTTGCGTGAGGTTTGTGCTGGGTGGAGCTTGGTGCTTGTGTTCTTTCTGTCCTAGTGCTCAGTAAGCCTCCTTGTTTCATTGTTCTTAAGTTCATTACTCTATTGAAACTGCTGTGGAGAGGTTTCTCCACCGAGAAGGAGGTTCCATTTGATATCCGGATTTTCCGGGGCTTGATCTGTCGACGATCAAGGGATCGCCCACCTCACGGGCACGCCTAGGAGTAGGGGCAAGTTATCCCCGAACCTTGTAAACGATCCTTGTTAGCGTTTTGGTTTGTGTTTTATTTCTGCATTTATACTTGTATTATTTCCTTCTGCTGCTGTTGCTAACCCTAAGTGCAGAAAACCTAAAAGATCAAAGAATTTTGACTCTCTAGCCATCCAAGCACCAACAAGTGGTATCAGAGCTTGGGGCTCTGCTCAAACGGACTAACACCAGAGAGTCAACAAGATGGCTTTGAGAGAAGGATTTAGCACCACTCGACCTCCCTTCTTCGACGGATCCGATTTTCAATATTGGAGGTCTCACATGGAGTACTACCTCAAGACTGATATTGGAATGTGGCTCTCCATAAAGGAAGGCTTCACCCCTCTAAGAGATGCGGAGGGAAAAGAGTTGGAGTCCTCACGGTGATCGGCTGAGCAAACGCGCAAAGGAGAAGCCGATACGAAGGCGGTAGTTACTTTGCAATGTGGAATGAACAAGGACCAACTAATCAAAGTTGGTCTCTTTACAAGCGCAAAGGATTTATAGAACAAGTTCATCGAACTCCATGAGGGCACCCGAGACTCAAGAATAGCCAAGAGGGACTTGTTTCTTAATCAACTACAAAATCTCTCCATGAAGGAGAGTGAGACGGTAAGTGACCTTCATAGTAGATTCAACGAAGTTCTCAACGATCTCCACTCCATTGACGAAAAGGTCGAGAACCGCGACCTTGTAAGGTACGTTCTAAAAGCTTTTCCAAGGAATGCCTTGTGGTCATCCATGGTGGATGCCTACAAGGTTTCTAAGGACTTGTCAATTGTAAAATTGGAAGATTTGTTTTGTGAGATGGAATTACACGAGATCGCTAACAAAAGCCCAATGGAGAAAGGTGTAGCTTTTGTGGCAGGCGATAGAAGAAAGCAGAGGAAGGAGAAGAAGGAGGAAAGGGAGGAGGAGAAGAACACATGTCACGTGGCATTCATGGCAATAGAGGACTCGAGAGAAGAAAGTGATGACGAATCGAGTGACTCCTCAACCGCGGCATCATCATCTTCGGATGATGAAGGGGTAATTTCTCCCGAACTAGATAAATGCTATAGAACAATAGCTTGCTTGACAAACATGCTTAAAAAATCTAAGAATAATGTGAAGGCTTTAAAATTAGAAATAGAACAATTGAAAACAACTAAAGACCATGATATTGATGACTTGCATGTTATGTAACGACCCGGAAAATTCTCTTAATATTTTCTTAAAATATTAAGCATGTCTAGATAATTTTCCGAGGGACCTAGAAATATTAGTACGAACCTTAGCCTAGAAATCCATGATTTTTCTCATTTAAATTGAGAAACTAAGTACTAATGGGCCTTATATGGGCTTTTCTAGTACCATGATTATTAGTGGATTTTAGGTAGAATTTAATATAAATATAAATGGATTTTAATTAGGAATATTAGTATGATTATGGGTGAGTTTTAGCATGGTTTCCTATTTAAATTGAGAAGTTAGGCACTAATGGGCCTTATATGGGCTTTCTAGTATCATGATTATTGATGAATTTTAGGTAAAAATTTATAGAAATATAAAGGGGTTTTAATGAGAAATATTAACATAATTATGGGGGAATTTTTAGGGGATTTTCGAATATTAGAAAAAATAAAATGAAAAATTAATGCATGCACCAAGGATTTGAACCTTGGACCTCTTGTATAACCATGCATGCTCTTACAAACTCACCTAGCAAGGGATTTCTATGAGGAAATGAAATGGAGTTTGGTTAAGGATTAGGGGAAGAGGAAGAGACACCATGACTCTTCACTTACCCTCCTTAATGTGCTATAAAGAGGGGGTTTGGGAGTTTCTTTCTTCCTCCCTCATTCTAGCCGAAAATCTCAAGAGGAGATTTCCCTTGGAAAAGCTTCACAAGAGGGTCTCATCTCCAAGATCTAAAGGGTTCCCAAGGTTACAAGGGCTAGAGGTGACTTAAGGTCTAAGGAGTTCGACTTAAGGTCTAAGGAGTTCTTTTGATTCTCTATAATCAAGGTGAAAAATCAAGAAACCCCAAGGTAAGACTCCCTCACCTGTGGTATAATAGTTCCTTATGATTTCCATGATTTTTAGCATGATATATTGGTTAGTTTTTGGATTTGATGTTGAAAGGAAGGAAAACCAAGAACCTTAAGTTTAAGGGTTTCGGCCACCATGATTTAAAGGTCTATAATTATGCCAAAAATCTTGATAATGTTATTTAATGTTCTCTTATGATGTGTAGAGGTTAAGTATAATTTTTGGGAATTTTTGGAGTACCCTAGGACACCCTAGGGTTTCGGCCAACATGAAAGGAACAAAATCAACACCTAGAGACCCTATGGGTTTCGGCCATAATGTTTTAGGGTCCATAATGATGCTAAAAATCCTTATAATGTTGTTTAATGTTCTCCCATAATGTTTAGAGGTTAAGTATAATTTTTGGGAATTTTTGGAGTACCCTAGGACACCCTAGGGTTTCGGCCAACATGAAAGAAACAAAACCAAGAATCCTAAGCTTGAGGGTTTCGGCCACCATGATTTAAAGGTCTATAATTATGTCAAAAATCATGATAATGTTGTTTAATGCTCTCTTATGATGTTTAGAGATTAAATATAATTTTTGGGAATTTTTGGGGTACCCTAGGATACCCTAGGGTTTCGGCCAACATCAAGAACCCTTGTGTAGGGTTGGGTCTCAAACTTCAAGTGTATGTTTTATGTTTTACCATGATATAAGGGAGATGGAGGGTGTTTATGTGAATGTTTCACATGGCCTAGAGACCCTATAGGTTTCGGCCAAGTACCCTAATAGGGTGGAAAGTTAGGACTTATTTCATGTAAGGGTCCCAATGGCCCTATGGTAAGGTATGGTTGGTGTTTAAGCAATTGATTTGGGGATTTAATGGAATTTCTCCATGTCCCCATGGCCTTGAAGTTTCGGCCAAGAGTGAGATTAGGACTAAAGGATTAGGGTTGGCCTTAAGTATGGACTCAAAAAGGGGTCCTATGGCCTAGTATATGTGTATGAGATGTTGTTTGGAAGTTATGTGAAGGTTCATGGACCTAGGGTTCCTTGGGGATTTTCGGCCAAGGGCATAACCTAGGGCTAGGGTTGGGTTAAACCTACCAAGATACTTGAGTATGAGTTACCAAGATATATATTTAAGTAAGAGGGAAGAAGTGCTATGTTAACCAAACCCTTAGTTTGTATGTCATGAATTATATGTTAAGTCATAGATGGTTACACATGTGCCATGATTTATGAATGATATGTATGTATGCCATGTCTTATGAATGATATGCCATGTTTTATGAATAATATGCATGTATGCCATGTCTTATGAATGATACGTATGTATGCCATGATTTATGAATAAGATGTATGTATGCCATATGAATGAAGTTAAAGTACATGCCTTTAAGGCATAACGATAATGTTAAGTATGATGAATGAATGATGATGAAAGACAAGTATGATGAATGAAAGATGATGCTTATGTCTTTAAGGCATAAATATGCTAAACGGCACGGTCGATGGTCGACGGTACGACGGTCGAGAGGACCGGTAAATGGGCCGGTAGACGGGCCGAGCCGTAACAAGTTATGCTATGTTAAGTATGCCATGAATGTCTCATGAATGATGAAGCATGTAAAGTATTTTATTTTATGAATGGGCTTGTACCGGACCGAAGTATGGGTCCAAGGGATGGGCACCTTAAGAACGCCCCGGTTCTGGACTACCGACTATGTTGTTCACAATTCTGGCACTACCGAAGCTGTGCAACAGGGATGGGCACCTTAAGAACGCCTCGGTTCGGGGACTACCGACTATGCTATCCTTACCCTAGTAGGTCGAGGCTAGCTACCTCGTATTTACTTAGGGATGCGCGCGTATGATGTATGTATGTGGTACAAGCCAGGGCCCCAATGATATGATGATTATGTTTAAGTATTTAAAAGTATGTTTTTAAAGATTAAGCATCCTTATATATATATATATATGCAATTGCCACATGCATCCATTCATGTTATGCATTATGTTATGAAAAGTATGTTTATGAAAAGTATGTTTAGGAAAAGTATGTTTACGCAAAGTATGTTCATGTTAATATATGATGCCATGATTTAATTGTGTTTATGCTAATATATGATGCCATGATTTAATTGTGTTTATGCTAATATGTGATGCCATGATTTATTTATGTTTATGCTAATTTAGGATGCCATGATTTTATTTATGTTCATGCTAGTTTAGGATGCCATGATTTAATTATGTTTATGCTAAGTTAGAATGTCATGATTTTATTTATGTTCATGCTAGTTTAGGATGCCATGGTTTAATTATGTTTATGCTAAGTTAGAATGCCATGATTTTCTTTATGTTCATACTAGTTTAGGATGCCATGATTTAATTGTGTTATGCTAAGTTAGGATGCCATGATTTTATTTCTGCCCATGCTAATCTCTGAAGCCATGATTTAATTAGGTTTATTATGTTATGTCTGTGCCAAGTATTATGCCATGCTATGAAAGTTTACGATGTTTATGTCTATGTCAAGTATTATGCCATGCCATGAATGTCAAGCCCCGAGACCTAGGAGCCGCTGATCCAATAGAAAATCGGACAGCACCTCCCCAGTCCGGCGGACAATTTGCACATACACACAACATATATATCACAACCACGCAGTTTATATGGGCCTCAGGCCTCAAATTCAAACAAAAACAAGAACAGATGATAATAAAAGCATAAATCCCAAAGCACGTACTTACCTGAGCTGCCAGGGGGCAGGAATGCAGCAAAGCCACACACACAGTCCAACAGAGGACTCAAAAGTACAATGTCATAAATAAAGTCACACACTACAGGTTCACGAAAATCCAATGCAACGAAATAAAGCATAACAGGATCCAAAAACATAAAGTAGTCTATAAAACCCAAAACGAACGTAGTAGCAAGCACGGGACTGGCGACTCGGACCCTCCTGGCAGATATCAACCTGAAATCAAAAAGTAATGGCAACGGTATGAGTCCATAAGCTCAGCGGATACCCAACAGATATGCATAGTACGTTACAATAACAATAAGGATCTATGCTAATACAGTCTCATATGGATAATAGGCAAGGGTATACTGAGGATACTAAATACAGGTACATACCCGAATCTATCTAGCCTGCAAAAAGGGTGAAATACATCCCTATGGAACAAGTAGAACACATAATCCAAGATAAACAGATATCCAATATATGCATGTCAATCAAGTGCAAAAATCAAATGCAGCAAACAATGCACGATGCAAAATATGCACATGGTGCAATGACATGTGTCACCCCTGACGCCAGTCAGGCACCGTCCACATATCATAAATGAACGTCCGCGTGGGTAGGGCTATAACAACTATACGCACCCTGCTATCACTGCTACTGAGTGACCGAGTGGACAGGATGCTGGCGGAGGTCTCTCTCCTACCCCAAGCAATGGGGGAGTCTAGCTCTCATCTTCTCGTGTCTCTGGACGAGAAGGGATCCCTGGCTGCTACCACGCCCGAAACCACCCTCCAAATCGTAGTCGAACGGAGCAATACAGGGCAAATGCACACAACCTATGGTAGCCACTACCCATGAGTGGATGTGTGTGCATATCCTCATGTAACTGGCGACGGGCTCGGACTATATAGGAGCCGATGATCGCCAGCATGCAATAATGCAAGGATGGTGCATGATCCAAACATATAACCCTCACCAAGTTCTCAACTAACACCACCGGGTGCTAGGAATAGGTTTGAATCCTATATCATGGGATACAAGTAACCTAGTAGATATAATAACAAAATAACCAGTGATCTATCAATATCAAAATGCAAAAGGGAAGGTATCACTACATCTAAGCATATATCTACCCATATAGATGGCAACCTCGTGAGACTGTATAAAGTGAAACAGGAGCTAACCTCAAGGATAAACAGCAGCATATAACAGATACAGTTACACTAAGGCAGATAAGCATACAATCTTACTGATATCTATAACAGACGATGCATAGCAAGAAGACTATATCTAAAAGATAAGTCAAAGGGTACCCGCCTCAAAGTAGATGCTCGTATCAGAATAGATCCCACGTCTAGAGTCTTGTATCCAAATCAAGATCCTGTGTCAATATGTATGATTTAACAAATTATAATATTCAACAAGTAACTAAAATAAATCTCAAAACCAAGTAGGATGAACCCCTAATCGCCTTGATCATTAAGAAATCCTCAGCCCCAGATATCTTCAATTAATCTCGATTCCTTGATTAAATTTAATCCAACCCATCAATAACCCTAATCTAATTCTTCCAAATGATTAGATTAGGTCTAGCTATAACATCATCCTTAACTTCATCACTTCCAAGATTCATTAACTAGCTAATCCAGTTTTATCTATTCATTTAATCGCCTAACAAATGCCAATCTGATTACGATTAATCTTATTATCAAGCCTAATGAATTCATTCCCTATGAAACAACCTAAGATCAAGATCATTAGCAAGATCAACAAATTAAAGCTTAACACCTAATTCAAATTAAAATCCAATTGAAAACCAACTTCAAATTCCAACCCAGAAACCAATTAAAACCCACTGGAAGCTACCATCTAATGAGAGTACACGGCATAAGCTAGCACAGAACATGTATGAAGCAAATACCAATCTGTTTGCTACGAAAACACATAGATTCCAAAGCCTACCCCATGATCAATAGCCATTAGCCATCAAGAATTTCACACCAACACAAGTTCAACACTCAAATGATAGCTCACAAAGCTATAGCTCAAAACAACCTGCACCTACAACTAGTATGAACAACATGTCCCAGATCAAATCAAACACCAATTCAAATTCTACATACCCAAGACTGATCGGAACCAAACAAAGGTATCAAGACAACATACCTATGAATAAGCCAATTTCCACAGCAACTCCTTTGCTTCGATCAAACTCCGATTAACTAGGTTGCGAGCCAATCTTTGCTAGAGAAGCTGCGGTAACCCAACATTCAACCTTCAATTGCAATCCACACAAAACCTAGAAATCCTAGGTCTAACAACTCACCCGTTGAGACTAGAAGAGGAAGCGCTCCTCATCCGGTGCCGGAGTTGAACAAAGCCATCCAACCTTATAGCCAACACACCAAAACAAGGCCAAGGGAACAAGAGTTCCGAGGTCGTCGTTCCGCGGCAGAAGGGCGAAGATCGAAGAGAACCGGCGTCGGGCGATGCTCAGCGACGATCGGCTGCGGCTAGGGCACGCGGAAGGAAGAAGAAAACGAGAAGCGGCTGCTGGCTGCGGCTTCGCGAGAGAAGGAGAGTCGGCGCGAGGGAAAGAGGTCGGGCGGCTGCGGCGTTGTCTGCGGTTGTGGCTGGGTCGGCGAGGCAGATTAGGCACGGGAGGTATAAGGAAAGGGTATTAAATATAATTAATACATTTCCTTTTATAACTATATATATATATATATATATATATTCCGAAAATTCTAATTTGTCCTAAAATAATTCCAAACCAACTCATCTTGCATCCAATTCTCCCTACTAATAATTCCGAAAATTTAGGAAAATTTATTCCAAAATTTTTCCTCCAATTATATATATTATTATTATTTTTTTTTCCGTATTTTACAATGAATGTTTTTATGGTTATGTTTATGCCATGCTACGAATATGATTAAGTTATGATCATGCCATGACGAATGTATGCTAAGTGATGAAAAGGCTTATGTTCTAAGTAAAGCACTAAGTATGTTAATGTCTTATGTGCTCATGATGAAAAGATGAATGGTTTTAGTGAGTAGGAAAGAGTCTTACTAAGCCTGTGTGCTTATAGTCTTATTTCTTATACCGCAGATCATGCAAGGGGACACTAAGGAAGCAGCAGGAGGGCATCCAAGAATGTGTGTGATAGTGACTTGGCCAAGGAGCAATATGGTTGCTCGTCTTATGATAGAACTCTACCTTTACTATTAAGTACTTGAATATGACTCTATGACATGATGCTAAAGTATGACATGATATGATGCTAAGTATGACATGATGCTAAGTATGGCACGATATGATGCTAAGTATAAAGTTAATATGTCAAGTTTTCATGTTATGATGCTAGGAATGATAGTAAGTGCATGTAGGAGTAAGTTAAAAAGTTTCCGCTGCATTATGATGTCTACATGCCCTAAGTATGTTAACATAACGCCGCTTTAGGAAAAAGAAAAAAAATGGGCGTTACATGTTAAGAATCTTGAGGATGAAAATAAGGACTTGAAGAGCGAAGTTGAAAACTTCAAGAATATTCTTGAGAAGTTTTCAACAAGCTCCAAAACCCTAGATATGGTTCTTAACTCCCAAAGGGTGGTTTACAACAAGGCCAGTATAGGTTACCGACCTAAAGAACCAACCTTTGTGTCATTAATGTCTAGAACTCGTATTAGACCACCAAATGATTCTAGGGTTCATGGACGTAAGAAGAAAATGACTAAGGCATAGGTGCCCAAGGCCTTCATTGTTGACGCATTATGTCCCAAAATTTGGGTACCTAAAACCCCTATCTTTAGAGTTGTATAGATTGGATTGAGGGGGAGCATCTATCAACATGGGTTGTTGATAATGGGTGCTCCAAATCCATGGTCAGGGAAAATTGTTATCCACATGATTAGTTATGAAAAATTCAAATTAGATAATTTGATCTCCATTGTTTTAGTTCTTGTAACAATGTAATCCCTTGGTTAGTAATTTTTATGGAATTCATGTGTCAAAATATTTAATCATGCAAAAGTGTAATCTACTTTAGTATTAAAATTCTATCATGATCAGATGTGTTTCCAAAACTAAGAGGAAAGTAACTAATTCATCTTTACCAAATAGCAATACACATCCATTACGTATGCTATCCATAATTATGAATTTTCTGTTCAAATGTTTGTATGCATACCTGCCTTGGATTTCTGATACAAACCTGACATAATCATACTAGAAACATACTAATACAAACCTGATAGACAAATTTAGGGATTATGGACTTTAAACGAATTTGAACATGTTTGTTTTTAAGATGGTTAAACAACATTTTCCTTTGTTGATGGAGAGGAATATATTTTGGTTGAGGGAACTCCTTAGGAGTTCAGCGGAATCAATTCTGGTTGAATTAGGGGATGTTAGGGTGGTTTGAAACGGGAATTTCTGATACATATCGGGAATTTCAGATTCTTCTGATATCTGATCAGTCCACAGACCGATCAGGAGTGGTCTGATCGGTCCACAAACCAATCAGTGACCTCATAGAAGGCTCACAACCTTCTGTTCGATCCCTGATCGATCCACAAACCGATCAGGGACCTCCCTGATCAGTCACCGGACCGATCAGGGGTTGGCCTGATCGGTCCAATTGACCGATCAAGCAATTCCTCGACATCCCACTGAAATCCCTCTGTGATGGCCTGGATCGGTCCATCGAACGATCTGGCCACCTTGTTGATCGGTCCACCGACTGATCAGAAGGGTCACAAAAAATCTCGCAAACCTTCTGTTCGCTCACTGATCGATCGGCAGACCGATCAGGGGCTTCCCTGATCGGTCACCCGACCGATCAGGACCCAGCCAGACCGATCAGGCTGGAGCCTGATCAGTCTGGGTACTCCTAGATCGAACGATGATCCGTTCAATCGCATTAAATTTTGGTTGGTGGATCGGTCTACCAACCTATTAACTCTCACTACTCCCTTCATCTCCAACCCTAGGCGCCGAACAACCCTTCCATCTCCTTCTTCATGCGCCAGTTTCCTCTGTGAAGTTTTCCTTCGAGCCCTCCCCTGTGATCTCTCTACGATCTGTGAGGTCCGTAAGTCCTCTGCAACTTTGTCTCTGTGAGGTTGCACTCAAGTCCTTGTTTCCTGCGGTCCTTGCAAGTTGTTTTCGGGAAGATTTGTGGCTTTTTCTCCTCCTCAAGCAAGCACCAGTTTAATCTGCAAGATCTCTGCGAGTTCTCTCAGTGTGTGTGACTTCTGAGTTTTCCTCTCCCCAACGAACCAGCCAACTGATATGGCACCTAACTAAGTCTAGTTATCATTTTCCTTATGATTTTTCCTTAGCTTCATAATTATTGGTGAACTAATCTAAATGTTTCATCGTGTGGTTCACTTTGGTGTGTGCCGTGGCCTTCACATGACCTAAATCTTTTCAATCCAACTTTATTTTCATTTGATCAAACCTCACTGATAAATCCTGTGGTTCTGTCATGATCAAATTTGTGTGTCATGATCTTACCCTGATTTGATCAACTTAATTGTCATGATCTTAATCTTGATTCATCATTTTAAACTTGTATCGTGACTTTACCAATGTTCAAATTGATTACATGATCAAATTCTTGTGGTTACTTCATTTGATCCAATCTGTTGCCATGATTTTTATCCAATCCTTAGGAAATCTCCTAAAGGTAAAGAACCGGATGAGAGTAGCTCATGATCCAGAGCTCCCTCATCCTCTTCAAGACGTCAACCACCCTCTGATGCCAGATTTCCTAATATACATTTCGAACTGGCTTTTCACAGTCGCACATTCAAACTACTACCTTGTCGAACTGTGGATAGGGCATTTGTTTACGAACATTGTCTGACAGCGCGACAAATCATCGACTTTTACGAACTGGAATCTATCCTCTTTCTTGAACGGCCGATCAATTTTGATTTGCTCTCTGAATTTTATAATAACCTTGTTAGTGGCGAAGGTTCGGGGTATAGGACCCGAGTCGCCTGAACCAACCTCGATTTTAAGTTATCCTCTTTCACTGCCTTTCTAGCCTGACGAAGATCAAACAATGACTTTCCGCTGTTCCCGTATGTTCAAGATCCTTTACCAGCCCCCTTCGATGGAGTCACCCCTGACTCTATCTATGAGTATTTTTTTGGCCATCCCAGGTCGGGGGGTCACGGTGAGCCTACTGGTGCTTTCCCCACGTTTGCTGCTCTTAGCTTATCCCCACCTGACTATGTTCTTTTCAAAATCATAACCAGCTGTCTTGTGCCAATAACCTCGAAGCCCCTAGCCGAGATTCGTTCCTTTCACTGCTTGATGCTCTATGGGATGCATCGGCAGCTAGATTTTGACGTCGTGATGACCATTTACTTCTCTATCATCTTTTACAGTCAGATCGACCGTCAGACCGTCTACATGCCTTTTGGGCACATCATTACTGAGTAGCTTCATTCAGTCGGTATTGATGTAACCAAAGGCAGGACCGAGCCGATGGTTCGGCAGGACTGCAGACTTGGTCGACGCGGGTTCGCCAAGGCTTGCATTGTTGTCGGACCTCACAGTCTTAGATGGAAGGATGGTCGGGGACTAGGGGAGTTACCTAGGGTCGCACACATTCCAGGAGTTGCTGACCAGGCTGGACATCATGGTGCTCCTGCTGCCGTGGGAGACTATTACGAGGCGGAGCCTGATCTTCGCTGGCAGATCACCGAGCTGGAGCAGACTGTCCAGCATGGGCTACATGTTTCGGAGCTCTGGCAGCAGGAGGTCAGGTCTGAGATTTATGGGTTATGGGCTGACCAGCGGGCGACGGATTCGAGGATTGCGGCGATGCATGCTCAGCAGCAGGCATGGTACGAGGAGTGACGCACTTGGACTGCTGGTCATCCGTACCAGCATACACTTTATGGAGTTGTGCCCTCCAGCGACACTGGTTATGACCCCATGCAGGCTGATGACCCCCCCCCCCCACCATCGAGGATTGATTGTGGCTGTACTCTGACTTTGATTCTGCTCTCATGACGTGTGCTCTGACTGTTATGACTATTATGTCTTGGTGGTGTATTTGACTATGCTTTGATGCATTGCTATGCATCTAACTATCTAACTATTTTCGTGTATGCCTTGCTATCTTTTGTTGATTGCTAGTTCATGTTTTTTTTGTTCTATCTCATGTTCATATGATCCGTATGATTGTTCTATCCTGCTTTACCTTTATGATATGTTTTCATATGCCCTTAAAACTTATTCACATCCTCTATTTGTTTTGGGAAAACCCTAGGTTTGAGGGGGAGTAATTTAAAACTTAACAACCAATCACCCTTTTCAGTGTTTGACAAAAGGGGAGAATGTGGTTAGTTAAGTTTGGGATAATTACGAGCTTAGCTGTTATAGGGGGAGGATCCTGATTCTCCTACGATTGTGAAATTTGAGACAATTGATTTCCAAATCCCTAAACTTAAAATCGGGTTGTCAAACAATAAAAAGAGGGAGATTGTTGATGCAGACTGACCCTGATTGTTGTTTTGGTGTTGACACCAATTTTAGTTTAGGTTAATAAGTTGAGTCTGGTTTAAGTTCTGGTCGGGGACTGAGCACGACTCCTGGTAAGTGAGGCCGGGTAAATGAAACCCTGGCTTGGGAAGCTAGGTCCTAGCTTGGGAAGTTAGGTTGACTGAAATCCTGGTGAGTGAAGCCAGGTCCTAGCTTGGGAAGCTACGTTGGATGAAACTCTGGCTTGGGAAGCTAGGCTGGATGAAACCCTGGCTTGGGAAGCTAGGTTGGATGAAATCCTAGTGAGTGAAGCCAGGTCCTAGCTTGGAAAGCTAGGTTAGATGAAACCCTGGCTTTGGGAAGCCAAGTCCCAACTTGGGAAGCTAGGTTGGATGAGATCCTGGTGAGTGAAGCCAGGTCCTAGCTTGGGAAGCTAGGTTGAATGAAGTCCCGGTGAGTGAAACTGGGCATGGAGTCTTGGTCAGGGGGACTGAGCACGAGTAAGAGAAGGCTGGGAGCCCGTTCTCTTGACTTAGAGTGGAATTGGTTTTGGCTGGATCGGTCTGGTGACCGATCAGGGAAGTTGGCACGAACTTCCTTCGTGGATCGGTCTGGTGACCGATCCAGAGAAGTCTGATCGGTCTGGTGACCGATCAGGGAGCGAACAGAGATGTTGTTTGACTTCTGTTCTGCTCCTGATTGGTCTAGTGACCGATCAGGGAGAGAACAGAAGCTTTTGTGTTCGGCTCCTGATCGGTTTGGTGACCGATCAGGGAGACCTTCAGGTCGTTCTAGTGAACGATCAAATGTCGCGAGTTTCTCCTTATAACCGATCAGGCTTCAACCTGATCGGTCAGGAAGTGTCCTAATCGGTCCCCAGACCGATCAGGCCATAACCTGATCGGTCTGGTGACCGATCAGTGGGTTTTGGCTGCAAAGCTGGAAAAACACTCTGCAAAGTGGTGGATCGGTTTGGTGACCGATCCATGACCTGGGATCGATTGGTGATCGATCATGAGAAGTCGCGATTTCGAGTTTCTCACTTGGGACTGATCAAGCTGGAGTCTGATCGGTCTGGGCCCATCCTGATCGGTCTGGTGACCGATCAGGGGTCACTCTGATTGGTCCAGTGACCGATCAGTAGCTGATAGCTTTAATTCAAAAGCGCTGTCAGAGTTCTGATTGCGTTCTGTTTCTCTGCTGATTCGCTACTGATATCTGTTCTGAACTTCTGATAGTTGATTCTCTATTGATTTGCTGTGCCAATCATCTGCTAAGTGTGCAGGTAACTCAGGGCTTACTCAAGGAGAGTCAACTGGAGTATTTTACTACGATAGTTTAGACGTTTTCTGTTCTCAGGTTACAACGGGCGTCTGACGCGGGCTGGCAACGGCTGGGAAGCTGACGAGCTGACCTGGGCTTGGCTGAGGAGAGTTCATTGAGTCCAGAGGAGGTCAGGAGTAGTTGAGGCTGTTGCAGATGAGCTGGTGAGCAGCTGGGAGCTGCAGAGGCGCGCCTGTAACCTGGGTTTTGGGCAGAGACTTAATGCTTGTGGCAAAGAAGTCTCAGCAAGACTTTTGATCCATCTCTTTGAGCAAGAAACGGTGAATCACTTGAGCGACAACATTCATCATACTCTTGAGCAAATACTCTGATACGTGAGCACTTGGAAGAGATAAGGAGCTTGGCGAGTCCATCAGCAAGCAGACACGAAGAGCTGGGAGTTCTTGCGTGAGGTATCTTGTGTTCTTTCTGTCCTAGTGCTCAGTAAGCCTCCTTGTTTCATTGTTCTTAAGTTCATTACTCTATTGAAACTGCTGTGGAGTGGTTTCTCCACCGAGAAGGAGGTTCCATTTGATATCCGGATTTTCCGGGGCTTGATCTGCCGACGATCAAGGGATCGCCCACCTCATGGGCACGCCAAGGAGTAGGGGCAAGTTATCCCCAAGCCTTGTAAACGATCCTTGTTAGCGTTTTGGTTTGTGTTTTATTTCTGCATTTATACTTGTATTATTTTCTTCCGCTGTTGTTGCTAACCCTAAGTGCAGAAAACCTAAAAGATCAAAGAATTTTGTGTCTGGCTACATTCACCCCCCCCCTCTCTAGCCATCCAAGCACCAACAATACCTACATTTAGGGTACCCTTAATGTACCTTAGAATTCTCTTTAGGGCTGCTAAGTGGGATTCCTTAGCACATGTTTGGTATCTAGCACACATTCCTATAAAAAACAAAATATTAGGTCTACTAGCAGTTAAGTATAGTAAGCTACCAATCATACTCCGGTATAATTTTAAGTAAACTGGTTTACCCTCAGGGTCATTATCAATTTTGACATTAGTAGCCATTGGAGTACTTGAGCTTTTAGAATTGTCCATTTTGAATTTCTTTATTAATTCTTTAGCGTATTTGGATTGATGGACATAATTACCATCCCTAGTTTGTTTAATTTGTAGCCCTAAGAAAAAGTTGAGCTCACCTACTAAGCTCATTTCAAATTTGCTCTCCATGATTTTGACAAATTCTTTTAGAAAATTAAAATTAGTAGATCCAAATATTATATCATCAACGTATATTTGTGCAATAAATATTTCTTTTTCTAGGGTTTTAACAAATAACGTGGAGTCAATTTAACCTTGGTTAAATTCCTTAGAAATTAAATAGGTTGATAATCGTTCATACCATGCCCTAGGTGTTTGTTTCAACCCATAAAGTGATTTCCTAAGCTTGAATACATATTCAGGTTTTTCTAAGTCCTCAAATCCTGGGAGTTACCCTACATTACTTCTTCTTTTATAAACCCATTAAGAAAAGCAGACTTGATATCCATTTGGTATAGTTTAAACCCTCTATGGGCTGCAAAAGCTAATAACATTCTAATTGATTCAAGTCTGGCTACTGGGGCATAGGTTTCATCATAATCTAACCCTTCGACTTGACTAAACCCTTTAGCTACTAAGCGAGCTTTGTTTCTCACAATTTCCCCTTGATCATTTAGTTTGTTTCTAAACACCCACTTAGTGTCTATAATTGATTTGCCCTCAGGTTTAGGTACTAATTCCCAGACTTGGTTTCTCTCAAATTGGGCTAGTTCTTCTTGTATAGCTATGATCCAATCTGGGTCAGGTAGGGCTTCTTCTATAGTCTTAGGTTCAATTTTTGAAATAAGTGTGATCTGACTAAGATTTCTATAATAAGACCTAGTTCTGACTCCTATGGTTGGATCACTCATGATTTGATCAAATAGATGTTTGAGTCTGGGTTTCTTTGTTCTTCTAGAACTAGGTTCAGCCTCAGGTCCGGCTGGACGGGTTAGTTCAGTTGATACCTCGATAGTTGGTTCAAGTGATAGTTCATTTAATGGTTCAATCAGTGGTTCAATTGATGGTTAAATTAATGAATCACTGTCTTCTTTATCAAGATATGATTGGTTTAGATTTTGATTGTCAAATTTTGGTTCAACCTCTTCGTCAAAGATTAAATTGGTAGTTTCCTCAATTTTGTGGGTTTGTTTATTATAAACCCTATAAGCTCTACTAGTTGTTGAATATCCTAAGGAAGTCCCTGTGGTTGACTTTGATTGGAACTTACCTAAGTAATCTTTAGTATTCAAAATATGAACTTTGCACCCAAAAACCCTTAAATAGAATAAATTAGGTAATCTGTGATAATAGAGTTCATAGGGTGTCCTCTATTAATTAATACCATATTTTGAATATAACATGTTGTATTTACCGCTTCTGCCCAAAATTGATTAGCTAGGTTATATTCGTTGAGCATGGTCCTAGCGGCTTCCTGAAGGGTTCTATTCTTTCTCTCAACTATCCCATTTTGTTGGGGGGTTTTAGGACAGGAAAACTCATGGATATACCCATTAATTTTACAAAACTCCTCAAATTTAGTATCATTTTGATTTTCAATTATTTTGCATAAGTCATTAAATAAATTAATGGTTTCATCCTTAGTTTTCAAAAACCTAACCCAGGTAAACCTAGAGTAATCGTCGATGGTTACTAAGCAGTACCGATTCCCGCTTAGTGGCTTGGCTCCATGTGAATCAAATAGGTCAAGGTGTAGGAGCTCAAGTGTGGTTTGAGTTAAGTCTGATTGGGTTGATTTATGAGTTCACTTAGTTTGTTTGCCTTGTTTACATGAGTTACAAATTGTATTTTCAAAATTCTTGATTTTAGGTACACCTTTAATTAAACCAAGTTGAGTAATTTTCGAAATTAGTTTGGTATTAGTGTGACCTAGTCTCCTATGCCAAAGGTTAGATTCTTCTAATTGAGTCAGAAAACATTTTGGTACTAAGGATAGATTAATGGTGTAAACGTTGTTTTTTCTACTACCCTTAAGTGTTATATCTGAGTCTTGTAGATTTCTAATAAGGCAGTCAGAGTTGGTGAAGGTAACAACATAACCAGTATCACAGAGTTAACTAATGTTAAGCAAATTGAATTTGAAATTTTCAACCAATAGCACTTTCTTAATAATGAAATTAGAATTAAGTTCAATGTTACCTGACCCAATTACTTTGAGTATAGCATTGTTGCCAAATGCTACTGAGCCTAGGTTCTTGAACTTGATTTTGGTGAATTTCAATTTATCCCCAGTCATGTGCCTGGAGCATCCACTATCCAACATCCACTAGTCCAAATCTTTATGTTCCTACACATAAAGTATGTATTGATTTAGATCCATTAGAGGTAGGGATAGCTTAAATTGAATTTCACTACCTAGTCTATCTCACCCAGATCTAATGTTATCAAGCATGTTGACCTTATGGGTTTTTGTGAGACAGGTTTGAAAAAAAAATTTAATTTTGAAAGATAATTAATTTTGAAAATGTTGAATTAGTTTTGAAAATATTGTAGAGTTAAGATTATTAATTTTGAAAATATGTTGGATCTAGGATTAATTGAAATTTGTGTTAGATTCAAATTTATCAAATAGTAAATTGAATTTGATTTTCGATAATCGGCTTCTAGGTCTTGGCGAGGCACAGAGACCTTCTTTGGTCGTAGCCTTATTCGAGCAACAACTCTTTCCTTGACAAAGCCTTTTACCGAAGATTCATTTGCAAATTACTTCTTGAAAAACTTTGGTCTAACTAGCTTAGGTCTTAGATCGGTAGCTTCAGTTAGTTCCACCAGACTAAACAGACCAAGTAGGGTACGCCTTACCTTACTTGACCTTATTAGAAAGGCTTCCCTAACGTACTATCATCTCACCTCCACCTAATACTATGTTATTCAAATTTCAAATAAATCATTTGTCCTTAAACTATTCCTAAGTCTAAACATAATAAGCAAATTGCAGAAAATAAACAAGCAATAGGCAAGAAAAAAAACAAAAAATCATCTACTTATAAAGATGGTTTTTAGATTGGCTCCCCCTGGACTGAAGCCTCAATAAGGGTTAGGCAAGATGTGAATCTTGTCCTTGGGGATCCAATACTGGTTTGGTCCAGCTTGTTTGTTTAAACATAGCTTAGGGATCCATGCTTTGACTCGGGTTCTAGGTTGGTTCAATATAGAATAATACGAGCGTTGTCTCGATTTGGTTCGATAACCTAGTCTGGATCGATTGAGAACGGACTTCTGTTTTCCAAGAATCATGTCAAGACCCTTGGAACCCGAAGTGAATCGTTCTAGGGCAACCCTGAGTTCCTTCACTTGAGTTTTCAAGGAGGAATTCTCTTCCTCAAGTTTTTGAACTTGAGTTGAGTTTCCTTCTTGAACTGGCTCGGTCAAGGAACTCAAGTTGACTTCCTCTTTCAGGAGTTTTACTTCCTGTCGGAGTGTTTCAACCCGGATGTTGGCTTTCGCCAATTTTCTTGACAAGTAAGAAATTAAATCGTATAATTCAGATTCTGGATAACCTCATACCGTGATTTGTCCGTCCTCCGAGATTGTGAGTTTTTTGGTGTTGACTCTTCGTCTGGTTCCGATTCTATTCCGGAATCGACGACTTCCGAGGTGGTCAAGGTGAGTAGGTTCGCGTGCAGAGCTTCTTCTTCTTCTTCGGAGGATGACTCGTCCCAGGTGGCTTGAAGAGCCTTCTTCCTCTGTGCCTTCTTGTTTTCCTTTAGGTTCGGGCACTCTGATTTGAAGTGTCCCTTTTTGTTGCACTCGTAACAGGTGATGTTGCCTTTGCTCTTCTAGCTCGTTGAGGGTTCAGATGGATCTTCCTTCTTCCGACTTGACTTCTTCTTATTCGTTTGATCCTTAAGTTCCTTGTAGTAGTCGCAAGCTAGCCGGACCAATTTGGGATGATCCCCTTCACTGTTGTCAGATTTCGAGTCTGAGTCGGACTCGGGTACTTGTTGAACCTTCTTTTTCTGAGTTCTTCCTTGAGTTTTACTTACAACAAATGCAATACCTTTCTCGACCAATGCTGTGTTAGTTTGTTCATGTAATTCTAACTTAGAAAACAGTTCATCTAATTTTATTTCGGATAAATTCCTCGAAACCATGTTGGCATCCACCATAGACACCCACAGTGTGTTTCTCGGGAATGAGTTTAAGGTATACCTTATTAGGTCACGGTTTTCAACCTTGTGACCTATAGTGTGCAGCCCGTTCATCATCTCCTGAATCCTTGCGTGGAGCTGTGATGCCAATTCTCCATCGTGCATCTTTATCGTATAGAGTCTGTTGAGCAACAGATCCCTTTTGCTGATTCGGGTGTCAGATGTACCTTTGTGTAGCTCAATCAGCTTGTTCCAGAGCTCCTTCGCGCTACTGAAGGGTCCTACACGGTTCAACTCCTCTTTTGTCAGGCCGCATTATAAGGTTTGGGTAACATTAACGTCGGCCTCCATTTTCTTCTTTAGTGGGTCGTCCCACTCAGTATAGTGTTGCACCACGCCTTGTGCATTTTTAGGTATCTCCAGTCCGGACTGGATGATAAACCACATGTCCACCTGAGTTTTCAGGTGGACATCCATTCTACTCTTCTAGTAGGAGAAATCTTCTCCACTGAAGAGAGGTCGTCTGGCGGTGCTGTATCCCTCTTGCATGACCATTAGATTAAAATAAAAAAAATTAAAAGAAAAACTCGTCCCAAGACTAAGTCATGGATTAGTAGTGCGGGAAATATAGTAATAAAAGAAAAAAAATCAAGTGGTGTTGCACCAACCTCGATTAACGAGAAAAATACGAACGAAAAGTGTTGGATCGAGAGAACCGATAGAGGGGGGTGAATATCGGAAAGCGTTCGGATTTGAAAAGAGAATGCGTAGCGGAAGATTAAAAACAAAAGCATGCAAACACAGATATTTTTACTTGGTTCGGAGCCTAGGTCGACTCCTACTCCAAGGACCACGGTCGCTGACCGTTTTGTAACGCCCGCTTTTTTTTCCCATAAAGCGGCGTTAAGTTAACATGAGTAGGGCAGGTAGACATCATAAGGCAGCGAACTCACTTTAACTTTACTCATACATGCCCTACTACCATTCTTAACATAATGACATGGGAACTTGGCATATTGACTTCATACTTAAGCATCATATCATGTCATACTTAACCTCACATCATAGAGTTCCAAAAGTCATTATTCAAGCATATAAGTAACCAAGGTAAAGTTCTAGCATAAACGGTAAACATATGGTTTCCTGGGCCAAGTCACTACCACACACATGCGTTCTTGCCCTCCTGCTGCTTCCTCATTGTCCCATTGAATGATCTGTGGTATAAGGAAATAAGACTATAAGCACACAGGCTTAGTAAGACTCTTTCCTACTCACAAAAAAAACCATTCATCATTTCATAATGAGCACATGAAACATTAACATACTTGGTGCTCTACTTAGAACATAACAACTTGAATCACTTATCATATACTTGACATGGCATGAACATAAACATAAGTGAACATTCCTAGCATGGCATGAGACATGGTATAAACGTAAACATAGTAAACATTCTAAGCATGGCATGATACATGGCATAAACGTAAACATAATAAACATTCTTAGCATGGCATAATACATGGTATAAACATAACATAATAAACATTCTTAGCATAGCATAATACATGGTATAAACATAACATAATAAACATTCTTAACATGGCATAATACATGGTATAAACATAACATAATAACATTCTTAGCATGGCATAATACATGGTATAAACATGTCTATAAGGTGTAAACCAACCTGTATGGCATAAACATAGGCATACTTCCTATCATAGCATATGAGCCTCTTCTTAACATAATCATGACATAGATCATTTACTCTCATGCATATTTCTTAACATTAAGCGTAAGCATAAAACTTTATTAGCATAACATAATGCATAACATCAATGAATGCATGAGTGGAATGCATATACATAAGGATGCTTAACTTTTAAAAACATAATTTTAAATGTTTAAACATAATCATCATATCATTGGGGTCCCCGGCTTGTACCACATACATACATCATAAGCGCGCATCCCTAGCAAATCCGAGGTAGCGAGCCCCGACCTACTACGGTAAGGACAACATAGTCGGTAGTCCCCGAACCGAGGCGTTCTTAAGGAGCTCATCCCTGTTGCACAGCTCCGGTAGTGCCAGAACCGTGGAAAGCATAGTCGGTAGTCCATAACCGGGGTCCATCCCTTGGACCCATACTTCGGTCCGGTACAAGCCCATTTATAAAGTAAAATACTTTACATGTTTCATCATTCATAAGACATTCATAGCATAACCATGTTACATAAAGCATGACTTCACACATGCTTGTCCTTTCATTGTTCATACTTATTACATAGCATCTTGATGCCTGAAAGGCATGAGCATTATCTTCATTCATAAACATGGTATGCATCTTCTTTCATTAACATGGCATGCATCTTTATTCATACAACATGGCATGCATCATTATTCATACAACATGGCATGCATCTTCATACATAAAACATGGCATGCATACCTAAACATCATTCCTATTCCTAGTACTTGCATGATCATAGCATATAAGGAAAGCATTACATCGAACATGACATATTTTCATAGACATTTATCCTACTACATAGAGCTTGTATGATCATGATACATAAGGTAAACATTGCATTTCATGCCTAAGCATGGTATCTATCCCAAGCATGCATAGGTAGGATTTCCATAACATTCTACCTACCATTCAAGTACATGGCATAGAACATAAACATTCATAATAAACCCTATTAAGCAAGGCATCCAATCATAACATACAACATAAAACATGGTGCTTAAGGTTAGGGTTATAGGTAACATGATTTCTACCACATGATTGAACCTATATATATATATCCTTCATGATAAGCATAAACCATCATTCTTTGAACCCTAACTCCACCCCAAACCCTAGATACATGGTTTGGCCAAAACCTATAAGGAGGAGTTCCATCAATTCCATAAACATGTAAAATAGCATAAGGTAAAGGAACAACCATACATCATCTATGAGACCAGAGAAAGCCATTAGGGCTCAT
This sequence comes from Boesenbergia rotunda, assembly GCA_024364735.1. Classification (NCBI taxonomy): domain Eukaryota; kingdom Viridiplantae; phylum Streptophyta; class Magnoliopsida; order Zingiberales; family Zingiberaceae; genus Boesenbergia; species Boesenbergia rotunda. The sequence goes on along the minus strand of JAGFNQ010007151.1, from coordinate 91,691 downwards.
GATTAGGGTTAACCCTAACCTTTAGCCCTCCTTCCTAGGGCTAGCCGAAACCTATAAGGCCATGGGTGCATGGAAAAATTCCATTAAAATCCCCAATCAACCATTGAACACCAATCATACCATACCATAGGGGCCATTGGGGCCCTTACTTGAAGCAAGTCCTAACTTTCTGCCCTATTATCAATCTTGGCCGAAACTTGTAGGGTCTCTAGGCCATGTGAAAATTCATATAAATCATCCTCCATCTCCCTTATATCATGATAATACACAAAGTACATACTTGAAGGGTTAAAACCAACCCTAGCCATGGAATCCTTGAGTAGTCCCAAGCCCTAAAGGGTCTTAGGGTAGTCCAAAAATTCCCCAAAAATTATATTTATCCCTCTAAACATTATAAGAATACATTAGAAACATGATTAAGATTTTTAGCATCCTCATGGACCCAAAAGTCCTTGGTGGCCGAAACCCTTAGGACTAGGGTTCTTGGTTTTTTTTTCTTTCAACATCAATCCCAAAAACCAACCATTATATTATTCTAAAAACATAAGGAACTATTATACCACAGGTAAGGGAGTCTTACCTTAGTTGATCTTGATTTTTAGACCTTAAAAGAGAAGGAAATTGTAAATCCCTTGGACACTTGAACCCCCTTGCCCTTGTAGCCTTGGAAAACCTTTAGATCTTGGTGATGAGACCTTCTTGTGGAGCTTTTCCAAGGGAGAACCTTTCCTTGAGGTTTCGGCTAGGATGAGGGAGGAGGAGGAAGAAAAATGAAATTGATGGAAGGAAGAAGGTAACTCCCAAACCCCCTTCTTTATAACACATTAAGGAGGGTAAGTGAAGAGTCATGGTGTCTTTTCCTCTTCCCTTAAGCCTTAACCAAACTCCATTTCATTTCCTCATAGCACTCCCTTGCTAGGTGAATTGGTTAGAGCATGCATGGTTGTACAAGAGGTCCAAGGTTCAATCCTTGGTCCATGCACCTTATTTTTATTTTATTTTTCCTTTTATTTTCTATTATTTTCCCCAAAATTCTAAAAATTCTCTAAAAATTCCCCCATAATTATGTTAATATTTCTCATTAAAACCCCTTTATATTTATATTAATTTTTACCTAAAATTCTCCAATAATTATGGTACTAAAAAGCCCATATAAGGCCCATTAGTACTTAGTTTTCTCAATTTAAATGAGAAAATATGGATTTCTAGGCCAAATTTTGTATTAATATTTCCAGGTCCCTCGGAAAATTATCTAGACATGCTCAATATTTTAAGAAAATATTAAGAGAATTTTCCGGGTCGTTACAATCCCCCATACCTCGTGAAAGTTCATCCTCGAACTTAGAATAGCTCTGGGTACTTGCGCCTCATCTCGTCCTCGCGTTCCCAGGTAGCTTCTTCGAACCGTTGACTTTGCCATAGGACCTTGACCAAGGGTACCTCCTTACTCCTCAGCTTCTTGACTTCCCTATCCAAAATCTGGATGGGTCTGCTCTCATAACTTAGGTCCTCCTGCACTTGTACTGTCTGTGGCTCGATCACTTGGTCCATATTTGGGATACACTTTTTAAGCAAAGACACATGAAATACGTTATGGATAGCTGACATCTCTGGAGGCAGCTCTAGCTCATATGCCACTTTACCGACTCTTTTCAGAATCAGGTACGGCCCCAAATAGTGCGGACTTAGTTTTCCTTTCTTCCCAAATCTTGTCACCCCCTTCATAGGAGCCACTTTGAGAAACACCCAATCTCCAACATTAAATTCCAGTGGTCTACGCCGGACATCGGCATAACTCTTCTGTAGGCTCTGAGCAGTTTCTATCCGTTGTCGAATATTCTGTATAGCTCGGGTGGCGCTGTCGATAACATCCGTTGTGAGCCCCATTTCCTTCTTTTCACCACCCTCGTACCAACAGATCGGAGACCTACATCTCCTCCCATACAAGGCTTCATAAGGTGTCATTCCGATAGTAGCTTGGTAGCTATTATTGTAAGCGAATTCTGCTAAGCATAGATATCGACACCAACTTCCCTTGAAATCCAGGGCACAAGCTCTCAACATATCTTCTAGTATTTGATTCACCCGTTCAGTTTGCCCGTCAGTCTGAGGGTGAAAGGCGGTGCTAAATCGCAATTTAGTGCCGAGAGACTTCTGAACGCATTCCCAAAAATGCGAAGTAAAGCGACCATCCCTATCTGAGATGATGGTCTTGGGAACTCCATGAAGCCTAATTACTTCCTTAACATATACTTGAGCCAGTTGCTCAATCGAATAAGTCATCTTGATCGCCAAGAAGTGAGCAGACTTTGTCAGCCTATCCACAATTACCCATATTGCATCATATCCATTCGTAGTCCTGGGAAGCCCTGAAATGAAATCCATAGAGATGTCTTCCCATTTCCCCTCCGGAATCGTTAGTGGCTGCAGAACTCCTCCGGGTCGCTGGTGTTCTGCTTTTACTTGCTGGCCAGTCCTGCAAGTACTAACATGCTGAGCCACATCCCTCTTCATACCGGACCACCAAAACCTCTCCTTCAGATCCTGATACATCTTGGTGGATCCTGGACGCATCGAATAAGGGGTTTCGTGAGCTTCCGTCAGTATTTTCCTTCGAAGCTCCGGATCATTAGGGATACATAGACGATCCCTAAGGTATAGTGCCCCCCCTTTGGCGATATGAAAACCATCGCCCTTTCCTTCTAGGATCTCCTGTTTTATTTTCTGGAGACTCAGATCACCATTTTGTTTTTCCAATATGTCCTCACATAGCGCGGGTGATATTGTCATGGTTAGCTCCATGATATACTTGCACGCATACATCATAATCATAATCACATACTTATTGTGATTTGGGTAAATCGACTCACATTATGCTTCCAAAACATTAGTCCTCAACCTGGGTTTATGAATTGTATTAGCCCATATTTGTCGTATGGTTACTATAGGGTAGATAAGATCTTATTTATTATATCACTAAAAATTTATTTATCCAGTCTTATAAGTCTATATACAAAACTATCCTCACTCAGTGAGCTAGATGGGCTGCCATCATACCCATAATAAAGAACATCATAGCGATGACTACCACCCCCTCGCTCATCTCCACTTGGCCTGCCTCCCCTTGGCCTGCCTCAGGATCTTCTACCGTTTCCATCGGGTCTTCTTCTTCAATCTCGAGAACTTCCTCGGCCACTCCAAGGTTTTCGAACATCGTTTCCTAACATCCGACATCCCGGGGTCTTCCTCAAACATCTCGAGCATCTCGGGATCCTCCTCGAATGGCTCGGGATCTTCCTCGTATATCTCAGGATCCTCTTCGGACGGCTCGGAATCCTCTTCGTACCTCTCGGGATCCTCCTCAAACGGCTCAGGATCCTCTTCGTACATCTCCGGATCCTCCTCAAACATCTCATGATCCTCCTCCGAGTCCTCCAGATCTTCCGGGAACTCATGGCGAAGAAGTTGCTTACATAATTCCGTGTATGAGAGACGACATCCGTGCTGCCCCCAGATCTGATGAGCAACCTCTCTAGCCCGATTGGGAAATGAGCGAAGCAGAGCTCTGATCCTATGATCATCCATGACTGGAAACCCTTCCTGCTCCAGTTTCCAGAACAGCCGATCTAATAACCCCATGTTGCCTTGAATTCCACAGGTCGGACTGTACTCCACTTTCTCTATTCGTCCCATCAGCTCGCGGCACCTCTCAGTGTAGTTCTCATGGAACATCTGGAATTGGAAAAAAAATGACATAGTTAGTACTAAACCGACCAAGTCAGTACAGAACCATTTTTTTTCAATTCGCAAATATATACAGAGAAAAACACACGCAAATCGGTTTCTTCTACCCTAGTGATTAAAATATATAACCACTTTTCCTACCCTTAAATTCTAAATATTTGATGAAAGAAGATAAAATATCGTTCATAGTTACATATCCTAAAGTACTTTTCATCATAAACATCGTTCATACTTGCATATCCTAAAATCATAAAACATCCTACTACTATAAGATATGTAAAGAGGTACTTACTTGGAAGCGGCAGGAAGAGGGCTTGATGTGTGTGTAGTGAGATGGTAACCGCTCTGATACCAACCTGTAACGCCCGCTTTTTTTTTCCCATAAAGCGGCGTTACGTTAACATGAGTAGGGCAGGTAGACATCATAAGGCAGCGGACTCACTTTAACTTTACTCATACATGCCCTACTACCATTCTTAACATAATGACATGGGAACTTGGCATATTGACTTCATACTTAAGCATCATATCATGTCATACTTAACCTCACATCATAGAGTTCCAAAAGTCATTATTCAAGCATATAGGTAACCAAGGTAAAGTTCTAACATAAACGGTAAACATATGGTTTCCTGGGCCAAGTCACTACCACACACATGCATTCTTGCCCTCCTGCTGCTTCCTCATTGTCCCCTTGAATGATCTGCGGTATAAGGAAATAAGACTATAAGCACACAGGCTTAGTAAGACTCTTTCCTACTCACAAAAAAAAACCATTCATCATTTCATAATGAGCACATGAAACATTAACATACTTGGTGCTCTACTTAGAACATAACAACTTGAATCACTTATCATATACTTGACATGACATGAACATAAACATAAGTGAACATTCCTAGCATGGCATGAGACATGGTATAAACGTAAACATAGTAAACATTCTAAGCATGGCATGATACATGGCATAAACGTAAACATAATAAACATTCTTAGCATGGCATAATACATGGTATAAACATAACATAATAAACATTCTTAACATGGCATAATACATGGTATAAACATAACATAATAACATTCTTAGCATGGCATAATACATGGTATAAACATGTCTATAAGGTGTAAACCAACCTGTATGGCATAAACATAGGCATACTTCCTATCATAGCATATGAGCCTCTTCTTAACATAATCATGACATAGATCATTTACTCTCATGCATATTTCTTAACATTAAGCGTAAGCATAAAACTTTATTAGCATAGCATAATGCATAACATGAATGAATGCATGAGTGGAATGCATATACATAAGGATGCTTAACTTTTAAAAACATACTTTTAAATGTTTAAACATAATCATCATATCATTGGGGTCCCCGGCTTGTACCACATACATACTGTTGGGACCGGGTGCATGTTGACATGGATACGGGTTCGTAATTTTTAAAAATAATTACGTGCAGCGGTTGAATTAGCATAAATAATTTCTCAAATTATTTTAACCACGTATCTAGCATGCAACCTTATGATGTGTGGACATGATCATAAATTAAAATTTTACAGAAAAGTAAACTAATTTACTCGTTACCTCGCGTAACTCGAAGTAAGGGACGAGATCCAACCGTAGCGTCCCTTGGAAGCTCCGCCTCTATTCGCGTCCACGCCGAGTTCTCTTCGAGATGACTTCGCAAAGCCACAAGTTTTGTGCCGATGAGAACTACTAGATTCTCTAAAGGCACAACTAGAAGATCAAGAGAGAAGAAAGGAATCTAACCACCAAGAGACGGAATCTAAATTCTGAGAAGGAAGGAGATGTGATCCGCTTGTTCTTCTCCGAGGTCGTCTTGGTGGATGAAGCTCACGCCCACCTTCGGAGTTGCGCCAGCCCTAGGGGAGGAGAGAGAGCCGGCCCTAGAGAGAGAGGGGCACCGGCCCTAGAAAGAGAGAGGCGTGTAGAGAGAGAGAGAGAGAGCAACTAATCTCTTGATTAATTGATTAGGAATTCAAGGCTTGCCTTTGGTTCCTTATATAGTTGCTTCTCCCTTGCCATGTCTCTCTCTTAACGGAATTAACGGAATTAATTTTCATAAGAAATTTATCTTATAATCTTTCTTATGAATAATTCCGTTATGCCTAGTTTTATTATAACTAACTTTATAATAAAACAAATACTTCTCTCCTTTAATTATGGAATAAATTTTATAAGAAATTTATAAACTTTCTTATTATGAAAAAATCAATTCATAATTGATTTTATAAAATTAAAATAAACCATTCCATGGATCATTTTAATTTCCATAAAAAGAATAAATTTCTAAAAATTTATTTATATAAATTTCTTTATACAAATTTATTTATCCATAATTTATAAAACAAATCGCGCTAGATTTATTTTATTAATTAAACCAATAAATTGGTTTCTTCCCCTTGTTGTGGCCGGTCAAACCAAAGGGGGTTAACACCCTCTTTGGCCGGCCAAACCGAGCCGAACCGATCGCGAATTAAACTCATTTAATTCGCCCAATAAGCCTTCAAAAGACTTAGCCATTTTAAGTTTCCGTTGCGCCTCTGACTAACTCAGATTCGACTTATTTCTCTTGATTGGAAAATCTAATTTTTAACTTGTTTTAAATCCCTCGGATTACTCGTAGTGCGTGTGACTAAATAGGCTTTCGATTTATGTTGGTCGTCTATAATTTACCAATTATAGAACGGTCATGAGTGGCACCTAGCAGTACATCATGACCCCCAATTAATCGAAAGATCAACGGTTTGACCTCAGAAGTAATTCCGAAACCCTTCAGCAGCTCTAATGAATCGTGCCCCATTCCCTTCACCATCTTATACCCACTTGGTTCAGGACACGGTCTATTTGTGTCAGTCCCCACTAGGCTGACTACGTCACACCTAGCCCAAGTAGTGTCTTTCTCGTCCTTTGGATTTCTAATTACTCTCATGTATTTAAGAGACTCGCACTCTAAACATGATATGCTCTGGCCAGAGGCTTTGAGTAACAATCCGACGATAGGCCTGGGTATACATCTCCTCGCAAGGAGTGGTGAATCCTTTGTAGGCTGGTCAAACATCTTCGGGCACTTCGGCTTATACCCAATCATCCTGGGTCCACACCTCCTAGGAGATGCTTGCTTAAGATGTTAAAGTATAAGTCTCCATGACCAAGATGACTTGAACACCGCAAGTCAAAGGAACATCGCACTTAAGCTGCAGTAAGAACTTCATTGACATATCTATATAGATTACCATATGAAGTTTTACAGCTAGTCACTCCAATGAACTAGTTCCCTTAACTAGCATCCATGTTTATCTCCGGACATCCCAATGTCACCAGCTAGTGAGAATCAGCTGATTAGAGAATAACCCATGCTAGTCTCAATAGAATTGATAATGTCCGTTTTTATCAATTCATCGACTAGGGATATTTTCAATACTTCACAATTGCACATTTAGAGATAATCACTAGTTGTGATCCCATCACAAATTCTCTTATGCAATGAATTGTATTGCGAACATTCAGTAGATGAGTTTAAGATCCCAATCAAATACGCAAACATGTATACTCAAATAGTGAATTATCATTTATTAAAATGAATATTTACAATCATAAGGCAATTGCCTTAGGACACTTCTCTCATATCACTAACACATACATCATAAGCGCGCATCCCTAGCAAATCCGAGGTAGCGAGCCCCGACCTACTAGGGTAAGGACAGCATAGTCGGTAGTTCTCGAACCGAGGCGTTCTTAAGGAGCCCATCCCTGTTGCACAGCTCCGGTAGTGCCAGAACCGTGGACAGCATAGTCGGTAGTCCATAACCGGGGCGTTCTTAAGGTGCTCATCCCTTGGACCCATACTTCGGTCCGGTACAAGCCAATTCATAAAGTAAAATACTTTACATGTTTCATCATTCATAAGACATTCATAGCATAACCATGTTACATAAAGCATGACTTCACACATGCTTGTCCTTTCATTATTCATACTTATTGCATAGCATCTTGATGCCTGGAAGGCATGAGCATTATCTTCATTCATAAACATGGTATGCATCTTCTTTCATTAACATGGCATGCATCTTTATTCATACAACATGGCATGCATCATTATTCATACAACATGGCATGCATCTTCATACATAAAACATGGCATGCATACCTAAACATCATTCCTATTCCTAGTACTTGCATGATCATAGCATATAAGGTAAGCATTGCATCGAACATGACATGTTTTCATAGACATTTATCCTACTACATAGAGCTTGTATGATCATAATACATAAGGTAAACATTGCATTTCATGCCTAAGCATGCTATCTATCTCAAGCATGCATAGGTAGGATTTCCATAACATTCTTCCTACCATTCAAGTACATGGCATAGAACATAAACATTCATAATAAACCCTATTAAGCATGGCATCCAATCATAACATACAACATAAAACATGGTGCTTAAGGTTAGGGTTATAGGTAACATGATTTCTACCACATGCTTGAACCTATATATATATATCTTTCATGATAAGCATAAACCATCATTCTTTGAACCCTAACTCCACCCCAAACCCTAGATACATGGTTTGGCCGAAACCTATAAGGAGGAGTTCCATCAGTTCCATAAACATGTAAGATAGCATAAGGTAAAGGAACAACCATACATCATCTATGATGTTAGTGATATGAGAGAAGTGTCCTAAGGCAATCGCCTTATGATGTAAACATTTATTTTAATAAATGATAATTCACTATTTGAGTGTACATGTTTTGTGTATTTGATTGGGATCTTAAACTCATCTACTGAATGTCCACAATACAACTCACAGCATAAGAGAATTTGTGATGGGATCACAACTAGTGATTATCTCTAATGTGTAATTGTGAAGTATTGAAATTATCCCTAGTCGATGAATTGATAAAAACGGACACTATCAATTCTGTCGAGACTAGCATGGGTTATTCTCTAATCAGCTGATTCTCACTAGCTGGTGACATTGGGATGTCTGGAGATAAACATGGATGCTAGTTAAGGGAACTAGTTCATTGGAGTGACTAGCTGTGAGACTTCATATGGGAATCTACATGTAGATATGTCAATGAAGATCTTACTGCGGCTTAAGTCCGATGTTCCTTTGACTTGCGGTGTTCAAGTCATCTTGGTCATAGAGACTTATACTTTGACATCTTAAGCAAGCATCTCCAAGGAGATGTGGACCCAGGATGATCGGGTATAAGCCGAAATGCCCGAAGATGTTTGAACAGCCTACAAAGGATTCACCACTCCTTGCGAGGAGATGTATACCCAGGCCTATCGTCGGATTGTTACTCAAAGCCTCTGGCCAGAGCATATCATGTTAAGAGTGCGAGTCTCTTAAATACATGAGAGTAATTAGAAATCCAAAGGACGAGGAAGACACTACTTGGGCTAGGTGTGACGTAGTCAGCCTAGTGGGGACTGACACCATAGACCGTGTCCTGAACCAAGTGGGTATAAGGTGGTGAAGGGAATGAGGCACGACTCATTAGAGCTACGGAAGGGTTTCAGAATAATTTCTTCTGAGGTCAAACCGTTGATCTTTCGATTAATTGGGGATCATGATGTACTACTAGGTGTCACTCATGATCGTTCTATAATTAATGGGTTAATTATAGACGGCCAACATAAATCGAAAGCCTATTTAGTCACACGCAATATGAGTAATCCGAGGGATTTAAAACGAGTTGAAAATTGGATTTTCCGATCAAGAGAAACAAGTCGAATCTGAGTTAGTCAGAGGCGCAATGGAAGCCAAAAATGGCTATGTCTTTTGAAGGCTTTTTGGGCGAATTAAATGAGTTTAATTCGCGGTTTATTGGGTTGGTTTTGGCCGGCCAAAGAGGGTGTTAAACCCTCTTTGGTGGCCGGCCAAATAAGAGGAGAAAAACCAATTTAATTGGTTTAATTAATAAAATAAATCTAGTGTGATTTATTTTATAAATTATGGATAAATAAATTTGTATAAAGAAATTTATATAAATAAAATTTGTAGAAATTTATTCTTTTATGGAAGATTAAAATAATCCATGAATTGGTTTATTTTAATTTTATAAAATCAATTATGAATTGATTTTTCCATAATAAGAAAGTTTATAAATTTCTTATAAAAATTTATTCCATAATTTAAAGAGAAGAAGAATTAGTTTATTATAAATTAGTTTATAATAAAGACTCGGTTTAAACGGAATAATTGATAAGAAAATTTATAAGATAAATTTCTTATAACTAATTCCGTTAATTCGGTTTAGAGGGAGACTTAGCAAAGGAGTTGCTACTATATAAAGGAACCAAAGGCTAGCCCTTATTCCTAACTAATTAAGAGATTAAGAATTCTCTCTCTCTCTCTTAATCTCTCCTCTCCTCCTTCTCTTCTTCCTCCCTTAGGGTCGGCGCACCCTAGCTCCTCTAGGGCCGGCGCCCAACCACAACCAAGGAGGTGGTGCCGTGAGCATTAAAGAAGAAGGAGAACCCGAACACGAAGAAGAAGAAGCGGATAGCGATTCCTCTCTTCCCGGAATTCGATTCCGTTACTTCGTTGGTTAGTTTTTCCATTATTTCTCTTGTCCTTCTAGTTGTGCCTTCCGAGAATCTAGTAGTTCTCGTCGGCACAAAACTCGTGACTTTGTGAAGTCATCCCGAAGAGAACTCGGCGTGGACGCGAATAGAGGCGGAGCTTCCAAGGGACGCTACGGTTGGATCTCGTCCCTTACTTCGAGTTACGAGAGGTACTTAGTAAATTAGTTTACTTTTCCGCAAAGTTTTATTTTATGATTATGTCAACACACCATAAGATTGCATGCTAGATACGAAGTTGAAATAATTTAGGAAATTATTTTATGCAAACTCTTTCGCTGCACGTAAAAATTTTAAATTTTACGAACTCGTATCCTTGTCGACATGCACCCGGTCCCAACAGAATAAGCATAAACCATCATTCTTTGAACCCTAACTCCACCCCAAACCCTAGATACATGGTTTGGCCGAAACCTATAAGGAGGAGTTCCATCAGTTCCATAAACATGTAAGATAGCATAAGGTAAAGGAACAACCATACATCATCTATGAGACCAGAGGAAGCCATTAGGGCTCATGATTAGGGTTAACCCTAACCTTTAGCCCTCCTTCCTAGGGCTAGCCGAAACCTATAAGGCCATGGGTGCATGGAAAAATTCCATTAAAATCCCCAATCAACCATTGAACACCAATCATACCATACCATAGGGGCCATTGGGGCCCTTACTTGAAACAAGTCCTAACTTTCTGCCCTATTATCAATCTTGGCCGAAACTTGTAGGGTCTCTAGGCCATGTTAAAATTCACATAAATCATCATCCATCTCCCTTATATCATGATAATACACAAAGTACATACTTGAAGGGTTAAAACCAACCCTAGCCATGGAATCCTTGAATAGTCCCAAGCCCTAAAGGGTCTTAGGGTACTCCAAAAATTCCCCAAAAATTATATTTATTCTCTAAACATTACAAGAACACATTAGAAACATGATTAAGATTTTAGCATCCTCATGGACCCAAAAGTCCTTGGTGGCCGAAACCCTTAGGACTAGGGTTCTTGGTTTTTTTTTCTTTCAACATCAATCCCAAAAATCAACCATTATATTATGCTAAAAACATAAGGAACTATTATACCACAGGTGAGGGAGTCTTACCTTGGTTGATCTTGATTTTTAGACCTTAAAAGAGAAGGAAATTGTAAATCCCTTGGACACTTGAACCCCCTTGCCCTTGTAGCCTTGGAAAACCTTTAGATCTTGGTGATGAGACCTTCTTGTGGAGCTTTTCCAAGGGAGAACCTTTCCTTGAGGTTTCGGCTAGGATGAGGGAGGAGGAGGAAGAAAAATGAAATTGATGGAAGGAAGAAGGTAACTCCCAAACCCCCTTCTTTATAACACATTAAAGAGGGTAAGTGAAGAGTCATGGTGTCTTTTCCTCTTCCCTTAAGCCTTAACCAAACTCCATTTCATTTCCTCATAGCACTCCCTTGCTAGGTGAATTGGTTAGAGCATGCATGGTTGTACAAGAGGTCCAAGGTTCAATCCTTGGTCCATGCACCTTATTTTTATTTTATTTTTCCTTTTATTTTCTATTATTTTCCCCAAAATTCTGAAAATTCTCTAAAAATTCCCCCATAATTATGTTAATATTTCTCATTAAAACCCCTTTATATTTATATTAATTTTTACTTAAAATTCTCCAATAATTATGGTACTAAAAAGCTCATATAAGGCCCATTAGTACTTAGTTTTCTCAATTTAAATGAGAAAATATGGATTTCTAGGCCAAATTTTGTATTAATATTTCCAGGTCCCTCGGAAAATTATCTAGACATGCTCAATATTTTAAAAAAATATTAAGAGAATTTTCCGGGTCGTTACACGTTTACTGCGGGCAATACTATAATCGCGTAAAAACCAGTTACAGAAATGGAATTACAATTTAAGTACAGTACTGAGATTAAGCTCTTCTTTTTACCGACGTCCGATGTAGATTTCTTTTTCTGGAGCAGGAGGACATCGTCGGCGCTTGTATCTTGAGTCGGGAGGTTGCCGGAGCAGAGCGCGGAAGCCGAATAGCGTAGAAGCGTTGAAAGAATTCGTTGTACCAAGCCTCGGGGTCGAGGGCCCTTTTATAGGCCTTGGGGGCGCCCGGAATGTCGGGGGCGCCCCCCAACGTGTCGGCCAATCCGCCATTCCCTCGGTCAACTTCTCATCCCTTCAAACTCGGGATCACATCTTGACCGGGGCGCCCGGGACGCTAGGGGCGCCCGGGTTGACTGGGTCAAATCTTATCCCTTTGGATTGGCTGGCTTCTCTTCGTAGGCTTGCACTGGGGTCGCCCTGAGTGCTAGGGGCGCCCGGGAGCAGCGGGGGCGCCCGGGAGCAGCGGGGGCGCCCGGGAGATGAGCTGTCGAAGCCTGCCTTTGTTTTATGTGTTTTGTGTTCACCTTGGGGGCGCCCGGGACACTCCGAGCACCCTGGTCAGCTGTTGCCTCATTCCTTTGAGGCTCTCTGAGCTACAGACACTCGTTCCTTCGGTCCTGCATCCAGGGTTAGTCCAAAACACTATAAAACAATAAGATGTTAGTTTATACAACCTTAGCTATCTTGGTTCTGACTTTGGGCCTCCAAAATGGAGCCCTAGGTCGAACCGACGCCTACTGTTCCCTCGACGGGGAACGCGTCCTCACCTACTCCTCTCGGTAGAATGTACCTGATGCCAACCGCTCCTCTGGTTGGACTTTTGCCTGGCGGTCCTTTGCCAGGTCTTGGATACCGAGCTGTCCTTCGCCCGGTGCCTAGCATTCCTTCGCTAGGGCTTCAGTCCCAAGCTGTCCTTCGCCTGGCGCCTAGCAGTCCTTCGCTAGGGCTTTAGTACCCTGGCATTACTTCGCCAGTACCTAGCAGTCCTTCGCTAGGGCTTTTTACCCTGGCATTCCTTTGCCAGTGCCTAGCAGTCCTTTGCTAGAGCTTTTTACCCTGGCATTCCTTCGCCAGTGCCTAGCAGTCCTTCGCTAGGGCTTTTTACCCTGCACACTAGAGTGACATGTTAGATAGCAAGTAAGACTTAACTTTTGAGCCCTGTTGCCATTATCAAAACTCAGGTTCGACTTGGGTGTTTTCTGCACCAACAATCTCCCCCTTTTTGATTTATGGCAACCCTGGTTCAAAAAGTTAAGTTTAATCAAGGCATATACAAATTATTTTTTGTTCCCTCCCCCTGGAAGGAATCTCCCCCTAGATTTTTCAAAAATTCGTGGGGTTTTCGACACTAAGTTCTAAGTTTAAAGTTTGGATTTTTACTTAGAAAATTTTTAAAAAAATTATACTTGTAGAGAATTTTTGAGTTCAAATACTTAGTAAATTTTGAAAGCTTAAGTTTATTTAGACAACTTTGAAAACTTAAGTTTAAGAAGGATTTTCAAACTTTAGTTTGAGTACCAACAAATTGAAAGTTTTAAGTTTATGAAACTTCAAAAAAGTTTTGAAAAACTCTAAGTTTTAAAGTACTTCGTGAAGTTAACACAAACCTAAGTACTTCTGAAAAGCTTAAGTTTTTCTGAAAAACTTAAGTACTTTTGAAAAGTTTAAGTACTTTAAAAAGTTTTGACAAGCTTAAGTAAGAAAATTTTTTAACAAGCTTAAGTACTAGGAAAGTTTTGAAAAGCTTAAGTACTTTGAAAGGCTTAAGTGAGAAAATTTTTGACAAGCTTAAGTACTAGGAAAGTTTTGAAAAGCATAAGTACTTTGAAAAGCTTAAGTAAGAAAAACTTAGTGCTTTAGTACTTTGAAAAACTTAGTACTTTAGAAAAGCTTAGTTAAGTACTTTTTGAATAAAGGATAGATTTTGAAATTTCGAGAGAAAAATATTCTACAAAAAAAATTTTAAACAAAAAATTTTAAATTCTCTCCTTTCTTATCTCTCCCCCTTTGCCATATATCAAAAAGATAAATAGAGCAGAAATTAAATTGCATAACGAAAATAACTTTCATAATGGAAAATATTTGCATGATTTTGCTGTACTGAACCAATTCATGATAAGACTTAAACCAAATCAGTTAATTTTCTCTTGTAGGGACCTGTCTAACCCAATTAGCTACTTACTAACTGTTATAAACAGTAGTTTTTGCTAGGATTAGTCAAGTTAAGTGTTTTTGTTTAAGTTAGATTTTCTAAACTTGACACTTAACTTATTGCTGTGTAAGTTGTATTTAGTGCCCCAATTACTGCAGATGCACTGACTTAAAGCATCTTGAATTAAGGCAAAGACCTAAGCATCTCAACCCTTTCTAGGTTATCAATCAAAAAGTACCCTGAGGTGCTTGTGAGATGCTGGCTTCTAACTCTATAGGTGCATGCAGTTCTAGGGTTAGGGCCTAGGCTAAGTCCATTTGCGAAAAAGCCCTAGTTTTGAGAGGGGGTAGTTTTGAAATAAAACTAAGAAAATTTTTTTAAAAAAACTGATTTTGAAATTAAATAAAATAGTTTTTCAAGTTCTTTTAGAAACTGATTTTTAAATCAAGTAAAGCAGTAAGAAATTAAAAATTAGAGTTAACCTATTCTAGAGAGCACAATCCTAACTGCCTTCTTAGTGAGCTGAACTCAGACTCAGGTAAGGGTTTTGTGAGTATGTCAGCTAGGTTGGATTTAGAGTCTATATGCTTAAGTATTATTTCACCCCTTGCTACATGGTCTCTTACAAAGTGATGTTTGACTTCTATGTGTTTGGTTCTGGAATGTTGGATTGGATTTTTAGTTAGATTAATTGAACTTATATTGTCAATAAATACTTGAGTTTGGGTGTAGTTAAGCTGGAAGTCCTTAAGAGTGTGTAACATCCATAAAAGTTGTGCTACACACTCTCCTAAGGCTACATACTCAGCTTTAGTTGTGGACAGAGCTACACAGTGTTGTTTTCTGCTGCACCAACTTACTAGACTATTTCCTAACAGTTGGCAGCTTCCAGTTGTGCTCTTTCTATCTAATTTACAACCAGCATAGTCAGAATCCAAGTATCCTGACAAATTGAAGGTTGAGGTTCTAGGATACCAAATCCCTACATTTAGGGTGCCCTTTACATATCTTAGTATTCTTTTTAGGGCTGCTAAGTGTGTTTCCTTAGCACAGGTTTGGTATCTAGCACACATCCCTATAGCAAAAAGAATGTCAGGTCTGCTGGCTGTAAGGTACAGTAGACTACCTATCATACTTCTATAGAGTTTAAGGTCCACTGGTTTACCATCAGGATCACTATCTATTTTTACATTAGTGGTCATGGGGGTACTTATGCTTTTAGAGTTATCCATTTTGAATTTCTTTATTAACTCTTTAGCATATTTGGATTGATGGACATAGTTTCCATCCCTAGTTTGTTTAATTTGTAAGCCTAGGAAAAAGTTAAGTTCACCAACTAGGCTCATTTTAATTTCGTTTTCCATTATTTTAACAAATTCTTTTAGAAAGTTCGAGTTGGTGGACCCAAAGATTATGTCATCTACGTAAATTTGGGCAATAAATATATCTTTTCCTAGGGTTTTAATAAATAGGGTTGAGTCAATTTGTCCTTGTTTAAATTCTTTAGAGATTAAGTAAGTTGATAAACGTTGATACCAGGCCCTAGGTGCTTGTTTTAGTCCATATAGTGCTTTAGTTAGTTTGTAAACGTGGTCAGGTTTGTCTAAGTCCTCAAACCCAGGGGGTTGTCCTACATAAACTTCTTCTTTAATGAATCCATTTAGGAAAGCTGACTTTACATCCATTTGATATAGCTTAAATCCTTTATGGGATGCAAAGGCTAACAACATTCTAATAGACTCAAGTCTAGCTACTGGGGCATATGTTTCATCGTAATCTAATCCCTCTACTTGGCTGAATCCCTTCGCTACTAAGCGAGCTTTATTTCTAACTATTTCTCCTTGATCATTTAGCTTATTCCTAAAGACCCACTTGGTGTCAATGACGGATTTGCCCTCAGGTTTAGGTACTAATTCCCAGACTTGGTTTCTCTCAAATTGAGCTAATTCTTCTTGCATAGCTATGATCCAATCAGGATCAGGTAGGGCTTCCTCTATAGTTTTGAGTTTAATTTTTGATATCATAGCTATTTGACTAAGGTTTCTATAAGAGGATCTAGTCCTGACTCCTAGAGTTGGATCACCCACAATTTGATCGGTTGGGTGACTAAGTCTGGGTTTCTTGGTTCTTCTAGAACTTGGTTCAGCCTCAGGTCCGGCTGGTCGGTTTGGTTCACTATTTGATTTGACTCCTTGGGCTGGTTCATTTGTTGGTTCAATAATTGGTTCAGTTGACTCATTAATTGGTTCAATAGTTAGTTCGTTTAAGGGTTCAATTAAATGTTCAATAGTTTGTTCATTATTTTCTTGATCAGAATTTGATGAGGTTAGGTCTGGATTATCAGATTTTGAGTTGATTTCTTCATCAAATATTAAGTTTGTTGTTTCTTCAATTTTCTTAGTTTGTTTGTTGTAAACTCTATAGGCTCTACTTGTGGTTGAGTATCCTAGGAAGATACCTGGGGTTGACTTGGACTGAAATTTCCCTAAATAGTCTTTGGTGTTTAGGATATGGACTTTGCATCCAAAGACCCTTAGGTAGTGTAGATTTGGGAGTCTATGGTATTACAGTTCATAGGGTGTTTTGTTGTGTCGCTTGTTAATCAGAACCCTATTTTGGATGTAACAAGCCGTACTAATCGCTTCTGCCCAATATTGGTTTGCTAAGTTAAATTCGTTGAGCATAGCCCTAGCGGCTTCCTGTAATGTTCTATTCCTTCTTTTGACTATCTCATTTTGTTGGGGGGTTCTAGGACATGAAAATTCATGTAAATACCAATACCTTACAGAATTCCTCAAACCGTTGATTTTCAAATTCTCCCCCATGGTCACTCCTAAGTCTTTTAATTTTAGTATCGTTTTGATTTTCAATTAATTTACAGAATTCATTAAATAGGTTTAGGGTTTCATCTTTGGTTTTTAGAAACCTAACCCAGGTGAACCTAGAGTAATCATCAACTATTACTAAGCAGTATCGGTTCCCGCTTAGTGACTTGGCTCCATGTGAATCAAATAGGTCAAGGTGCAGGAGCTCAAGTGTGGTTTGAGTTAGGTCAGATTGGATTAGTTTGTGATTAGATTTGGTTTGTTTACCTTGATTACATGATTCACATATTAGGTTTTCATTGTTTTTAATTTTGGGGATACCTTTGATTAAGCCAAGTTGGGTGACTTTTGAGATAGTTCTCAGATTAGTGTGACCTAGTCTCCTATGCCAGAGATTTGATTGTTCTAACTGAGTTAACATACATTTGGGTACTAGGGGAAGGTTTATGGTGTATACATTATTTTTTCTAGTGCCCTTAAGCATGATTTCTGAGTCTTGTACATTTCTAATCAGGCAGTTAGAATTGTTGAAGGTGACTATATAACCAGAATCACATAACTGACTTATGCTAAGCAAGTTAAAATTGAAGTTTTCAACCAAAAGAACTTTCTTAATAACAAAGTTAGATTTGAGTTCAATATTACCTGACCCAATTACCTTGAGTGTAGCATTGTTGCCAAATGCCACTGAGCCTAGGTTCTTGAACTTGAGTTTGGTGAACTTCAATTTATCTCCAGTCATGTGTCTGGAGCAACCGCTATCCAACATCCATTGGTCCAAATCTTTATGTTCCTACACATAAAGAGTTTTATTGATTTGGATCCAATTAGAGTCAGGAATAGCTTAAATTGAGTTTCACTGCCTAGTCTGTCTCACCCAAATCTAGGGTTTTCAACCACGTTAGCCTTATAGGTTTTGTGAGACAGGTTTTGATAAGTAAAATTATTTTGTAAAATTAATTTTTATTTAGAAAACCTTAAATTAATTTTTGAAAACAGTTAAATTTATTTTGAAAGGAAATGTTTGAATCTATACTTAACTGAAAATTTATGTTAGATTTGAATTTGACAAAAAGTAATTTGAATTTGAAATTCAGAAATTGGCTTCCAGGTCTTGGCGAGGCACTAGGCCTTCTTTGGCCGTAGCCTTATTGGATCATCAACCCTTTCCTTGACAAAGCCGTTTAATGAAATTTCATTTTCAAAATTAATCTTTGAAAAGTTCTGGTCTAACTAGTTTGGGTTTTGGATCGGTAGCTTCGGCTAGTTTCACCAGTCTAAAGAGACCAAGTGTACTTGATCTTATTAGAATTGGTTTCCCTAACGTACTATCATCTCACCTCCACCCAATACTATGTTGTCAAGTTTCAGTTAAGTTTGTTCAGTCCTTATACTAACCATTCCTAAGTCTAAGCATGGTAAATTGCAGAAATTTAAATAAACAATCAATCAAGCAAATTGCAAGAATTAAATTCTATTTAATAATAAATATAGTTTTTAATTTGGCTCCCCCTGCACTAAAGCCACGGTAATGATTAGGCAAGATGTGAATCTTGTCCTTGGGGATCCAATACTGATTTGATCCAGTTGGTTTGTTCAGGTACAGTTTAGGTACCCATGCCTGAACTTTACTTCTGAACTGATTCAGTACAGCAAAGTAAGATCTTTGTCGGGATTTAGTTCTATAGCCAAGTCCGGATCGATTTAGAACGGACTTCTGTTTTCCAAGAATCATGTCAAGACCCTTGGAACCAGAAGTGAATCGTTCTAAGGCAGCTCTAAGATCCTTAACCTGAGTTTTCAGGGAGGAGTTTTCTTTCTCAAGTTTTTCAACTTGAGTAGGAGTTCCTTCTTGAACTTTCTCGGTTAAGGATTTAGAGTCAGCTCCCTCTTTCAGGAGTTTTACTTCCTGTCGGAGGGATTCGACTCGGAGTTTGGCTTTCGCCAAATCTCAAGAAAGATACGAAATAAGTTCATTTAACTGACTTCTATTGAAACCACTTACCTTGATTTCACTGTCTTTTGAAAAGGTTAGTCTGCCGTCGTCCTGTTCTGACTCTGACTCGGTCCCGACTTCTTCTGAGGCGGTCAGGGCTAGTAGGTTTGACTGGGGTGCTTCTTCTTCTTCTTCTGAGGAAGATTCGTCCCAGGTTGCTTGGAGTGCTTTCTTTCTTCTTGTCTTCTTGGTCTCCTTCAGGTTCGGACACTCTGTCTTGTAGTGGCCCTTCTTCTTGCACTCGTAGCAAGTCACGTTGGGCTTGTTTTTGTCATTTGCGGGTTCAGCTGGTTCGTCTTTTCTTCGGTTTGTTTTCCGTCTGTTGGTTTGGTTCTTCAATTCTTTATAGTAGCTTCGGGCCAGTCGGACCAGCTTAGGTCGATCTCCTTCTTCGTCTTCTGAGTCTGAGTCTGAGTTAGACTCGGGTTCAGGTTGTGGCTTCTTCTTTGTTGACCTTCCAGTTTTTCCTGCAACAAAGGCAATACCTTTCTCGGCCAAATTGCAGTTAGTTTGTTCATGCAGTTCTAATTCGGAAAACAATTCATCTAATTTTATTTTTGAAAGATCCCTTAAGACCTTGTATGCATCTACCATAGATGCCCACAAGGTGTTTCTAGGGAAAGCATTTAAGGCATACCTTATTAGGTCACGGTTTTCGACCTTGTGACCAATAGTATGTAGACCGTTCATAAGTTCCTGGATTCGGGGGTGAAGCTGAGCGGCCGTTTCGTTGTCGATCATTTTTATTGTATACAGCTTGTTCAGGAGCAGATCTCTCTTACTGATCCGAGTGTCTGATGTTCCTTCGTGCAGCTCGATCAGTTTTACCCACAGCTCCTTGGCACTGTTGAAGGGGCCCACCCAGCTCAGCTCCTCCTTTGTTAAGCCGCATTGAAGGGTCTGAGTTGCCTTTGCATCGGCTTCAATTTTGCGCTTCAGAGCGTTGTCCCATTTTGAGTAGGTTTGCAGTACTCCTTCAGCGTTCTTCGGAATCTCCAGTCCGGACTGGATGATTATCCACATGTCCACCTGAGTTTTCAGGTGGACCTCCATTCGACTTTTCCAGTAGGAAAAGTCTTCTCCACTGAAAAGTGGAGGTCTGGCGGTGCTGAATCCTTCTTGCATGGCCATTAGGGATTGTATCTGAAAAAAAAACTAAGAAACGAACTTTGTCCCAAGACTTGGTCTTGGATTAGTAGTGCAGGATAAGGAAAATAAAATATCGAGCGGTGTTGCACCAACCTCGATTAACGAGAGGAAATTCGAACGAAGAATATATTAGAAAAAAATTCGAACGAAAAAAATAAGAATAAATCCGAAAAAAAATTTCAAACTGGTGGTTGCACCAAATTTGAACTTCCCCGCTCTGATACCACTTGTTGGATCGAGAGAACCGATAGAGGGGGGTGAATATCGGAAAGCGTTCGGATTTGAAAAGAGAATGCGTAGCGGAAGATTAAAAACAAAAACACGGAAACACAGATATTTTTACTTGGTTCGGAGCCTAGGTCGACTCCTACTCCAAGGCCCATGGTTGCTGACCGTTTACTACGGGCAATACTATAATCGCGTAAAAACCAGTTACAGAAACGGAATTACAATTTAAGTACAATACTGAGATTGAGCTCTTCTTTTTACCGACGTCCGATGTAGATTACTTTTTCCGGAGCAGTAGGACGTCGTCGGTGCTTGTATCTTGAGTCAGGAGGTTGCCGGAGCAGAGCGCGGAAGCCGAAGAGCGTAGAAGCGTTGAAAGAATTTGTTGTACCAAGCCTCGGGGTCGAGGGCCCTTTTATAGGCCCTGGGGGCGCCCGGAACATCGGGAGAGCCCCCCCCACATGTCGGCCGATCCGCCTTTCCCTCGGTCAACTTCTGATCCCTTCAAACTCGGGATCACATCTTGACCGGGGCGCCCGGGACGCTGGGGGCGCCCGGGTTGACTGGGTCAAATCTTATCCCTTTGGCTTGGTTGGCTTCTCTTCGTAGGCTTGCACTGGGGGCGCCCGGAGCGCTGAGGGCGCCCGGGAGCACGGGGGCGCCCGGGAGATGAGCTGTCGAAGCCTGCCTTTGTTTTGTGTGTTTTGTGTTCACCTTGGGGGCGCCCGGGACACTCCGAGCGCCCTGGTCAGCTGTTGCCTCATTCCTTTGAGGCTCTCTGAGCTGCAGACACTCGTTCCTTCAGTCCTGCATCCAGGGTTAGTCCAAAACACCATAAAACAATAAGATGTTAGTTTATACAGCCTTAGCTGTCTTGGTTCTGACTTTGGGCCTCCAAAATGGAGCCCTAGGTCGAACCGACGCCTACTATTCCCTCGACGGGGAACGCGTCCTCACCTACTCCTCTCGGGAGAATGTACCTGATGCCAACCGCTCCTCCGGTTGGACTTTTGCCTGGCGGTCCTTTGCCAGGTCTTGGATACCGAGCTGTCCTTCGCCCAGTGCCTAGCATTCCTTCGCTAGGGCTTCAGTTCCAAGCTGTCCTTCGCCTGGCGCCTAGCAGTCCTTCGCTAGGGCTTTAGTACCCTGGCATTCCTTCGCCAGTGCCTAGCAATCCTTCGTTAGGGCTTTTTTGTAACGCCCGCCCTTATATCTACTCTCGGGGCGGGGTTACGTTCAATCAATCATATAATTATTTTAACATAACATAAAAATAATGCAAGAGTGTGAGGACTAAGTACTCAGCATGTTTGTCTAAAACCATCAAGTGATACTTACAAGTACTAAGCATACTAATCAGTACATGCTAATCAAATATCATGCTTGGATCATTAGAATATGGTGGGTGTATAGTAAGTTTAGTAGCACATAAATCATGATAGTGAGGTTATACATTCCATTGCATAATATTAGTTCATCAAATTGAGTCTAAAGGAAGTCTAGAACATCATGTGTAATTTCTTAATTAAGAGTAATCACTAACATTCATTATCGAGAAAACATTATCATAAGCATAGTAAAGTAGATATAGAATCATTCTTTCCCGAGCCACCACCCCACACATCTTCAGCCTTCTTGCCTCTTCCTTTAGTTTAAGTGTTCCTTACCCTTATCTGCAGCATAAGACAACACATAAACTAGTAAGCACAAATGCTTAGTAAGGATCCTGTCCTACTCGCAAAATCCATACGAAAGAATACAACATGCACACATAATAAATCATAAGCATGAGTTCATCACAGCATACTGTACATCAAAGTTTCTAAGCATGCAGTATATAGTATCTTAAGCATACCCATCACATATAATAAATGGTTTCAAAACAATTCCATAAAGGTATTACTTAAAAATACATCAACATCATATAGGGCCCAGTTGTGTACCACATAATGCGCGTTCCCTAATGACTTGGGGTAGCGAGCCACCAATCTCATTAGAGCAGGACCCTTCCGTCCTATCGGAGCCATGACCTTAAGTTAACATGCACCCCGGATTTGTTTAACGACCCCCTTCCGAGTCGGGTACACAACTTACAAAGTAAAATACTTATCATGTCTTTACATATATGCTAAGGAGTACTCCAAATTCACTTCTCAAGGGACACACCACTCTTCAAGGGTGCTCATGATCCCATAGGGACACACCACACAACATAAGGGGTGCTCTTGATCCCATACTTAGTGGAGTATCCTTTCAAGCATTTTATCATACACATCACATGCAATTCATAAGGGTGCCCCATGGGCTATAAGCATGCTCATACATACATCATATTTCAACCACTTAAGCATACTTTATATATGACAAGATTGGCCACATAAATCACATTCATATCATAGGAAGTGGTAGCATGCCTCATGGGTTGATTTAGTTCTTCCTAACCCTAAACCTAAGGTTTGGCCGAAAGTCAGGGGTAGGGGTAGCTTAGGTTTTGACATCAAACATCCCATACAAGTATCACATATATATACATCATGTATCATACTAAGCATAGCATACATCATGGGGTAACCAACCTTCACAAACCCTAATGTTCATGCCTTGGCCGAAAGTTCCATACTAGGGCAAATCAAGTTTTCCAATCAAGCCTTCCATCTAAACATCACATGCATATACATATCATCTTACTAAACATAAACATATCTCATAGGGTAGTATAACCTTCACGAACCCTAACTTTAGGGTGTTGGCCGAATGGTGTAGGGTAGGGGGAATTAGGGTTTTTGAAATCAAACATTCACACGAGCATTTACACAAACACCTCACATACATATCATGCCATTTATTAAGCATATATTACATCATAGGATAATCATGCAACCCTAAACCCTAATCCTTCTAGGGTTGGCCGAAAGTGTAGGGTAGGGAAAAAGTTGGGTTTTTGTAACCAAACATTTATACAAACACCTTGTCTACACTATCATATAATACACTAAACATAAAATCCATCATAGAGTAATTCAACTCTTAATCCCTAATTTCTATGCCTTGGCCGAAACTTGTAGGGGGTGCAAACCCTAGTTTTTGTTATCACAACTTGAAGGAAATCAACATACATATATACCCTAAGTCCCAAGGGGTCTTCTCATGTATCAAGGAGTAACCAAGGCCTTCCCTTAAGGGGTGGCCGAAACTTACATAAGGCAAATCTCCATTTTCGAAAACCACAAGAAGAAGGAAATCATACACAACAATTACACTGCAGGCGAGGGGATACTTACATCCTTTCGCTTGAATTTCACCTTCTCTAAATCTTTAGGGTACCCTTGGTTGAAGTAAGAGTGAGAATTTCCTTTGTTAAAACTTCTCTAGAACCCTTGGCCCTAGTAGAGGGCAAGATCCTTGGATGGGGTCTTCTTCCTTCCAATTCCCTAGGGTTAGAACCCTAGGGTGTACTTTTCGAAAATGAAAAGGAAAGGGGGAGAGTGAATTTCGGTTTTGCAGTGGGGAAGAAGAAGAAGAAAATGAAACTTCTTTCCCTCTCTCTTATTTATACTATTCTCATGAAGGGACATGTCTCTTCACCTCCCTAGCTTTAACTAGCACGTTTCTTATTCTCTCAACATGAAATACTCCTTGGTGCAATGGTTAAGACATGGTTAGTGCAACTAGGAGGTTCAAGGTTCGATCCTTGCTTCCTCCTCTCTACACATTCTTTTTATCACATTTTGCACTAATCCATATCAAAGCCCATTAAGCCAAGCCCATCATGACATTTCATAATAATGTTTCATGAATTCTTCATATTTCATATGGGAAAAATTGGGGTGTTACAATCCCCCATATCTTATAAAAAGTTCGTCCCGAACTTAAAACAGTTCCGGATACTTTAATCGAAAAATTGGGGTGTTACATTTTTACCCTGGCATTCCTTCGCCAGTGCCTAGCAGTCCTTCGCTAGGGCTTTTTACCCTGCACACTAGAGTGACATGTTAGATAGCAAGTAAGACTTAACTTTTGAGCCCTGTTGCCATTATCAAAACTCAGGTTCGACTTGGGTGTTTTCTGCACCAATAATCTCCCCCTTTTTGATTTATGGCAACCCTGGTTCAAAAAGTTAAGTTTAATCAAGGCATATACAAATTATTTTTTGTTCCCTCCCCCTGGAAGGAATCTCCCCCTAGATTTTTCAAAAATTCGTGGGGTTTTCGACACTAAGTTCTAAGTTTAAAGTTTGGATTTTTACTTAGAAAATTTTTAAAAAAATTATACTTGTAGAGAATTTTTGAGTTCAAATACTTAGTAAATTTTGAAAGCTTAAGTTTATTTAGACAACTTTGAAAACTTAAGTTTAAGAAGGATTTTCAAACTTTAGTTTGAGTACCAACAAATTGAAAGTTTTAAGTTTATGATACTTCAAAAAAGTTTTGAAAAACTCTAAGTTTTAAAGTACTTCGTGAAGTTAACACAAACCTAAGTACTTCTGAAAAGCTTAAGTTTTTCTGAAAAACTTAAGTACTTTTGAAAAGTTTAAGTACTTTAAAAAGTTTTGACAAGCTTAAGTAAGAAATTTTTTTAACAAGCTTAAGTACTAGGAAAGTTTTAAAAAGCTTAAGTACTTTGAAAAGCTTAAGTGGGCCTTGGAGTACAAAAGTGTCATTTTTACTAAACGCCCGTCCCTTAAGTGAGCTTTAGGGACCGACGACCGGAAGTGTCACTTTGAAAAGCTTTTAGTGTCACGCCCATCCCTTACCGTTAAGGCGTGACACTTTTGACACTTTTGACCGGAGCTTTAGGGGACGGGCGTGACACTTTTGACACTTCCGGTCGTCGGTCCCTAAAGCTCACAAAAGCTTAAGGGACGGGCAATGTTACAAATTTCTGAGGAATGGGAAATTTAGTACAAAAGTGTCACGCCCGTCCCTTACCGTTCCTTTTTTTCCTACTTAACTTATATTATTGCATATGATTCACAACATTGCAGCGGAAATAAAACATAACTAAAAGTATATGCAACGATAAGGAAGTAATAACATCATATAACATCTAATAGCATCCATAAATAAACTCCAAAAGAACTAGCAAGTATCATGCATAAGATAGCAACATATGTCTTATTAGAAATAAGAACTAAGTCTATAGATGGCACTAAAGTTGATCGATCAGTCAAGTCACCACCACACACATTAGCCCTTCCTGCAGCTGCCCATTCCTCAGAAATTTCTATGTTGCTCTGCAACATAAGCAAACAAACTATAAGTATAAAACTTAGTAAGCTCTTTCCTACTCACTAAATCCGTACGTCGCATGCATTTTAAAACATATAACATTTCATGGATAGCATAAGATTCATAAGGCACATAAGATACATGAAGACATATAAACATAGAACATGTGCATTTCAAAACATTAGGATGCTCTTTGGAAAACATAGTAAATAATACTTTAAAATCATATACATCATCTTCTTTGGGGTCCCCGGCTTTGAACCCATTCTTTCTTTTGTGCGCATACCCCTATGTAGGATGCGAGGTAGCTAATCCCGACCTACAGGGGTCTACATTCTAGGCTTACTATCTTTCAGCCTAGGGACAGCTTCGGTAGTCCAGAACCGTGGATCTTTTTCAAGACCCGGTACAAGCCATTCTTTAAAGTAAAATACATATATGTATTCTTTTCTTTTCTTTCTTTCTTTCATATAGAACATGCATTCCTTTATTTCTTTCTTGCTTTCGTATTGCATATACTTTAGACATTCAATCATTCATAATCATAAGCATACTTTCATATATAGAACATGCATTCTTTCTTTCTTTCATATTGCATGTACTATAGGCATTCAATCATTCATAAACATAGGCATACTTTCATGGCATAATCATTAGCATAAATAGCAAGACATGGAAGGACCTTTCTTTTAACACATATAAGTGAAGCAACCATCATGCTAGTTTCATCAATACATCATACTTATAACATGCTTGTCTTAATTAAGGTAATATGTTAGTTTAATCTTTCTTTTCTCATCTTAATACATGTTGGCCGAAACTTCATAGCAAGGATATCATAGCATAAGAGTCATATAATCATGGAAATAAAAATATACATTACATAAGAGGTCATTTACAAGTACACTGGTAGTCTAGACTTCACTAAACACTAGTTTAGGTGCATAAATTGTACTTGAACTTATTCTTAGCCTTTATTCTAGTAATTAGCCAAAATTTAAAGTATGTATAACATGGTATAAAAGTTCATATAACATGTAAACAAAAACATATTTTACCATTAAGGTCATATACAAGCATAAAGGTAGTCTAGGCTTCATTAAACACTAGTTTAGAGGCATGCTTTGTACTCGAACCTATTCTTGACCCTTATCCTTGTAATTTGTCGAAACTCACAGTAGGGATTTCATAGCATAATCATTCACATAACATGGGAATAAAAGCATATTTTTCATAAGAATTCATTCACAAGTGCAAAAGTAGTTTGTACTTCACCAAACACTAGTCTAGGTATATGATCTAGAGTTCTACTTGGATTATCATGCATATGGGTACATGTAACATTTTTCTAAACATAAATTCATAGAATGAAGCATGATTTTAGGCTCAAACAACTTAGATAAGGTACTGACCCTAAGGTATAAATTATTTCCATCATGAAATAAAACACTCAATCACATGCATATCACTTGATTTAAATATAACTTCATGAAGGTCTATAAAAATCTGTTTTATGGCATAATTTAAGGTCGCTTGTCCGAATGTTATAGAGTTCCCTTAGCATAGATTCCACAAAATTTCTTGGCCTAAAACATTTATATAGCAAGGAAACAATCATTAGAACAATAGCCTACTTCATGCATCAACATTTCTCTATTTCATGACTTGGCCGAATTCTTCCAAGTTCTTTACATCATGGAGGGCATTCAAACACCATGTATTCATCATATATTCATTACAAAAAGGTAGTAACAATTTCTTGAACTCTTCCTTTAAGTTTTTGGACATAGAAAAGGGGGGTACCCCTTTATGGCCAAAACTTCCCTCAAGGTTTTCTTCCATTTTCTTTTACCCAACATCACAAGCAAACATAAAAATCATAAAAAACACATAAAAAGCCATTATGTTGCAGGTGAGGGAGTCTTACCACTTGTGCTTATGTTCCCAAAAGATCTCAAAGTTTTGGAGAAGAAAAGACCTCTTAAACTCTAGCACTCCTCTTGTTCTTCTCTTCTTTTGGTCCGGTTTTCTCTAGGAGGTGAATGACTTGAAAATGGTAGCAAGGGCCACAAGGATTTCGGTGAGGAAGAGGAGGAAGGAGAAGAGTTTGGTGGAGAGAAAGGGGGGAGGATTTTTGGTCGAAATGCCTAGGCATTTCCTCCTCTTCATGACCTTATATGGTGAGTAAAGAGGCAAGCACTTCTTTAATGGTGTCTCTTCAATTTTCTTGTGTCTCTTCATCTTCTTTCCCACTTATCTACAATTTCCCATCCTCTTCTAATAGCACTCCCTTGCTAGGTGAATTGGTTACATATGCATTCTTAAGGCTTGGCTTTTCTTTGAGGTCTAAGGTTCAATCCTTGGCACCTCCTCTTCTTTTTGCTTTATCTTCCTTTTATTATTTTTTTCTTTTTCCAAGCCCGCATAACCAAAGCCCACCTAGAGAATGCTACTTATTTAATTCATACACATGCATATGCATTTCATTATTCATTCATACATGTGTAGGATACTTAAGCATAACATTAAATATAATACCTAAGCATAATTATCACACATCCACTACGTGTCAAGATAATGTCTAACATTTCTTTATTCGCAACTTTTTCCCCCTAAATTCATAATATTATTCTTGGCCACATGTTCCATTATTACTATGCTAGAGTGGAAAATTTGGGGCGTTACAGGAAGATTGGAGTGTCGTAGCTGTGGGTCATCGTTTGCGCTTGAATCTTGAGCATGGAGCGTTTCGGAGCAGAGCCTTGTTTAGAATGCATTGAAAGAAGTTGTTCTGAGGCCAAGAGGGTGAACCCCTATTTATACTCGTAGCTGGGGCGCCTGTGTTGAAGGGTGCGCCTGACACGTGGCCCTCACTGCGCGAAACTCAATCCGCAGACTCGGCCAGCGCTTATCCCCTCAACTAGGGCGCCTAAGCTGACTAGGGCGCCTGTGTTAACACAGGTGCCTCATATGCAGTTCTGAGGCTTTGCTTCGATATGGCTTGGAATAACCCTTTGTCTGAGGCGCCCGTCTTAACACAGGTACCTAGTCAGATAGGGCACCTCACACTATTGAAGCGCCTGGGAGCAGAAACCTTCATCCTTTCGTTCCTGCAACCAGGGTTAGTTCTAAAACACAAGTAACATATAAATAATATAGATTTAAGCATGATTTACAGCCTGAGCTGTCTTTGTTCTGACTTTGGGCTTCCCAAATGGAACCCTAGGTCGAACCGACACCTAATATTCCCTCCTATGGGGAACACGCCCTCACCTACTCCTCTCAGGAGATTTTACCTATTTGCCAACCGGCTCCTCCGGTTGGACTTTTGCCCAATCCCCGGACCAGGTCTTCGTGCCCAGTCTGCGACCAGGACTTATTGCCCAGCTTCACTCACCAGGTCTTCAGTGCCCAGTCCACGACCAGGACTTATTGCCCAGCCTTTTGTCAGGACTTAGGTGCCCAGCCCACGTCCAGGACTTAGTGCCCGATTCTTGGAACCAGGATTTCGTGCCTAGTGTACCTAGGACTTTTCCTACACACATGATTAAGATTGTCAAATCACAACAAAACCTTAACTTCTGAACCCTTTGCCATTATCAAAACACAGGTTTTACTTTGGTGCTTCCGGCACCAACAAAGCCATGGGCTTGCATGCATCCGAGGGACGAGAGCCAAAGTCAAAGAGGGCTTGAAGGCAACAGGTCGAGGTTGCTGGAGCAAGGACGATGAGATGAGAGAAGCGTACTTCGAGGCATACGTGAAGGATGGCATGGGAGACAAGCCGCGGGCTTGCATGCATCCGAGGGACGAGAGCCAAAGTCGAAGATGGCTTAAAGGCAACAGGTCGAAGCTGCTGAAAGAAGGGACAACTGAGTCGTGAGGATTCGAGTGCTGAGAGAATTGTACTCGGGAAGGGAAATCCTAGGGTTCGAGTGCTGAGAGAATTATACTCGGGAAAGGAAACCTTAGGTAGCAATCGACTGGTTTTAGGGCAGCCGACTGAGGTAGAACACAAAAAGATCAATCGACTGATGCTTGATCAGTTGACTAATGCAGTCGACTGGTGTCGACCAGAATGCGAATCGTCAGGCTGTGACATTCGAATTCGCGAGGACCAGTCGACTACCTCAGGGGCAGTCGATTGGTAACGGTCAAAACAATATCAAGCTCTATTTAAGAGAGCTCATTTTTAGCTATTCTTCCTTGGCGAAACAAGCTTGGTAAAAGCCTGTTAGTAGCCTACAAGTGTTCAGTTTGTGTCAAAGGATTGTGGCGAGGTTTCTCAACCCACAAGGAGCGACAAGAGCTACTGGAGGCGTTCCGGGAATCATCCACCGAAGGATCAGGATTGTCCACCTTACGGACAGCCTTGGAGTAGGAGTTTCATCTCCGAACCACATAAAGGCGAAGTGTTAGCATTGTTTTAGTTTAGATTTGATATTTTCGCTTGCGTTTGCTAACCCTTGTAGAAAGAAAATCAAGAAAGTAGCTAATCACCCCCCTTCTAGCTAAACGACAAGGTCCTAACAAGTGGTATCAGAGCGAGGTTTGCTCATCTATGGACTAATCGCTGAGAGAGCAAAAAGCTAGAGGAAATGGCAATTGAAGAAAGATTAAGGGATGATATCAATATTCCACCGCCCTACGATCGCGAGAGTTTCGAGTATTGGAAGATGCGGACAAAGACATGGTTCAGTATGGATTGGAACTTCATGATCGCACTAGAAGAGCCATTTAAAGTCCCAAAAGATAAACATGGGAAAAAGCTCCGACCAAGATATTGGACCAAGGAGCAACAAGCACAATCAAAGGCAAATGAAAATGTAATTTCAATATTACTTAATATTTTACCTAATGATGTTATAAGTGGTGTAGGTGAATATAAAAGTTGTAACGCCCGCCCCTTACGTGAGCGACGCGTTACTTTTTTTTTCTTTCGTACATTATTGCATATGAAGCATAAATATAGCAGCGGAAAATAATACTAAATCATGAACATATGCAATTGGATAAATTTCTTTCTAACTAAACTACTTTAAGCATGTGAATCATAGCATACCATATTTAACAAGAGAGTATATAGTTCTACATTAAGCATGTATATCATAAAGAACTTCAACTCCAACAAGTAGTAAGCATAAACATAAGAACTAACACATGCAGTTTATAAGTAGCAACATTAAGTCCATAAGTAAGAGTAAAGACAACAGTAGGATCGTTCTACCAAGTCACTGCCACACACATACATACCATCCTGCTGCTTCCCCTTCTTTAGAAACCTTTAGTTTGATCTACAACATAAGAAGGTAGACTATAAGCATAAAATGCTTAGTAAGCTCCTTGCTTACTCACAAAATCTGTACATCACATATTGTTGGATCGAGAGAACCGATAGAGGGGGGGTGAATATCGGAAATCGTTCGGATTTTAGGATTAGAGCAGTTACGCAGCGGAATAAAACAATCAAACGCAAACACAGTAATTTTTACTTGGTTCAGAGCCTAGGTCGACTCCTACTCCAAGGCCCACGGTCATTGACCGTTTACTTTGGGCAATTCTATATGAGGCGCAATAATAGTTTACAAAGATTGATTTACAAATACAGCACAGTAAACTTAACAATTAAAAGGAGGCTCTTCTTTTACCGACGTCCGATGTAGGTTGTCTTTTTCGGAGCAGCGGGACGTCGTCGACTGGAGTTGGGAGGTTTCAGGAGCGAGGCGCGAGAGCAGAAGAGCGTAGAAGCGTTGTTTGAGAGTGTTCTGAAGCCTGGGGTCGAGGGCCCTTTATATAGGGCCTGGGGGCGCCCGGGACGTCGGGGGCGCCCCCCCACGTGGCGGTCGATCCGTCTCCAGCGCGGTCAACATCTGATCCCTTCAAAATCGGGATCAGGTTTGACCGGGGCGCCCGGAGCGCTCGGGGCGCCCGCATTGACCGGGTCATATCTTCATCCTCTTGGCTTCGCGAGGGTGTGCTTCGGCAACAGGCACTGGGGGCGCCCGCGACAGGCGGGGCGCCCGCGACAGGCGGGGCGCCCGCGACAGGCCGGGCGCCCGCGACAAGCGGGGCGCCCGGAGCATCCGGGGCGCCACGACATATAACTGTCGAGGCGTGTTTTCGCACCTGCTAACTTGGGTTGACCTTGGGGGCGGCCGGAACATCCAGGGCGCCCTGCTCAGCTTCTGCCTCACTCCTTTGAGGCTCTCTGAGCTGCAGATACTCAGTCCTTCGGTCCTGCATCCAAGGTTAGTCCAAAAAGCAGTATTATATTATTATTTTATACAACCTTAGTTATCTTGGTTCTGACTTTGGGTCTCCAAGATGGAACCCTAGGTCGAACCGACGCCTACTGTTCCCTCGACGGGGAACGCGTCCTCACCTACTCCTCTCGGGAGAATGTACCTGATGCCAACCGCTCCTTTGGTTGGACTTTTGCCTGGCGGTCCTTTGCCAGGTCTTAGATACCGAGCTGTCCTTCGCCCGGTGCCTAGCATTCCTTCGCTAGGGCTTCAGTCCCAAGCTGTCCTTCGCCTGGCGCCTAGCAGTCCTTCGCTAGGTCTTTGTATCCTAGCAGCCCTTCGCTAGGTGCCCAGCAGCCTTCGCCAGGTCTTTGATGACTAGCAGCCCTTCGCTAGTTGCCTAGCAGTCCTTCGCTAGGACTTGATGACTAGCAGCCCTTCGCTAGTTGCCTAGAAGTCCTTCACTAGGACTTGGTGACTAGTAGCCCTTCGCTAGTTGCCTAGCAGTCCTTCGCTAGTTGCCTAGCAGTAGGGCTTTGTATCCTGGCATTCCTTCGCCAGGTGCCTAGTAGCCCTTCGCTAGGACTTTTCCTGCACACTCGAGTAATAATATTAGATCACAAATAATACTTAACTTTGAACCCTTTGCCAATATCAAAATAAGGTTCGATATGGTGCTTCCTGCACCAACACATATAAGTAGAAATCTACATCATTTGACATAAACATATAACATGAATAAATACTTAAAGTATCTAAAGCACGTAAGCATAAACACTTAAAACATGAATATGTGTGTCATTATTAAGGACATATGGCATGAGTAAGTACTTCAGGTACCTAACATTCACATAATCTTTAAAACATAGTCATGTGCATAAACATTAGACATAGCATATGCAATATCATTAAGCATAAACATGTGCATAAACATTAAACATAGCATAGGCAATATCATTAAACATAAACATGTGCATAAATATTAAACATAGCATATGCAATATCATTAAACATAAACATGTGCATAAACATTAAACATAGCATATGCAATATCATTAAACATAAACATTAGACATAGCATATGCAATATCATTAAACACATGTGCATAAACATTAAGGATGCTCTTTGAAAAATATATATAATATAATACTTGAACATTAAGATATCATCATCATTGGGATCCCTGGCTTGTACCCATTCATCATTTGCGCGCATCCCTTCGTAGAGTGCGAGGTAGCTAATCCCGACCTACTAGGGTACTAGGCAACCTTGGGCCTAGGGACAGCTACGGTAGTCCAGAACCGGGGCCTTGCTTAGGAGCCCATCCCTTGGACCTTTTTCAAGATACGGTACAAGCCAATACATAAAGTAAAATAGCATACATGATTCATTTTCTTTCCATAGCAATTGCTCTTTAGCATAGCGTTCATTATTTCTTTTCTTAGAAATTGCTCTTTAGATATTCTTTTATTCATAATGTCGTACATGTCATGGGCATACATTCAAAGCATAAATATCATCATAACTTTCAAGCATGAACATGCCATGGAGAAAACATAATTTCATGGTAAGAAAATTCATAACATGCCCACTTATCTTTCATGATTCATAAAACACATAATGTTCAATTTAAAATTAAGGACAATACGCCTAGGGAACTTGTTCTATTTTTTTCATCTATCTTGGCATAATGAAACATGGATACCTTTAATTCAACCATAATTCAACATATACTCTACTGGTCAAAACATTTAGATAGGATTATCATGGCATAAAACACAACACAACATCACACAACTCATACAACATGCATACATTGAATATCCTATTACAAAGATGCATCATCAAGTGAGGTAGTGACCTTAACCCCTATCATGGCATAATGAAATATGAATACCTTTAATTCAACCCTAATTCAACATATATTCTATTGGTCAAAACATCTAGATAGGGTTATCATGGCATAAAAACACAACACAACATCACACAACTCATACAACATGCATACATTGAATATCCTATTACAAAGAGACATCATCGAGTGAGGTAGTGACCTTAACCCATCCTAAAACCCAATTTAAGGTACTGATCAGAAACTTCTAAGGTTCATATCAATATGAAAATGACAAAAATAAGAGCAATTGATTCATACAACATGCATATAATACATATTCTAACACTAGGAAGCATTAGCAAGCAACATGGCATCTTTAACTCTTTTTCTTTAGCCCTTATTTAGGGTATGGCCGAACATGTTCAGAGGAGAAAACATGGCATAAATATATATAAAACACTCAACAAAACATTAACAAGGAATTAAAACCATTAGCTAGTTAAAAAGAACTCAAACATCTTCTTATGGCCAAAAGGTCTATGGCTTCATGGGAGCCTTGGCCGAAACTTTTAAGGGTCTTTTGCTCCATCTTCTTTTTCATCATAACTCATAACTTAACATCAAGAAAACATTGGAGTCATTAGATAGCATCAAACACAAACCTAGGCCCTAAACCCATGCTTGGCCGAAATTTGCTCATAGGGAAAAAAACTTCACGATTTTAGCAACACATCCCAAGAACATACAAGAACATGAATAAAAACATATATAAGCTATTATGTTGCAGGTGAGCGGAGTCTTACCCTTGTGCTAATGATTCCCAAACAATATATATCACCTAGAAGGAGAAAGAAAGAATTTCTTGCTCCTTGGCTCTTCCTTTGCTTCACGATCACAAAGCCTTCACTAGATCTTCTTGGAGAGAATTTTTTTGATGGAGAGAGAGCCTTGGTGTTTTCGGCAATGAGAGGGATAAAGAGATGCCTTGTGGCATTTTTTTTCTTTATCTTCTTATAGTAAATGAAGAGGTATGCCTCTTCACCTTCCATGGTGACCCATTTACCTTCCATGGTGACTCTTCGTCCTCCATGGTGGCTCTTCATCTCCCTTACACCTATCTACAATTTCCTCTATCCTCCTAATAGCACTCCCTTGCTAGGTGAATTGGTTACATATGCATTCTTAAGGCTTACAACATCTCTAAGGTCCAAGGTTAGACCCTTGGCACCTATCTCATTTCATTTTTTTTATTCTTTTGCAAGCCCATCTAAGTAAGGCCCATTACATGATGTGTTATTTCTTTTATCCTCATGGGGCCCATTAGGATAACTAACGAAGTGCTATTTAAGACCCATTAGGAATTTCTACCATTTAGAGCCCATATAAGGCTCATTAACACTTACACTAAAATTCCCACAACTCTAACTATCATTCATGAATCATACTCAATATGGCTATTATTCATGCAATTATACTCAATATTAAGAATAATATTGAAGGGAATTTTAGTGGGGTGTTACAAAAGTGCCCATGAATTAACTTGCTACATGCTTGTGAGGAATTCTTTCTAGTGTCTCGTGAGCTTAACTTGTATCTTCTTGAGACCGCTTGTGGAGAGGTTTCTCCACCGAGAAGGAGGCATTTGATATCCGAGGTTCACCGGGGATTGATCTGCCGACGATCAAGGGATCGCCCACCTTACGGGCACGCCAGGGAGTAGGGGCAAGTTATCCCTGAACCTTGTACATCCGCGTGTTAACGTCGGTTTGATTTCTTTCCCTGTTTTCTTTCTATGTTGTTGTTTCCGCTTCTAATCTTTGATCACGGAAGAAAGACTTGAAAGGCGCTTATTTGTGTGTCTGGCTACATTCACCCCTCCCCTCTATAGTCATCCAAGCACCAACAAATGGTATCAGAGCTTGGGGCTCTGCTCAAACGGATTAACACCCGAGAGTCTACAAGATGGCAATGGGAAGAGAAGGGTTGAGCACAAACATACCTCCATTCTTGGATGGGACTGATTTTCCATATTGGAGGTCAAGGATGGAGTTTTATCTCAAGACCAACATCAGCATGTGGTTTGCTGTGAATGAGGGTTTCATCCCTCCAAAGGATGACGAAGGAAAAGAGCTCGAATTCTCAAGGTGGTCAGCAGAACAAATCCGGAAGGGAGAAGCCGATGCTAAAGCAGTGGTCACCTTGCAATGTGGGATGACCAAGGAGGAGTTGATCAAGGTGGGTCCTTTCACAAGTGCCAAAGATCTTTGGAACAAAATCATTGAGCTCCATGAAGACACTCAAGATAGCCGGAGTGCCAAGAAGGACCTCCTTCTCAGCCAACTTCAAAACCTTTCCATGGAAGAAAATGAAAAGGTAAGTGAACTCCATGGAAGATTCAAAGAGATCCTCAATGGTCTCCATTCCATTAATGAGAAGGTAGAGAACCGAGATCTTGTAAGGTATATCCTCAAATCTTTCCCTAGGAATACCTTGTGGTCATCCATGGTGGATGCCTACAAGGTATCTAAGGATCTTTCAATTATTAAGTTAGAAGATTTGTTTTGTGAAATGGAACTACCTGAGATCTCTAACCAATGCCCAAAATAGAAAGGGGTGGCTTTTGTGGCAGGCAACAGAAGAAAGAAGGAGAAGAAGAAGGAAAAGGATGAGAACACCCATCACGGTGCTTTCATGACACTAGAGGAGTCAAAGGAGGAGAGTGATAACGAATCAAGGAGCTCCTCAACCGCGGCTTCATCATCTTCGGATGATGAAGAGGTAATCTCTCCCGAATTAGATAAATGCTATAGAACAATAGCTTGCTTGACAAACATGCTCAAAAAGTCTAAGAACAAGGTTAAGTCATTAAGATTAGAAGTAGAAGAATTAAAAATCTCTAAGGATGAGGTAATTGATGACTTGCATGTTAAAACTCTTGAGGATGAAAATAAGATCTTGAGGAGTGAAGTTGGAAAACTCAAGAATATTCTTGAGAAGTTTTCAACTAGCTCTAAAATAATAGATATGATTCTAAATTCACAAAAAGTGGTTTCCAATAAGGTTGGTTTAGGATACCAACCCAAAGAACCAAGTTTCATGTCATTGATGTCTAGAACTCATAATAGGTCACAACATGTTTCTAGGGGTCAAAAAGGTAGAAGGAAAATGACCAAGGCATGGGTGCCTAAGTCCTTCATTGTTGATGCATTAGGTCCCAAAATTTGGGTACCTAAAACCTCCATATTTTGAATTGTATAGGTATTGATTGAGGGGGAACATCTATCAACATGGGTGGTTGATATTGGGTGCTCCAAACAAATGATCGGAGAACATTAGTTTTGGTTACAAATTTAATATGTAAACTTGCTTTGGGTTGATGATACAAACTTGAATTGGGACTATGAATTCTCCGATCCAATCTATGAACTATCAATAAAATGGAGAATTAGGATTCTAGACTTGAGACAAACCTAGATCTATGGGTTATCAAAATTGGTTGAAACAAGCATGTTATAAATACACTTGGAACATAATTAATCATGCAAAGAAGAAAGTAACTAATTCATCTTTACTAAATAGCATTATACATCCATTATGTGTGTTATCCATGTTTATTAATTTTCTGTTCAAATGATTTTATGCATACCTGCTTTGAGATTTTGATACAAATCTGCTAGACAAAGTTAGGGATTATGGAATTGATATAGATTTTGAACAAACTTGAGCATGTCTGTTCTTAAGATTTTTAAACAATGTTTTTCTTTCTTTGAAATGAAAACATACATTTTGGTATTTTGGTTAAGGGACCCCCTTTTAGGAATAAATGGATCAAATCTAATTGTATAAGGGTTTAGGAGTGGTTGAGAATTGAACAAACTGTGTTTTGAAATGTCTGAAATCTGATCGGCTTGTAAACAGACCTTCTGTATCATACCTGATCGGTCCACTGACCAATCAGGTGTCATTCTGGTCGATCTGGTGACCGATCAGATCAAGCTGATCAGGGAACTCCCTCAAACTACTCCTCAGTCCTCCGATCCCCTTTCATCAAATTATATCAGATTGATAATCATACTGATATAAACAAATCTGATACAAACCAATTACAATTGGAACATCCAAATCATACTTGGAACAACCCTAATACTGATTCGATACAAACCCGTGTTGAAATTTTTGAAATTCATATGAACAGGTTGGTTGAATAATATCTCTTGATCTCTTGTTCTTTGATGAGGAATATTTTTTCTTTGTCATGAAACTCATATCATGGTTCAGAAATTTTTCTGAAATATCGAATTTCGATAGAGTCTACACCCCTGTTGTAGAATGTCAATTGTTAATGCAGTCTGATCAGGAACGTTTCAGAATTTCAGGAATTTGTCTGAAATCTAATCGGTCCCCAGACTAATCAGAAATATTTTTGTATCCAATAATCAATGAACCTGATCGGTCAAAGAGACCAATCAGGACTATCTGTCGGATACAGCTGCGTTCCTTATGGACATATGAAACATATACGCATTTGACCATGATATACTTCTGTATATGCTTTCATATGCAATTCAAAAAAAAGTATCCTTTGACTATTTTGGGTTTGGGGAGAGACCCTTGATTAAGGGGGAGGTGTGTTTAAACTTAATAACCATACCCTTTTCGATGTTTGACAAAGGGGGAGAGAATGGTTGATTGAGTTTAGGTTGTGTTATTGTATGGGGAGGATTTTGATTCCCTTACGATAATTGAATTGATTTCAATTGATCATTAATACCTAAACTTAAATCGGGTTGTCAAATAAAAAAAATGGGGAGATTGTTGATGCAGTCTGCCCGATTGTTGTTTTGGTGTTGACACCGATTTAAGTTTGGTTGAGTGAATTCATATTAAGTCCTGGTCGGGGACTGGGCACGAAACCCTAGTGAGTGAAGCTAGGTTGACTGAAATCCCAGTGAGTGAAGCCGGGTCCAGGTGAGTGAAGCTAGGTTGACTGAAATCCCAGTGAGTGAAGTCGGGTCCAGGTGAGTGAAGCCAAGTGACTGAAATCCCGGTGAGTGAAGCGGGATCCTGGTGAGTGAAGCCAGGTGACAAAAATCCCGGTGAGTGAAGCTGGGTCCTGGTGACTGAAGCCAGGTGACTGAAATCCCGGTGAGTTAAGCCGAGTCCTGGTGAGTGAAGCCAGGTGACTGAAATCCTGGTGAGTGAAGCCGGGTCCTGGTGAGTGAAGCCAGGTGATGAAAATCCCGGTGAGTGAAGTCGGGTCCTAGTGAGTGAAGCCAGGTGACGAAAACCCTGGTGAGTGAAGTCAGGTCCTGGTGAGTGAAGACAGGTGATTGAAATCCCGGTGAGTGAAGCCGGGTCCTGGTGAGTGAAGCCAGGTGAATGAAATCCCGGTGAGTGAAGTCAGGTCCCGGTGAGTGAAGTCGGCTGACCGAAATCCTGGTGAGTGAAGCCAGGTCCTAGCGAGTGAAGCTAGGTTGATTGAAATCCTGGTGAGTGAAGTCGGGTCCCGGTGAGTGAAGTCGGGTGACCGAAACCCTGGTGAGTGAAGCTAGGTCCTAGTAAGTGAAGCTAGGTTGAATGAAGTCCCGGTGAGTGAAAATGGTTATGGAGTCTTGATCCGAGGGACTGAGCACGAGTCAGAGAAGGCTAGGGAGCCCGTTCTCTTGACTTAGAGTTGAATTGGGAGTCTCTGGATCGGTCTGGTCAGGGAGTTGGCACGAACTTCTGTTGTGGATCGGTCTGGTGACCGAACCAAGGACGTCTGATCGGTCTGGTGACCGATCAGGGAGAGAACAGAAAGGTTTCTATTTTACTTCTGATTGTTCTGGTGAACGATCAGAGAGTGATCAGAAGGTTGAGGGAGAAACCCTTGATCGGTCTTCGTGACCGATCAAAGTGTCGCGACACTGTTCATCCCGACCAATTAGGAAGGCTCCTGATCGGTAAGGGATTGACATGATCGGTCACCAGACCGATCAAGGCATACCCTGATCGGTCAGGTGACCGATTAGGAGGCGCTGGTTGAAAAGCTGAAGGTTCTGCCTTCAGCTGTTGGATCGGACTGGTGACCGATCACAAGAAGTCGCGATTCCCAGTTTCTCACTGTGGACTGATCAGGCTGGAACCTGATCATTCAGGGCTTACCCTGATCGGTCTGGTGACTGATCAGGGTCCTCTCTGATCAGTCTGGTGACCGATCAGTAGCTGTAACTTTATTTTAAATACGCTGTCAGACTTCTGATCGCGTCTGTTTTCTCTGTGTTTTCTCTAATACACTGTCGATTTCTTTGTGATACGCTTTGCTAAGCTTTTGATGAGTGTGCAGGTAATACAGGGAGGATTCAAACAATGGAGGAGAGTCAACTGGGGACTTTCCTTGGTGCATGTTTGTCTATTTACTGGTTTCAGGTCTCAACAGCTTCTGGTGCGCGGCTGGCGACTGACGGAGGCTCAGCTGGAGAGGTCTTTAGTGGTCTGAGTGCTCAGGGAGTCAGGGGGTTAGGCTGTGGCTCAATGGATGCTGATGGAGAGCCTGGTGATGGGAGCAGGAGCTTAAGACGAAGCTGGAAGTAGAGGAGCGGAGGAGAGAACAGACAGAAAACTTGAGGAGTTTGGCTGGGCTGTGTTTGTGCTCTCTGTTGCTTCATGCTTAAGTGTTCTTGCTACATACTTGTGAGGAATTCCTTCTAGTGTCTCGTGAGCTTAACTTGTATCTTCTTGAGACCGCTTATGGAGAGGTTTCTCCATCGAGAAGGAGGCATTTGATATCCGGGGTTCACCGGGGCTTGATCTGCCGACGATCAAGGGATCGCCCACCTTACGGGCATGCCAAGGAGTAGGGGCAAGTTATCCCCGAACCTTGTACATCCGCGTGTTAGCGTCGCTTTGATTTCTTTCCCTGTTTTCTTTCTGTGTTGTTGTTTCCGCTGCTAATCTTTGATCATAGAAGAAAGACTTGAAAGGCGCTTATTTGTGTCTGGCTACATTCACCCCCCCCCCCTCTATAGCCATCTAAGCACCAACAATTATTTGCTTTGGGTGCAACAAGAAGGGACACTACAAGGACAAGTGTCCATTAGGTAAAAAGGAGGTAATCCCTAAACCCAAGTCAATTTATTCAAAATCTATCATGGGTTGTAGGGAAAAGAAGGAGAAAAGACACATTAGGTGTTACACGTGTGGTGAGCTAGGACACTACCACACCAAATGCTCAAGGAAAGGAGAATTCAAGAAATTGAAGCATTTGAGGAAGTGGGAGAAGAAGGAAAAGAAGAAAAACTCATATCAAGGGGGAGCTACAAGGGTAAGGGAGGTAATTCTTAACTCTAAGCGTTTTTCAAACTCCTTCATGCATGTTAGAAATATTGAGAATTATTTATCTATGCATAATTTTGGTTTTAGATATTGTGATAAAAATAGGGCTAATATTGTATCTCAAAACCCTAAGGATTTTATGTATCATGATAAACCTAGAAATTTCAAACCTAAGGATCAAGGCATTAATCCAAAGAAAGGGAGACACATGCCTAGACAAATGGGTAGATCTAGAAATGTCCAAGATGGACATGGTGATACTAAGGTTAAGAACCTAGAGAGGAAAAACCAAGCCTTGAGGGCAATGCTTAATAAATTAGAAAAAATCCTAGAAAGATTCACTATTGGATCTAGGGGTGTAGGTGTGGGGTTGAGTAGTCAAAACCCCGACAATGATATACCGGGTCTCGGGTAATGACCTATTAGATTAAATACTATGGAAAAGTCATATGTAAGGATGTCATATGACTATAGTAAGGGGAAGGCTAAAAATGGCAAGGAAAAGCCATTTATAGGGAAGAA
Organism: Boesenbergia rotunda; assembly: GCA_024364735.1. NCBI lineage: Eukaryota > Viridiplantae > Streptophyta > Magnoliopsida > Zingiberales > Zingiberaceae > Boesenbergia > Boesenbergia rotunda. The sequence continues at coordinate 49,956 of JAGFNQ010007151.1, read as the reverse complement.
GAAGATATTAACCAAAGACAAGGTGTACAAAGTCAAGAAGGTTAGGGTTGTAGGTCAAGAAGTACCAAAGGTACACATGTGAGGCCTTGCCATTATAGATGAGTCACCTAGGGAGGTGACTAAGGCTAAGAGCTCAAGGGGGAGCTCTAGGAGTCAAGTTGGGATCCATGGTCAATGGATCTCATGAGGGTTTCTCCAAAAGGACTAGATAAATTGTGGAATGTGCCAAAGGATTTGAAGACAAGTTTGAATGTTAATCCTAGGGATTTGGCACATCAAAAGTGAGTATCATGCAAAAATATGACAATGGAGCTATATTGCATGAAAATTGGTTCTTAACGTGGAGATGTCATATAAATCAATGCTAACGCTACATTGAGGTTGGAAATGAAAAGATACATCAAGGAGAGATCAAAACTAAGACTTCAGGTCAAGGTTCAATTAAACTATTTAGATAGTTTTGAGTTTTGTGTCAATCTTGGGATTGATGATAGATACATGGATAAATATATTCTTTCCAAGTAGACATGGGTACTATAAACCTCTCCACAAAATTTGAGAAGGAGATTTATGGAATTTCTGGTGCATTTCTGAAGTTGGGTGAGAAATACTGAAATTAGGGTATCAATCGACTGATACAGAGGCAGTCGACTGGTCCATTTTAAATCAAAAACTAGGATATCCAATATAGTAGTTGACTGATCTTTCTGTTTAGTTCATCAGTCGACTATCCCTGGGCAGTCGACTGATGCAGGGAATCTTTTAAAAGAACAGTCGCGCGGGGGGCGGTTGAACCTAGGGGTTCAGTGCCACCCCTTGCGATTTCTCTTCTCCCTCAACCTCCCCAACTACTCTAAGCCTTCCCAAGGTCCTGAAATCGAGTTTCTAGCCCTCCTTCATCTTAGATCCAAGTCTAGGGCAAGAAAAACACATTTCTTGAGTCAACCTTAATCATTAGCCATCATGTAACGACTGAAGAAACGGTAATGAATCATTTGCTATATTTTTCTCATTTGGTTCGTTATTCATGACTAACTCTTCATTTTATGCATGTTTGTCATGTTTTTCTTCTTAGTTGTGTCATTTTTGGTACATGCATATGGTGGTTGCCTTTAGGGCTAGGTCAAAGAAAAGGGTTGGTGAGGGACCATCCCAACAGTAGCCCATAGATCCAACGGCACCTCGGTTCTGTTCCGAGGCTTGCTGGCGGGTATTTAACAATGCTGATTTTATTTTGATGCACTATAGATATGTCAATCAAACCTACTTCCAGGAGATTACTCCTCACATTATGGAGATAATCACGCATTTTAGGTTAGAAAAACTAGTATATGTCAGCATTATGTCAATTTTGACCTATGCAAAAAGTTTTATGCCAATCTTATATGTGTTAATACCAATGACGGGACATATGCGTTTATGATACAGGGAGTTATCATTCCTTTCACACCTGCATTATTAGGATCATTTTTAGGGTGTAGGATTTCGGATAACCCGTTTACATGTTTCCCTACTGTCACTGAGCCATTGACCTTTCCCAATGTCACCATTGATCAAATTCATCATCATTATTTCAATAATCCTCGACCTCCTGTAGAGCGCATCTTTATAGCTAAGCGCATGAGTCCAGTTAGCAACATTTTGTACAAAATCGTCTTAGACTGCATTCTGCCTATTGTCACCAAGGAGAGGTCAAAGATCCGGCTACCTTACTTCGTGATGATGTATATTCTAGAGAGGAGACTAGATATTGGCATCGCCCGTCATACATTTGCATCTATTGTCCATTTTTCGCATGATGTCAATTGGAAGCTCTACATGTCATTCGGTCATATTTTGACTGAATTCTTTCAGTCTAAAGGTATTAGAGTCGTTAGAGGTCAGATTCATCAGCTGTCAAAGGACTACGACCAGATAGATTCTCAACAGCTCTCCTTGGCTGGGATTGAGAAGCGCCAAGGAGTGATGGTCTGGCGACGTCGTCCTGATTCTTCCAGCTCTGATGATGAGGAGGAGGCTGCTCTTGCTGCTGCGCCTGCTGCTGTTCCTACTGGGATCATAGAGGAGTGGTTCTCCCAACTAGAGGCAAAGGTATATGGACTCAGGGAGGACTTCCAGAGTTTTCAAGGGGAGGTTCACGGTCTCCGGGAGCACTTTCAGAGTTTCCAGCAGTAACAGGATGACATGTATGACATGATGCAGCGCTAGAACCTTATGTTTCAGGCCCCTCCTCCTCCTCCTCCTCCTCCTCCTCCTGGCGATGACATATAGCTTCTACGTGACTTAGCTGAGAGGGTGTTGAGAGTTGTTTAGATTGAGCAAGTTTATTATTATCTCTCAAACACCATTTTTGATATTGTACTATTTGAGGATTTCGGGATTATGTCCCTTGTAGTACTTATTTATGCTTTCATATGCATTTTTAATTCACTTCTTATATTTGCTTATATGAAATAGTTTTACTTTAATTATGAAGTATGCGTGCATGATATATATGATACATCGCAAATTACCTTGTTATTATGATTGTGTGAAAAATTTAAATTACCCTCTCTAGAGATTATGATAAAAAGGGGGAGGTTTTATCACTTTTTCTATCTTGAGTGTTCACGTGAGAAAAAGGATGAGTTTTGAAAACATTTCTATGTTTTAAATGGTATAGGATAGACTTGGAAAACATATGGATTCTAATCTAGGAGGGAAGATTGATACAAAATGGAATGTTTTCAAAGAATTTGAACTTTGGTCAAAAAGTCAAGCATATTTAGTATTTTCATGAAAGTATATTTTTCTAGGTTAAAATACATCATAAGAAATATGCTTGCAAAATTTCAGAATTTTTCGGATTTTGTGGAATTTGTTAGGAGTTTCTGAATTTCGGCTGGAAATTCAGACTGCTGTGTATCAGTCGACTGCCCCAAGGGCAGTCGACTGATCTTTCTGTGGGGTTGTGGTTTGCAAGACCAATCGACTGGTGCTGCTGTTTTTCTAATTTTTGGAGGTTTTCAGAAATAAGAAGGTGTTCTCACTGATACTAATGGGTAACATTGCTTGGGGCAATCATTTTGATGGTGTCAAAGGGGGAGAACTTGTAGTTTAAGTTAGGTTTAACTTAACTTGTAGTTATGGATAATTGAAAATTATGTGAATGGCAAGGTTAAGGGGGAGGATGCATGTTTATGCTGCTTACTATGTCTGTAATTTTCAATTGCTATTGTTATTGTTGTTTTTGCACCTAACTTAAACATATTGTCACACATCAAAAAGGGAAAAATTGTTGGTGCAATCGGCCCAAGTGTGATCGGGTAGATCATGGGTTTTGATGTGTGCGTCAATATAATTAAGTTAGGGTTTCATGTTGATCTAATATGTGTATGTGAGTGTGCAAGTTTGTAGGATACACATAGACTCAATTGGACGTCTTCGGGTCCGGTGAAGGATGGTGTGTGGAGACAAGCCGTGGGGTTGTATGCATCTAAGGGACCGTGGACAAAGCAGGGACGATGAGTCGAGAGAAGTGGACTTTGAGGCATACATGAAGGATGGCATGGGAGACAAGTCGTGGGCTTGCATGCATCCAAGGGACGAGAGTCAAAGTCAAAGAAGGCTTGAAGGCAACAGGTCGATGCCGCTGGAGCAGGGACGATGAGCTGAGGGAAGCGGACTTCGAGGCATACTTGAAGGATGGCATGGAAGACAAACCACGTGTAACGCCCCAAATTTCCCTCTAGAACGATGTAATAATTGAACATGTGGCCAAGAATAAAATTATGAATTTAAAGGGGGAAATTTCGAATAAAGAAGATATTAAGCACCTTCTTGATATATGGTGAATGTGTGTGATAATTATGTTTATATGCTACATTAATATTATGCTTGACATCATGCACATGAATGAATGAATAATGATATAAATATGCATGTGTATGAACTAAATGAGTAGCATTCTCTTGTTGGGCATTGGTTACATGGGCTGAAGAAAATAAAAAGGAAAAGAAAGCAAAAAGAAAAGGAGGTGCCAAGGATTGAACCTTGGACCTCAAAGGAAAGCAAAGCCTTAAGAATATTCATGTAACCAATTCACCTAGCAAGGGAGTGCTATTAGAAGAGATGGGAAATTGTAGATAAGTGGGAAAGAAGATGAAGAGACACAAAAAAATTGAAGAGACACCATTAGAAATGTGCTTGCCTCTTTACTCACCATAAAAGGCCATGAAGAGGAGGAAATGCCTAAGGCATTTCGACCAAGAAACCCCCCCCCCTTTTCTCTCCACCAAACTCTTCCCCTTCCTCCTCTTCCTCACCGAAATCCTTGTGGCCCTTGCTACCATTTTCAAGTCATTCACCTCCTAGAGAAAACCGGACCAAAAGAAGAGAAGAACAAGAGGAGTGCTAGAGTTTAAGAGGTCTTTTCTTCTCCAAAATTTGGAGATCTTTTGGGAACATAAGAACAAGAGGTAAGACTCCCTCACCTGCAACATAATAGCTTTTTATGTGTTTTTTATGATTTTTATGTTTGCTTGTGATGTTGGGTGAAAGAGAATGGAAGAAAACCTTGAGGGAAGTTTCGGCCATAAAGGGGTACCCCCCTTTTCTATGTCCAAAAACTTAAAGGAAGAGTTCATGAAATTGTTACTACCTTTTTGTAATGAATATATGATAGATACATGGTGTTTGAATGCCCTCCATGATGTAAAGGACTTGGAAGAATTCGGCCAAGTCATGAAATGGGTAAATGTGGATGCATGAAGTAGGCTATTGTTCTAATGATTGTTTCCTTGCTATATAAATGTTTTAGGCCAAGAAATTTTGTGAAGTCTATGCTAAGGGACCCCTGTGATATTCGGCCAAGGGACCTTAAATTACGCCTTAAAACAGATTTTTATAGACCTTCATGAAGTTATGGTTAAATCAAGTGATATGCATGTGATTGGGTGTTTTATTTCATGATGGAAATAATTTATACCTTAGGGTCAGTATCTTACCTAAGTTGTTTGAGCCTAAACTCATGCTCCATTATATGTATTGATGTTTAGAAAAATGTTACATGTACCCATATGCATGATAATCCAAGTAGAACTCTAGATCATACACCTAAACTAGTGTTTGGTGAAGTACAAACTACTTTTGCACTTGTGAATGAATTCTTATGAAAAATATGCTTTTATTCCCATGTTATGTGAATGATTATGCTATGAAATCCCTACTGTGAGTTTCGACAAATTACAAGAATAAGGGTTAAGAATAGGCTCGAGTACAAAGCATGCCCCTAAACTAGTGTTTAATGATGCCTAGACTAACTTTATGCTTGTATATGACCTTAATGGTAGAATATGTTTTTGTTTACATGTTATATGAACTTTTATACCATATTATACATACTGTGAATTTCAGCAAATTACAAAGGTAAGGGTTAAGAATAAGTGCAAGTACGATTCATGCAACCAAACTAAGGTTTAGTGAAGATTAGTCTACTCTTGTACATGCTAATGATCTCTCATGTAAATTATGTTTTATTTCCATGATTGGATGACTTTTATGTCATGTTATCTAGCTGTGAATTTTGGACCAATCTGGGATGAGGGTTAAAAATAAGCTCAAGCACAAAACATGCACCTAAACTAGTGTTTAATGAAGCCTAGATTGCCCTTGTGCTTGTATATGATTCCATGTGTAACGTATGTTTTTATTTCCATGATTATATGACTTTTATAATATGTTATCCATGCTGTGAATTTTGGCCAATTACTAGAATAAAGGCTAAGAATAAGTTCAAGTACAATTCATGCACCTAAACTAGTGTTTAGTGAAGTCTAGACTACCAGTGTACTTGTAAATGACCTCTTATGTAATGTATGTCTTTATTCCAACGCTATGTGGGTTTTATGCTATGATATCTTTGCTATGAAGTTTCGGCCAGCATGTATTAAGATGGGAAAAGAAAGATTAAACTAACATATTGCCTTGATTAAGACAAGCATGTTATATGTATGATATATTGATGAAACTAGCATGATGGTTGCTTCACTTACATGTGTTAAAAGAAAGGTCCTTCCATGTCTTGCTATTTATGCTAATGATTATGCCATGAAAGTATGCCTATGTTCATGAATGATTGAAAGCCTATAGTACATGCAATATGAAAGAAAGAAAGAAAAGGAAAGAATGAATGTTCTATATATGAAAGTATGCTTATGATTATGAATGATTGAATGTCTATAGTACATGCAATATGAAAGAAAGAAAGAAAGAAAGGAATGCATGTTCTATATGAAAGAAAGACAAGAAAAGAATGCATGTATGTATTTTACTTTAAAGATTGGCTTGTACTGGATCTTGAAAAGATCCACGGTTCCGGACTACCGATGATGTTGTCCCTAGGTTGAAAGATAGTAAGCCTAGAATGTAGACCCCTATAGGTCGGGATTAGCTACCTCGCATCCTACATAGGGGTATGCGCGCAAAAGAAAGAATGAGTACAAAGCCGGGGACCCCAAAGAAGATGATGTATATGATTTTAAAGTATTATTTACTATGTTTTCTAAAAGAGCATCCTATTGTTTTGAAATGCACATGTTCTATGTTTATATGTCTTCATGTATCTTATGTGCCTTATGAATTTTATGCTATCCATGAAATGTTATATGTTTAAAATGCATGCGATGTACGGATTTAGTGAGTAGGAAAGAGCTTACTAAGTTTTATACTTATAGTTTGTTTGCTTATGTTGCAGACCAACATAGAAATTTCTGAGGAATGGGCAGCTGTAGGAAGGGTTAATGTGTGTGGTGGTGACTTGACTGATCGATCCACTTTAGTGTCATCTATAGACTTAGTTCTTATTTCTAATAAGACATATGTTGATACTTTATGCATGATACTTGCTAGTTCTTTTGGAGTTTATTTAAGTATGGATGCTATTAGATGTTATATGATGTTATTACTTCCTTATCGTTGCATATGCTTTTGGTTATGTTTCATTTCCGCTGCAATGTTAGATTCATACGCAATGATATAAGTAAGTAAGAAAAAAAGAAAAAAAAAAGGTTAAAGGTAACGCCCCGCCTAACGGTAAGGGGCGGGCGTTACACCACGGGCTTGCATGCATCCGAGGGACGAGAGCCAAAGTCGAAGAGGGCTTGAAGGCAATAGGTCGAGACTGCTGAATGAAGGGACAACTGAGTCGTGAGGATTCGAGTGCTGAGAGAACTATACTCGGGAAGGAAAATCCTAGGATTCGAGTGCTGAGAGAATTGTACTCGGGAAGGGAAACCTTAGGTAGCAGTCGACTGGTACTAGGGCAGTCGACTGAGATAGAACACAAAAAGATCAGTCGACTGATGCTTGATCAGTCGACTGATGCAGTCGACTGGGTAGTCGATTGGTGTCGACCAGAATGCGAATCGTCAGGCTGTGACATTCGAATTCGCAAGGACCAGTCGACTGCCCCAGGGGCAGTCAACTGGTAACGGTCAAAACAGTATCGAGCTCTATTTAAGAGGGCTCATTTTTTATTGTTCTTCCTTGGCGAAACAAGCTTGGTAAAAGCCTGTTAGTAGCCTACAAGTGCTTAGTTTGTGTCAAAGGATTGTGGCGATGTTTCTCCACCCACAAGGAGCGACAAGACCTAGCCGGAGACGTTCCGACGAATCATCCACCGAAGGATCGGGATCGTCCACCTTATGGACAGCCGTGGAGTATGAGTTTCATCTCTGAACCACGTAAAGGTGAAGTGTTAGTATTGTTTTAGTTTAGATTTGAGATTTTCGCTTGCGCTTGCTAACCCTTGTAGGAAGAAAATCGAGAAAGTAGCTATTTACCCCCCCCCCCCAGCTAAACGACAAGGTCCTAAGACTGTGGATGTTGATCGGCCAACCTTCTCCCAGCCCCGACCAATGTATGCGATGAAGATGGAGAATAACAAGGGACAAAATTCTATAGAGGGTGTGATTATTATGTATTTGTGTCAAACATAGTGCTTGAATTATATTCACACAATAGCTGATGTAAATGTATTATTAAGCTTATTATGTATTTGTAATATCGCTTGATTTATGCTATAGTAGCTAACAGGACAGTGAAGTTTCATTACCCCCTTTTTTATCACTCAATCAAATCATTTTTTATATATTATTCCTATTTTATTTCTTAAATCTATTCTCTAATCTTGATGTGGTAAATTAAATAGGATTCATGATCAAGCTCGCGAACCGCAAACGTGAGGTCCATGTTATAATAGCTACTGTCAAATAGCTGCTACAATGTTGTAGTAGATACTTGTAGGTAATGGACAGTTAGCTATTATATGTTGTAGCAACTACTTGAACAGTTAATGTGTAGCAACTACTATACAAGTAGTTACTACTAGTTGTAACAGCTAGCCATGAGCTGCTACAACAACGTGTAGTAACTACTATACAAGTACCTACTACAAGTTATAGCAGCTAGTCGACATTGTAGCAACTACTATCGGGTAGCTACTATAACGTTGTAACAGCTACTGTCCGGTAGCTACTATAATGTTGTAGAAACTACTACACAAATAGCTGTTAAAACATTGTAGCAACTAGTGTCGTTTTAACGTAACAATTACTGTCAAATAGCTACTACAATATAGAATATACTTTCAATTTTATATTGTAGTTATACTCGATAAAGTAAAATGTATCAAACTAGAATTCTGAAATAAAAATAATGACAACTTGAATGAAATATAGTATAGTAGCTTTAACATTTCCAATGACTAAGCCAGAAGATCATCTAACCAAAATTATAAATAGAATAACTTGAAATAATGTCTAATCTTTATCACTACTTTATAGAGAATTTAACTATTGCTTTAACTCCTCGAATGCATCTTTCAATTTAGTTAATTTTTCAATCTTCGATAGTTTCATTCTTTAACACAGCTACTGTTCGTAACCCTAGCAGATCTACTTGTATAGTAGCTGCTACAGTGTGTAGTAGCTACTATATAAGTAGATTCTACAATATGCAAGCCCTACAATACAGTAATTATCACAACATGTAGCAGCTACCGTGTAGTAGAGCTATACGTGGTCGCGTTGCTACCATCGACCTTAAACGTTAAATAAAAATTAGCAAGGTAGAAGGATCAGGGAATCCTAATAAACAATATTGTACAAAGAGAAAAAACAGACACTGGAGTGGAATGACTTATGATCGGAAATGGATGGGTGAGAGCGGCAGCGTCAACTTTGTTTGGGGAGCTGATAAGTACCATTTTATTGATTATTTTAGTTGCTAAAATCCATGTTTGACCCATGTTTTACTTACTTAATTGTGAAATTACCCTAGGTTTTAGAACATACTTTTATTTTGGACTTAATTGCAAATCTTGATATATTTGAATTATTTTGCCACTAAATTTTTGATCTATTTTTGTAGGCATGAAAGGATCATGGACCTAGGACATACTGGGTCAAACATGAGTCGGAAGTGGACCCGGATCGAGTCATCAAGCTTCAGATTAATCTGGGTCGTCCGATTCAAAAGCGGCTAGATCTGAGCCATCTGGGACTATCTGAGGCAATCCGAGCTAGGGTTAGGGTTAATCAAGCACTCTAATCAAGATTTGAAGGTTTCATCCCAATCAGAGATCGTTCAACCGTTGGATCAAGCTCGGAGGGTTCTAGACTTTCCATTCAAAGATTAGGTTGATCTGGGCTATCCGTTGCAAATCTGGAGGATCCGAGCTACCACGAAGCAGATCCTGACCCTTGATCAACATCATGAAAGTTTGGGTCAGATCAGATGAAGATCAGCCGTTGGATTCATCCAAATCAATCTGGGTCGTCCATTGTTAAGTATTTAATCAAAAATTCCCTCAGTTTCTTCCTCGTCGCGTCTTCCTCGCCGCAACTTCTCTTCTTCGTTTGTTCTTGGTTTTCTTCAGTAGTTTCTTCATCTAGGGGCGCGACCCCTCAATCCTTTGGTTAGATCAAGTTCTTGATCATCAAGAGGAGGTCTTAGTGAAGTTTTCAGCTCTAAATTGCCCAAGAAATAGAGCCGAGAGAGGGTTTCTTCGGTTCTGCCATTTTCTGCCTTCGATCTCAGTTACGCTCCATTTCCATCCACCGGAGCTATCTGGAGGGGTTCCCTAGAGTGCTCTGACCATCCCCGAATCACCATTGCAGTTGGAAGCAGCTGGATTGAAGAAGTCGAATGGGAATTTCAGTTTAAGCAGAGTTGATCTTGGATTCGATTCGCAGAGACTGATTCTTGATGGTTTGCTGAGCTTAGGGGTTCGAGGCCAGCCCTTGCATGACGAACAAGGAGGATTTGAGCTAGGGAAGGTTGAGGCTTAGATTTCTTATTGAATTTCGAGTTTTAGCTGTAATCTCCATTTCTGCACTTTGTTTTGTTAATGTCTTCGCATCAGATTAGTTAACTTCGTTTTCTTAATTGTTTTTGCTTAATTAAGTTTCAAATCTTCAAGTCAAGTAACTAGGAAGCTTGTTTAGTGAACTCTTAGATTTAATTCCAGTTTTGTTCAGTTTTCCCCAGCATGCGTACCAATTCAATAGCTACGTGCCAAGTTCAATTTCTGCATATCAGTAGTTTCAGCCTTATTTCTGATAGATTCATTAGTTTTTGTTAAGTAATCATTAGCCCTTTTAAGCTTTTCTGAATTGTAGATTAATGCATTGATTCCAGCTTGTTTGCTTTCTTGTTCTGCATTTTAATAGGTGCAGCAATTCTGTTTCTGCGTGCCAGATTTACTTCTGATTTTGCAACTTCCCTTGCATTTGATTTCTGTCTAGATTTGATGCTCGGAATCAGAGAAAACAATTAGTGTTATAATGCATTGGAGCTAAGTTTGTTTTGCATCTAGATTTCTACCTGAATTTCTGCTCAGTCTGCTCTTGTAGCAGTTTCTGCAATTAACTTCAGCTTCCCTCGTATCAGTTTCAATCTCCTACAAATCAGTTCATGTTCTGAGTATCAACTGATCGTATCTGAATTGAGAATCAATAAACCTTGGTTTTTCTTCTGAATTTTCATTGGAGATTGTTTCATTTCCATAGCATTTGGAATCAAATTTTGAGTATCAGTTTCTGAAATTCAGCATTAGATTCTGAATTCTACTAGTCTGAAATTCGTCAGTTTCAGTCTTATTGCATGCGGTGTTGTAGTGTCAGTCTCAATTCTGAAGTTGTATCAATGGAACATGAGCTCTTTTGAATTTTATACGAACAGTAGATTTGAGCAATTTATTTTGGTTGCTGTGTTAATTTCTGCATTCGAATCTGTCTTACTGCATCCACTTTATTACTGCATTTTCCCACTCATGTTCTGCCTTACTGAATTGCCTTCTTCATTCAGTTATCTCTGAATTGGTAAACTGCATCTTTGCGATTCTAAGTTTGTTCCTTCTGAAGCTAGATTCGAGAACGTGTTATCAGTGGCTTGTTTGATTTGCATCTAATCCCTGCATTTCTGAAATTTTGCAGTTTTGTGTGTGTCAAATTTCTACAACGTTTCGGAATAGATCAGCCCACTTTCTAAATATCAATTAGAGTTATTTGGATTTCTTTTCAAGCATGAGTTTATGCATTTGATCTCAACTGATCTTGTGAGTCTCTGAATTAAACTTGTACCTGCTTTGATCAGTCTTCAAGTTTCGAAATTTCTTCATAGATTTCTGCAAATGCTTCCTTGTTAGCTTAGCCTTCCAAGCTGAGTTGATCAGCTATAATTGCTGCAGCTAATTCCAATCTTTGGCACATCAATTCTTCTCATCTTGGTATCAAGTTTGTTAATTTGCTTGCACTTTGTATCAAGTGAAATCTTGGCACGTTTTTTGTATTAGTGTGGGTTTAGATTGCTTGCATTTGGTCTATCTTGAATTTAACTTTGTTGCTTCATTGCTTAGCATTTGTTTTGCCTTGAATCAGATTTGCTCTCCAAATTAGGCTATGTTGCAATTAAGCTCCAAATTGTTTGAGTTCATTGGTTAAGTTCCATGGTTAAGTTTTTATCCCTTTCATTGAGTTTTCATTCTAATTGAAACCAAACTCATATTTTATTTGAAATCCAAAAATATCAACGACACATAAACTCAAGCACGAATCGAACAACCTCAACTAGCCCTAGGAAAAATACGACCTGTGGCCCCTTTACTACGTTTTCATTCTTTGATTGCAAAAAGGGTTTCCAGCTTACACATATCTAAATTTTGAGACTCACATTCGTGACAGCTATTCTGAGGTCCATCAAAATTTTTGGCGCCGTTGCCGGGGAAGCAACTAGTTGATTTGTTTGATTTTTTGCTTGTGTGCTTATGGGCATATCATTTGATTCTATTTTCTTTTGGTTTATCTTTTGTATACGGTTGCTGCCATTTTTCTTGTTTGATTTGTGACAGGGCTACAAGATCAAAATGTTTTCAAATGCACAACCAGAACTCAAAGGTCTACTGGTGGAGATAAAAAATTTGACTAAGCACTTGAAATCCCAACAGAGACCTAACAGTGATTCATCTACTTACCAGCAGCCATGTCAGCAATTTCAGCAGCAAAACCAAGCTTTTCAGCAATCCCATTTGAATTTTTAGCAACCAAACTTTCAGTTTCAGCAAACAAATCAAGATTTTCAACAGCCCTATTCGAATTTTCAGCAAACAAATCAGTTTTTTCAGCCACCATTACAACAATTCCAGCAGCCACCACAGCAATTTCAACCGCAATTCCAACAATTTCAGCAAGATCTTCAGCCAAGTCTACCAAATTTCCAGCAAACTCAGATTGGGCAGCCACAATTCCAAAATTTTGAGCAACCAATTCAGCAATTCCAGCCCCAATTTCAGCAACCCTATCAACAAAATCAATTACCTTTTCAAGGAATTCAGCAAGGGTACCAAGTTAATTCGAATTTCCAGCAACCATGTCAATTTCCACAGCAATTTTACCCTTGCAACCAAAATTTCCACCCACAAGATCAGAATTTCTAGCCCACTCAATTTCAGTTCTCACCACCACAATTTCAACCTCAGATCCAAGATTTCCAGAGCTACAATTCTCAGCAAATTCAACCATCATTCCAGCCCAATTTTCAGCAGTTTAATCAGCCCATTCAACCTTTTGAGCAGCCCCAACAGTTCCCATTTCAGAATGCACAGCCTACTCTTGGTCTTCAGCAGCCTTATGTTACATTTCAAGACCAACAGGAGTTCCACACTAACCAAGGAGACTTTGAGAATCCTAATGAGAATGAGGCTCAACAACAAAGGATGACAGAGATGTTGCAACAAATTCAAGAACAACAACAAAGGCTTCAAAACCGTGGAAGACAATTGGAACAATTAGTTCATCAAATGCAAATAGAACAATCATCTCAAGCTACTCATGATTTTAAGGGGTATGATTATGCATCAACTTTGGGGAATGAAGAAATTGTGTCAAGTTTAAACACTCCAGATGCCGAATCTCCTGAAAAATTTCCAGCATCCCATTTTCCCATTCAAAACAGCCCCGGAGTTGAGTTTATATCAGTTCAAGGTGACCCTAGTGCATGGCCAAGTCCTTCTTCAAGTGATCTTGCAAATTTGGTGGAAGAAGAAGAAGAAAACATCAAAAATAGGGCACCTACAGCATGCATTCCCCCTGAAGTTCTTGTTCAAAACTCATTTCCAAATTTTTCAGCTCAAGAAGAAGAATCTGAAGCACTACAGGACCCTTCTCATCTTTCATTTTGTGATGATAGTTTTATTGATGGTCCTAATTTTTCTAACATGGTTGTTGCAGATAATACTGAGGAAACATGCATGGGAGATGATTCTACAGGTGTAGGGGATTGCACTAAGCCCCAGGGACCACCACAAGATTCAGAGGATGAACCAGAAAGTGTAGGGACTTGCTTGGTGGAAGCAAGAACCCAAGAATCACCCGTTCCAGTTGAGTGTCCACCAGAACCTGAACCTGAAGAGGAGATTGCACATTACCAAGAGGAGCCAATAATTACATCCACTCTTGTAGAACCTCCAGGTATTTCTCAGCATGATCAGGTAAGTATTCCTCCTATTTTTTCTGAAAATTGCATAGAGGTACCTCAAACTGATTTCATTGGTGATGATACACTTATTGATACATCTTTTGTAGAATTTGATTGTGAAAAATTGATAGAGATACCTAGTGTAGAATTTGTTGAAATTGAAGCATGTAGGGATACATATCATGAAAATGCTGATAGTGAAAAATTTTTAGAAGAGCCTGAAATTGATGTTGTATATTGTCATAAATCTCTTGCCATATCTTATGCTGAAGTTGAGTGTGAAAAACTTATGGAGGTACCTGAGATTGATTTTATTGGCTCTGAAACATTTCTTGATATACCTTATGTAGACATGGATAGTGAAAAATTTTTAGAAGAGCCTGAAATTGATGTTGTTTATGTTGGGACCGGGTGCATGTCGACAAGGATACGGGTTCGTAAAATTTTAAATTTTTACGTGCAGCGGAAGAATTATCATAAAAAAATTTCCTAAATTATTTTAACCACGTATCTATCATGAAACCTTATGATGTGTTGACATAATCATAAATTAAAACTTTGCGGAAAAAGTAAACTAATTTACATTATACCTCTCGTAACTCGAAGTAAGGGACGAGATCCAACCGTAGCGTCCCTTGGAAGCTCCGCCTCTATTCGCGTCCACGCCGAGTTCTCTTCGGGATGACTTCGCAAAGTCACGAGTTTTGTGCCGATGAGAACTACTAGATTCTCTATAGGCACAACAAGAAAGATCAAGAGAGGAAAGGGAAACTAACCACCAAGAAAACGGAATCGAATTCCGGGAAGAGAGGAGTCACTATCCGCTTCTTCTTCTTCTTGTTTCGTTTCTCCTTCTTCTTGAAGCTCACGACAACCTTGCTTGGTGTTGATAGGGTGCGCCGGCCCTAGCAAGGAAGGTGGGAGCCGGCCCTAATTCTCCAGAAGGGCGCCGGCCCTAAGGGAAAGGAGAGGGAGAAGAGAATAAGAGAGAGGGAGAGAGGAAGTTACTAATCTCAATTAGTAATGCGTAATAAGGGCTTGCCTTTGGTTCCTTTATATAGTAGCAACTCCTTTGCTAAGTCTCCCTCTTAATGGAATTAACGGAATTAGTTATAAGAAATTTATCTTATAAATTCTCTTATTAATTGTTCCGTTTAAGCCGAGTCTTATTATAACTAATTTATAATAAAACAAATTCTTCTTCTCTTTAAATTATGGAATAAATTTTATAAGAATTTATAAACTTTCTTATTATGGAAAAATCAATTCATAATTGATTTTATAAAATTAAAATAAACCAATTCATGGATTATTTTAACTTCCATAAAAGAATAAATTTCTACAAATTTATTTATATAAATTTCTTTATACAAATTTATTTATCCATAATTTATAAAATAAATCGCACTAGATTCATTTTATTAATTAAACCAATTAAATTGGTTTTTCTCCCTTTTAATGGCCGGCCAACCAAGGAGGGTTGGCACCCTCTTTGGCCGGCCCAAACCGAGCTGAACCAACGCGAATTAAACTCATTTAATTCGCCCAAAAAAGCCTTCAAAAGACTTAGCCATTTTTAGCTTCCATTGCGCCTCTGATTAACTCAGATTCGACTTATTTCTCTTGATCGGAAAATCCAATTTTCAACTCGTTTTAAATCCCTCGGATTACCCGTAGTGCGTGTGACTAAATAGGCTTTCGATTTATGTTGGCCGTCTATAATTAACCAATTATAGAATGGTCATGAGTGGCACCTAGTAGTACATCATGACCCCCAATTAATCGAAAGATCAACGGTTTGACCTCAGAAGAAATTATTCTGAAACCCTTCAGTAGCTCTACTAAATCGTGCCCCATTCCCTTCACCATCTTATACCCACTTGGTTCAGGACACGGTCTATTTGTGTCAGTCCCCACTAGGCTGACTACGTCACACCTAGCCCAAGTAATGTCTTTCTCGTCCTTTGGATTTCTAATTACTCTCATGTATTTAAGAGACTCGCACTCTTAACATGATATACTCTGGCCAGAGGTTTTGAGTAACAATCCGACGATAGGCCTGGGTATACATCTCCTCGCAAGGAGTGGTGAATCCTTTGTAGGCTGTTCAAACATCTTCGGGCACTTCGGCTCATACCCAATCATCCTGGGTCCACACCTCCTTGGAGATGCTTGCTTAAGATGTTAAAATATAAGTCTCCATGACCAAGATGACTTGAACACCGCAAGTCAAAGGAACATCGCACTTAAGCTGCAGTAAGAACTTCATTGACATATCTTTATAGATAACCATATGAAGTTTTACAGCTAGTCACTCCAATGAACTAGTTCCCTTAACTAGCATCCATGTTTATCTCCAGACATCCCAATGTCATCAGCCAGTGAAAATCAGCTGATTAGAGAATAACCCATGCTAGTCTCAACAGAATTGATAGTGTCCGTTTTTATCAATTCATCGACTAGGGATAATTTCAATACTTCACAATTGCACATTAGAGATAATCACTAGTTGTGATCCCATCACAAATTCTCTTATGCTATGAGTTGTATTGCGGACATTCAGTAGATGAGTTTAAGATCCCAATCAAATACACAAAACATGTATACTCAAATAGTGAATTATCATTTATTAATATAAATGTTTACATCATAAGGCGATTGCCTTAGGACACTTCTCTCATATCACTAACAAACTCCCACTTGGCCTAATGCCAATCGCTATGGTATCCAATACCATAGGCTCTAACATGTCCCTCAAACTTGCTTTGAGGCAAGGCCTTAGTTAAAGGATCCGCTATATTCCTTTCAGTGGGAACCCTCTCAATTTGTATGTCATTCCTACTTATAATCTCTCTGATCAGATGATAGCGTCGAAGCACGTGTTTGGATCGCTGATGAGACCTTGGTTCCTTCGCTTGTGCAATAGCTCCATTGTTGTCGCAGTAAACCGGCACTGCTTCATCAATGGTTGGAACCACACCAAGTTCTGAGACAAACTTCTTGATCCAAACTGCTTCCTTTGCTGCTTCCGAAGCTGCGATATATTCCGCTTCCGTGGTAGAATCCGCTACGGTGTCTTGTTTGGAACTTTTCCAACTTACTGCGCCTCCATTCAAAGTAAATACGTATCCAGACTACGATTTGGAGTCATCCTTATCTGTCTGGAAACTGGCATCTGTATACCCACGTATTACCATATCTCCTTCTCCATATATTAGGAACACATCCTTAGTTCTTCTTAAGTACTTAAGGATTGTCTTTACAGCCGCCCAATGATCCATTCCTGGATCCGACTGGTATCTGCTTGTGACGCTCAAAGCATACGATACATCGGGCCTTGTACATAACATAGCATACATGATAGATCCTATTGCGGATGCATAGGGAATCTTATTCATGCAAATCCTCTCGTCTTCTGTGCGCGGACACATAGACTTTGAAAGGTTGATCCCATGCCTGATGGGAAGGTAACCTTTCTTGGATTCCGACATGCTAAACCTTTTTAGCACTCGGTCTATATATGTAGACTGCGAAAGACCAAGCAACCGTTTTGATCTATCTCTATAGATTCTAATCCCAAGGATATAGGTTGCTTCTCCCAGGTCTTTCATGGAGAAAGTTTTGGACAACCAAATTTTAACTGTCTGTAAGACTGATATATCGTTTCCTATAATTAATATGTTATCGACATATAATACTAGGAATACGACTGCACTCCCACTAACCTTCTTGTACACACAAGGTTCGTCAGGATTTTGTGAGAAATCAAACTCTTTGATGTCTCATCAAACGGATGTTCAGCTCTGGATGCTTGCTTCAGTCCATATATGGATTGTCGAAGCTTGCATACTTTGGTTTTATCAACCGATGTGAAACCTTCAGGTTGTATCATGTATACATCCTCAAGCAGGTTTCCGTTAAGGAAAGTTGTTTTTCACATCCATTTGTCATATCTCATAATCATAATGAGCTGCTATTGGCTAGGAGCATGCCCGAATGGGATTTAAGCATAATTACCTTCCCATGTCGGTTTTCTTCTTGAAAACCCACTTGCACCCTATGGGCTTAATCCTTCAGGTGGGTTAACCAAGTCCATACTTGGTTTTCATACATGGAATCCATTTCCGACTTCATGGCTTCAAGCCATTTGTCCCTTTCTGAACTTTTCAGAACATCTTCATAACTATAGGTTCATCATCGCTTATGAGTAACACGTCGTTCGATTCACTTACGAGAAATCCGTATCTCTCTGGAATATTGCGTGCCTATCAGACTACGAAGAGGTGGTGTAGTTTTAGGTTCAACTGATAGTCATCACTATGAGTATTGGTTGTGGGTCTAGACAGGTGTCTCTGTAATTCTATTGGAGTTTCTTGAACTTCATCAAGTTCAATGTCACTCCCACTGTTTTCTTGTAAAAGAAATTCTCTTTCCAGAAATACAGCATGCCTTGAAACAAACACCTTTTGTTCCAAGGGATGATAGAATTGGTAACCCTTCGTTTCCTTAGGGTATCCAATAAATAGACACTTATCGGACTTAGCATCCAATTTGTCTGATACAACCCGCTTCACATAAGCAGGACAACCCCATATCTTAAGGTGAGTTAAGTGAGGTTTCTTACTATTCCATATCTCATACGGAGTAGTAGAGACTACCTTGGTCGGGACTCTGTTTAGCAAGTAAACAGCTGTCTTAAGTGCATAGCCCCAAAAGGATTTTGGAAGAGTTGCATGATTCATCATCGACCTAACCATGTCCATCAAGGTTCGGTTGCGCCTCTCAGATACACCATTATGCTGTGGTGTATACGGCGGAGTCCATTGGGACAATATCCCATTGTCCCTAAGATAATCTTGAAACTCTTGACTTAAGTATTCTCCACCTCGATCGGATCGAAGGATCTTAATACTTTTGCCAAGTTGTTTCTCTACTTCATTTCTGAACTCTTTGAATTTCTCAAAGGCTTCAGATTTGTGTTTCATCAAGAACACTTACCCGAATCGTGAGTGATCATCGATAAAGGTGATGAAGTAGCTATAGCCTCCTTGTGCAAGAGTTGACATTGGTCCACATACATCAGTATGTATTAGACCAAGCACTTCTCCCACTGGATTACCTTTTCCGGAAAAGGGTAATTTGGTCATCTTGCCTTTTAAGCATGATTCGCATGTATCAAATGAACCGGGTTCACATGATTCTAAAATTCTACATCGGTGTAATTCGGTCATGCGTTTCTTACTTACATGGCCAAGACGACAGTGCCACGTGTAGGAGTCTATTCGATTATCTGTTCGAGCACGTTTGTTGCTAACTTCGATATTGAAAACGTCACTGGATAAATCTAACGTGTAGATGCCATTGCACAAAGTTCCATTCCCATAAAAACGCCATTTAAAGTTATGTAACAACAATTGTTACTAAAAGTTAAATGATAACCTTTTCATTCAAACATGAAATAGATACAATGTTCTTTATTAATGAAGGAACAAAATAACAATTATCCAATTCTAAGACACGTCCAGTGGGGAGCTTTAGCAAATATGTTCCGATGGCAACAGCAGCAATCTTTGCTCCATTTCCAA
>JAGFNQ010007151.1:0-25046 GCA_024364735.1 Boesenbergia rotunda | reverse complement strand
TAAGAATCTTTGCGCGATTATAGAATTGCCCTCAATAAACGGTCAACGACCATGGGCCTTGGAGTAGGAGTCGACCTAGGCTCCAAACCAAGTAAAATCATCTGTGTTTGCGTTTGTGTTTTCCGCTGCGTACTTGCTCTAACTCTCTTCCAAAAATTTTTAACTATATTCACCCCCCTCTATCGTTTCTCTCGATCCAACACTTGGTTGGGCGTCCGTAGCACCCAGACCAAGCCTAAGTACCTCGGGCATCCGTAGCACCGTGAGGTATTAGGGTTTTTATTCTTGGTTAGGCGTCCGTAGCAGCCAGACCAAGCCTAAGTACCTCGGGCATCCGCAGCACCGCGAGGTATTAGGGTTTTTATTCTTGGTTGGGCATCTGTAGCACCCAGACCAAGCCTAAGTACCTTGTGTTGGGACCGGGTGCATGTTGACAAGGATACGAGTTCGTAAAATTTAAAATTTTTACGTGCAACGGAAGAGTTTGCATAAAATAATTTCCTAAATTATTTTAACTTCGTATCTAGCATGCAACCCTATGGTGTGTTGACATAATCATACAATAAAATTTTGCGGAAAAGTAAACTAATTTACTTTTATACCTCGCGTAACTCGAAGAAAAGGGACGAGATCCAACCGTAGCGTCCCTTGGAAGCTCCGCCTCTATTCACGTCCACGCTGAGTTCTCTTCGGGATGACTTCGCAAAGTCACGAGTTTTGTGCCAACGAGAACTACTAGATTCTCTATAGGCACAACAAAGAAGTACAAGAGAAAAATTAGGAAACTAACCAACGAAGTAACGGAATCGAATTCCGAGAGAGAGGGAGATGTGATCCACTTCTTCTTCTTCTTGGTTGGTTTCTTCTTCTCCTTGAAGCTCACGGCAACTCCTTGCCTTGGTGTAGGATGGGCGCCGGCGCTAATGGAGCTAGGGTGGGCGCCGGCCCTAATGGAAGGGAGGGGGAAGGAGGAGAGAAGAGAAGAGAGAGAGGGAGAGCTCTATTCAATTACTTGATTAGTTAGGAATAAGGGCTAGCCTTTGGTTCCTTTATATAGTAGCAACTCCTTTGCTAAGTCTCCCTCTAAACCGAATTAACGAAATTTACGGAATTAGTTATAAGAAATTTATCTTATAAATTTTCTTATTAATTATTCCGTTTAAACCGAGTCTTTATTATAAACCAATTTATAATAAAACTAATTCTTCTTCTCTTTAAATTATGGAATAAATTTTTATAAGAAATTTATAAACTTTCTTATTATGGAAAAATCAATTCATAATTGATTTTATTAAAATAAACCAATTCATGGATTATTTTAATCTTCCATAAAAGAATAAATTTCTATAAATTTTATTTATATAAATTTCTCTATACAAATTTATTTATCCATAATTTATAAAATAAATCGCACTAGATTTATTTTATTAATTAAACCAAAATTAATTAGTTTTCTCCTCTTATTGTGGCCGGCCACCAAAGGGGGTTTTGACACCCTCTTTGGCCGGCCAAACCAACCCGAACCGCCGCGAATTAAACTCATTTAATTCGCCCAAAAAGCCTTCAAAAGACTTCGCCCTTTTTTAGCTTCCATTGCGCCTCTGATTAACTCAGATTCGACTTATTTCTCTTGATCGGAAAATCTAATTTTCAACTCATTTTAAATCCCTCGGATTACTCGTAGTGCGTGTGACTAAATAGGCTTTCGATTTATGTTGGCCGTCTATAATTAACTAATTATAGAACGATCATGAGTGACACCTAGTAGTACATCATGATCCCCAATTAATCGAAAGATCAACGGTTTGACCTCAGAAGAAATTATTCTGAAACCCTTCAGCAGCTCTAATGAATCGTGCCCCATTCCCTTCACCACCTTATACCCACTTGGTTCAGGACACGGTCTATGGTGTCAGTCCTCACTAGGCTGACTACGTCACACCTAGCCCAAGTAGTGTCTTTCTCGTCCTTTGGATTTCTAATTAGTCCCATGTATTTAAGAGACTCGCACTCTCAACATGATATGCTCTGGCCAGAGGCTTTGAGTAACAATCCGACGATAGGCCTGGGTATACATCTCCTCGCAAGGAGTGGTGAATCCTTTGTAGGCTGTTCAAACATCTTCGGGCACTTCGGCTTATACCCGATCATCCTGGGTCCACACCTCCTTAGAGATGTTTGCTTAAGATGTCAAAGTATAAGTCTCCATGACCAAGATGACTTGAACACCGCAAGTCAAAGGAACATCGCACTTAAGCCATAGTAAGATCTTCATTGACATATCTATATGTAGATTCCCATATGAAGTCTTACAGCTAGTCACTCCAATGAACTAGTTCCCTTAACTAGCATCCATGTTTATCTCCGGACATCCCAATGTCACCAGCCAGTGAGAATCAGCTGATTAGAGAATAACCCATGCTAGTCTCAACAGAATTGATAATGTCCGTATTTATCAATTCATCGACTAGGGATATTTCCAACACTTCACATTTGCACATTTAGAGATAATCACTAGTTGTGATCCCATCACAAATTCTCTTATGCTGTGAATTGTATGGCGGACATTCAGTAGATGAGTTTAAGATCCCAATCAAATACACAAATATGTATACTCAAATAGTGAATTATCATTTATTGAAATAAATGTTTACAATCATAAGGCGATTGCCTTAGGACACTTCTCTCATATCACTAACACCTTGGGCATCCGTAACACTGCGAGGTATTAGGGTTTTTATTCTTGGTTGGGCATCCGTAGCACCCAGACCAAGCCTAAGTACCTCAGGCATCCATAGCATCGCGAGGTATTAGGGTTTTTATTCTTCGGTGGTACATTGGTATTTTGGAGAGGGCACCTTCCTTTATTACATGAATTCGCTGCAAGGCAACAAAAATACATAGGCAAGTACACAATATGCAAGGTAAGTATTACCGGGAACGAAAGGGTCGGAGATAGTTGGCCTGCCCTGGCCTCTTGAGCCTTCCGTTCCTCTCCCCCTGTGCATGACCGCTTCTTCCAGCTATCCTTCTGAAGCCCTTGGGTTTTTCCGGGACTCTGATCTGACTTCCCCACTGTAGCATTGTCAAGACACCAGCAGGTCCCCCTTGACTTCAGCCACTCAGTCACCTACGGGGAATTTTATCTTCTAGTGGTAGATAGAAACCACCGCCTGGAAGACACTGAGCACCGGGCGGCCTAATATGGCGTTGTAGGATGAGGGAGCATCCACAATCAAGAAGGGTGTCGTCCTGGTCCTTTCAAGCACATCACTGCCCAATGATAGCGATAGGATGATTTGCCCTATCGAGTATACTCGATACCCCGTGAAGCTGAACAGTGGGGTCGAGACGGGGAGTAGCTCATCTTCGTTGATCTGCATCTGGTCCAGAGCCGCCTTATACAGGATGTTCACGGAACTTTCTGTGTCCATGAAGATGCGCTTATCCTCATAGTTGGTGATGCAGGCAAGGATTACTAGGGCGTCTTCATGGGGAGCTTCCACTTCTTCCAAGTCTGTTGGACCGAAAGAGATTGTAGGGTCATTCTCCTGGCACCGACTCGTCCCGATTGAGTAGGTTTCAAGTCGCCGGGTATGAGACTTGGGAATCTCCTCCGGTGAGTCCCCCGGAGATTACTCCAACATGTCTCGAGAGCGGGCCACGTACAGGGGCCTTTCCCTTCCGGGGATCTCTTTCTAAGGAGGGAGATCTGGGGGGTTGACTAGTGTTTTGGAAAGATTTGATATCAAAGAGGCATTTCAAGAATTTTTTTTTTTGCAATTACATGTGCCAAGAATGAGTTTGAGTGAGTTTGAATTCCAAGAATGAGCAAGAGGATGGAAGCAAGTGGAGCATCTAGATTCCTTATCATATTTTGAAGATCCAAGTGGCATGGTGTGGCAAAGAAAAAAAAAAGAAGAAGATGGCACGCAAAAGCAAAAAGGAAAAAATTTTGTGCCAAGAATTTGGAAGTTGGAATTGAGGAAGCTAAGTTCAGCAACAATCTGATAGAGTCTGAATTGAAGCTAACCAAATCTGATCCAATGCAGGAAGCTTGTGCCAAATCTGATCCAAAACAGATTTGGATCAGTTGAGAATTGGATTGCAAGAAAACAGACTGATCTGAGCTGGACTGAATTGGATTGCAAGAAAACCACTTGACAGCTATCAGAGGTTATGGAGAGCAGTAAAATTGAGAATACAAGCTGAAAAGGCAGTAGAAAAGAATAAAAATCAGATTGCATGCTAGTGAGACAGTTTTGTGCTCAACTTAAACTGAGAATGATTTTTCAAGGCTGTGAATCAGAATTATAGAGCACCGGCACTATGGATCAGAAAGGAAGGAGGCTGATTTGATTCTCAGATCAAAACAGAAAAGAATGTTAGTGAAGTGCCATGGACTCAAGTGAACACAAGCTGAACAAATCAGATCCAATGCAGAATTTTTGTGCCAAAGTAGAAAATTTTCGTGCAGGTTAGTAAATAAGTGATGCTAACTGATGTGAAGGAAGTAGAGGATGCAAGGATGAAGAACCTAACTATTCTAGAGTCTAAAATTGAAGCCGGGTAGCTGTTGAAATCTGAAGCAGGAAAATGCAGAAAACTTTTGAAACAATTGCAGAAAAATCTGTGCCAAAAGCCAATTGAAGCTGTTCGGCCACCCTGATTTCAGCTGATTGCAGCTGCTTTTACTATAGAAATCAGAAATTGCTTGGCATTAAATGCTGAGCTGCAGCTGCACAAATTCAAGTGCTTCTGAAATTGCATCGAAACTAATCTGAATTGGAAGTGAAACAGTTTTTGCTGATAAGGATTAAGAACAAGTCCATCAACCAGCCAGCCATCAGAAATTTGAAACGCAGCAGGTTAGTTGAATTAAAGTGCCGAAATCTGATCAGGCAGTGCTGGAATTCAAACATGAAAATGATCTGTGCAGATCAGTATTTTCAGAAACATATTAAGGGCATATTCAAGAAGAGAGTAGCTATTCTTTGGAAGCTCACGGCAATGATGAGTTGAAGCTGATTCTGATGGTAATTTGAGCACATAAGGACTGAACAAGCAGCTGACCATTTAATGTAGAGAAAGAAGAAAAACAGTTCGGAAGCAAGGTTGAAGTTTCGACCATTTAAAAGAAAAGAGAAGGAGATAAAGTGGCACACAAATGAAGACTTGGCACTATAAAATCATTGAAGTTTCTCTCATCCGAATCAAAAGCTTTGCTCCACTACAAATCTGACCTTGCTAGAGGATAAAAGAAGAAAAAAAATCAGAAAAGAGAAGAAAGAAACAAAGTTGGCACGCAAGGTGGAAAATTGGCACATTCGAACAAATGGAGTTCTCTTCACTCGAATAAAAAGCATTATCCAAGTTTTACTCCACCACACTTTTGAATTCACTAGAGGACTGACAAGAGGGCAAAGTACATTGGAGCCATTCTTGAGCAACCAAGTCTCCCACTTTATCCATTTTCCAATTTCTTGGCTTTTACTCCATTTCTTACATTTTCTATGTTTTCACTTGATTTTGTAGATGTTGATCCTAATCATGAATAATGGTAGAGAGTAGATAACAAGCAAGCCTATGGTAGTGCAAGAAGCATGTGTGTTTGAGTGAGCTCCACTTCCATCATCAACTTAGAACTTAAGGAGAGAGCCACCAAAACTTCCCATGAAAGGCTAGTGAGTTAAATTCATCTCAATGAATCATGATGGATGAAAAGGCTAAGTTGTTGATTTAAGGACGAGATACTAATCCATAGAGCTTAGATTTTTGAGAAATAACAACCTTAGGTAATTTCTTTTCAATTGCTTCTAATTATGCTTAAGAAAATCTAGGGGATACATACTTAGTGGTTTCGCGAGACGCTCAAGCTTAAGTGTGGGGGAGTTGATAAGTACAATTTTATTGATTATTTTAGTTGCTAAAATTCATGTTTGACCCATGTTTTACTTGCTTAATTGTGAATTTACCCTAGGTTTTAGAACTTACTTTTATTTTGGACTTAATTGCAAATCTTGATATATTTGGATTATTTGGCCACTAAATTTTTGATCTATTTTTGTAGGCATAAAAGGTTCATGGACCTAGGGCATACTGGGTCAAATTTGAGTCGGAAGTGGACCCGGATCGAGTTATCAAGCTTCGGATTAATCTGGGCCGTCCGATTCAAAAGCGGCTAGATCTGAGCCATCTGGGACCATCTGAGGAAATCTGAGCTAGGGTTAGGGTTGATCAAGCATCTGGATCAAGATCTGAAGGTTTTATCAAAATCAGAGATCATTTGACCGTTGGATCGAGCTCGGAGGGTTCTAGACTGTCCATTCAAAGATTGGGTTGATCTGGACCATCCGTTGCAAATCTAAAGGATCTGAGCTACCACGAGGCAGATCCTGACCCTTGATCAACATCATCAAAGTTTGGTTCAGATCGGATGAAGATCAGCCGTTGGATTGAGCTAAAGAAATCTGGGTCGTCCATTCTTATGTATTTAATCAAACATTTCCCAGCACTTCTCCTCGACGCGTCTTCGCCGCAATAGTGTTTTCTTCTTCGTTTTCTTCCTGTTCTTCAGCAAATTCTTCATCTAAGAGGCGCGACCACTCGATCTTTCATTAGAATAAGTGCTAGGTCAGTGGGGAGAGCTCGCTGAGAAGTTTCCAGCTTGAATTTTGCCCAAAGACAGAGTTTCATGAGGTTTCAGTAGCTCTGTCATCTTATTTCGCCAATCTCAGTTGTGCACCATCCTCATTTCATCAGAGCTATCTGGAGGGGTTCCCTGGAAGGCTCGGAGCATTCCCAAGTCCTTATCGCAATCCACCACAGCGAGGTAGAAGAAATCGGTTGCTGTTTTCAGCATGAGCAGAGTTTGAATGGATTTGATCACAGAGACTGATTTTCCATTGATTTGCTGAGCTTACGGGTTCGAGGCTCACCCTTGCGTGACGAACAAGGAGTACTTGAGCTAAGGGAGGATTGAGGATTAGTTTTCTTCTTGAATTTTTGATTTGTAGCTGTAATTTTAATTCTGCCGCAATTTCATTTCTGAACTTTTTGTATCAGCTGTTCAGTTTCGTTTACTTAATTGTTTCTGCTTAAATTAGTTTCAATTCTGCAAGTTAAGTAGATTTATTTGCTTGTTAGTGAACAATTAAATTTAAATTTAGTTTGTTTCAGTTCATGTTTGTTGTTCGAATTAGTTTTTGGCTTCCTGTCTGCGCATCAATTCTGAGTTTCAACTTCAGTTCTGAATTTGCAGTTAATTTCAGATTTAGTTTATGTATTGTTTTAATTCTTGAATCAGGAAATCAGTTAGCATGCTAATGCATTTAATCTAAGATAGCTTTGCATTCGATTTCGTTTCTGTATTTCTGTTCAGATTCTCCCTTGCGTTCCAATTCTGCTGCTGCGTATCAGTTCTATGCTGCTGCGTAGCAAATTTTTCTTCCTTGTGTATCACTTCAGTTTTCATTTCTGCAACTCTACGTTTCACTTCTGTAACCCTTGAGTTCATTTCTGCACACCAATAGTTTCTGAATTCAGTTTTGTTTTTTTTTGTGTGCAACCTTAGTTTCTGCATGTATTGCTTGCTGAATTTCTGCAATTCTGCTCTCATCATTTGCATTAGATTAGTTTCTGAATGGGTTAGTTTCCTTGCTGCATATTAATGTCATAGCTTCTGAATGGTGTATCAAACGAGACCCTAACAAATTGATTGATGTCAGCTTGTGTTTCAGCCGGTTGGTTCTGAATTTTTCAGCGTGTCAGTTTCAGATTGAGTATCAGCTTCATTTCTGCATTCTCCACTGTTATTGCTGCATTCTCCAATTTTATTTCTTTATTTTCGAATTCAGCTCATAAAGAAGTTCCCTGTTTAGTGAAGCATTGTATCAGATCTCAACTTGATCCATTGCATTTCTGCATTGGAGTGTTGCTGCATTTCTGCAGTAATTTCTACAAATCTTTTCAGCTGTTGCATTGCATTTATCCCTGCATATCAATTTCTGCATCAACCAGTTACTGCATCGAACCTTAGTTCAGCAATTTGGTTTCAATTCTGAAATTAGTTTCAGTGAGCTTAGACATGGGAGAACCATTGCAATTTGAACTTAATCTGCTCTGTGTTTAATATCAGCTTTGGCACAAAAGATTCCCCTGCGCATCACTTCATTTCTGCAGTAAATTCACTAAGTTCTTCACTTTCCAATTTCTGCACATTCCACTCTGCATTTCATTGTTGCCTTCAAGGTTATTCCTGCACAGCAGTTGGTTTGGAATTCTTGTTTTTGAGTTCAATTGATTAGGAAATTTGCAGCTGAATTGTTTGCTTCACATAATCTACTTTAAATCAATATTGGATATATAGCTGGTTATTTCTGAACATTGTATCAACTTCTCTTATGCGTATCAACTTGAAGATTTAATCGGGTTGTGCTTGAGCTGTGATTTCCATTTATGCATTTGAGTTTAGCTCTGAATCCTTGTTTGACTTCCAATCTATTTTGACTATTAATCCAGTTTCTGCATTCTAGAGTGCATTTCTGCAACTTGCCTCAGTGAAGTTTCGGAATTGCAGATCCATTGCAATTGAAAGTAGTTGTTTTTGCATCCAGCTTGTATCAAGTTTAGTGTTCATGACTGCAAATTGGGTTAAAGTTCTTGCATTAGTATCAACCAAAAATTCTGTTGTTTAGCATTTAATTGCAATTTGAATTTAGATTTGCTTTTCTACATTCGGTTGAGCTGCTTTGGTTAATTAGGTTTTCTCTTGATTGAATCATTGAGTGCCATCACTTTGTTTAGTTCATGAGTTAAGTTTCCTAAATTTTCCTTACGATTTCGTGTCTGATTTAAACCAAATCTAGATTTTATTGAAACCCAAAAATATCAACGACACATAAACACGAGCTCGAATCAAACAAACTCTCAACTAGTCCCTAGGAAAAATACGACCTGTGTCCCCTTTACTACGTTTTCATATTTTGATTGCAAAAAGGGTTTCCAGCATTTATAAATATCTAAATTTGAGACCCACTTTCGTGACAGCCTATTTTGGGTCTATCAAATTTTTGGCGTCGTTGCCGGGGAAGCAACTAGTTGATTTGTTTGATTTTTGCTTGTGTGCTTATGGGCATATCATTTGATTCTATTTTCTTTTGCTTTATCTTTTATATACGGATGCTGCCATTTTTCTTGTTTGTTGTGTGACAGGGTTGTAAGATCAAAATGTTTTCAGATCAGGACATCAAAATGTTTTCAACGGAACAATCAGAGATAAAAGAGGCATTGATAGAGTTGAAATGTTGGTGTAAGGTGTTGGAATACCAACAAAGAAATAAAGCGCATTCATCTACTTACCAGAGGCCGATTCAACCTACATTTCAGCCACCTCAGCCCCAATTTCAGCAAGGGCAGCCACAATTTCAGCCTTTCCAGCAATTTCAACAACCAAGTCAAGATTTTCAACAACCTTATTCGAATTTTTAGCAAACAAATCAGTTTTTTCAGCCACCATTACAACAATTCCAGCAACCATCACAGCAATTTCAACTGCAATTCCAACAATTTCAGCAAGATCTTCAGCCAAGTCTACAAAATTTCCAGCAGCCTTTTGTAAGTTTTCAGCAGGGAAATTATCAATTTCAGCCTCAACCTCAGCCATGGTAGCAAGAATTTCAACCCATACAGAATTTTCAACAACCTCTTCAACATTCACAGCCATATGATCCAAATTTTCAGTTTCAAAACCAGATGTTTCAGTCCCAACCATTTCAGCCTTTCAATCAACAATGTCAACCTCAAATACAGAATTTTCAGGGCTACAATTCTCAGCAAATTCAACCATCATTCCAGCCAAATTTTCAGCAGTTTAATCAGCCCATTCAACCATTTGAGCAGCCCCAACAGTTCCCATTTCAGAGTGCACAGCCTACTCTTGGTCTTTAGCAGCCTTATGTTACATTTCAAGACCAACAGGAGTTCCACACCAATCAAGGAGGCTTTGAGAATCCTAATGAGAGTGAGGCTCAACAACAAAGGCTGGAAGAAATGTTTCAACAAATTTTACAACAACAACAATCTTGGCAACAACAACAACAACAAAGGCTTCAAAACTATGGAAGACAATTGGAATAATTTGTAACGCCCCGAAATTCCCATTTTAAGTTCTTAAAGTCCTTAGAACTATTTAAAAATGGTTTAGAAATATTCTAGATATTTTTAGGAATTTTTAGAATATTTTTATGGAATTTTCCGAGCCCGTTTAGTATTTTTCTAAAAGAAATAGAGTTTTCGGCAAAAAGTTGCCTGAATGAGTTTTGAACCCGAGACCTCCCATGGGATCAACGACTTAAGTTGGTCGGGTTAACCAGGAGCCCCAGCAGGGGTGTGCTGAAAGAAAATAGAGAAATATTAAGTTAAGTTCTAAGTTGGACTTAAATAACCCTAAGTATAAATAGATAGTTAAAGAGAGGAATTTTATTTTCTCTCATCTAAACCCTCGCCCAAGCCTCACGCCGCCCCTCCCCTCTCCTCTCTTGTGCGCACGCCAACCACACCAACCCCCTCTCCTCTTCCAAGGGGGCGCCGGCCAAGGCTCTCCTCCGAGAGAGCTTCCAATATTCGGAATCCCCGCGACGAGAGGAACGCGTAGGCGCGAACGGTTCATCGAGATCTCAAGTTTCTCCCGAGCCCTAGACGTCAATTTTGGTTGTAAGTCCAAGATATCAATGTAAGTACTGCTCACCTGCAGTAAGAGGCGGTTTTCCGCAAGATTTTCCCGTTAGAAAGTTAAAATGCAATTTTCCTTAAAGTTTATGATTTTGCATGAAATCCTAGGTTGATCCATGCTTGTATAAGTTTGATTAAGCACCCTATATGAGGTTAGGGCCTAAGAAGAGTTATGAGAAAAGAAAAGAGAAGATAAAGAAAAGAAAAGAAAAGGCCAAGGCCTTAAGAAATCCCCAAAAGTCAAGACTTAGGGATTTGGGCACACAAGGGGCTCGTTAAAATGCCAAGGCATTTAAAGATAAGAAAGAAAAGAAAGAAAAGCTATTTTATTTTCTAAGGCCAGTACCCGGCGTCCAAGGGCGTCGTTAAAGAAATCCAGGTGTCCAATTCCAAGGTCTTGGCCCTGGTAGACCAAGGTCTGCTCTATTAGGATTGGTGGCTCGCTACCCCAACCTTTTAGGGAACGCGCATAAGATGGTACTTACGTCTTAAGTGGATCCAAGTGAGATATTATTTTCAAGTATATGCTTTAGCAAAGTTTTCTAAAGTTTAAGAAAGTTTTCTAAAAGTTAAAGAAAGATTTAAAAGTCAAAGAATTGCTAAAGTTTCAAGTTAAGCCAAGAACAAGTAAGTTAAGACTTATTAGTGCTTTAGTATGCATGTCTTGAGTTATACATGTTGTTTTAGTGTTTCTTTTAAGCATAAAGTATCTCATGTGATTTCACATTGTTTTAAAAAGCATGCTTGCACATTTCGAGATTTTGTGAGCTAGATAGTACTTACTAAGCTTTTGCTTATTAGTTGCATTTCCTCTTGCTGCAGGTAAAGGTAAAGGCAAGCAATTCTGAAGGAAGGCGACAAGGCGGTGCTGAGTGACGTGTGTGTGGTGGCTGACCTTAGAGAGGTCCTTGGGACAAGATGAATAAAAGACTCAAAGTGTATTTATTATAAAGTCTTAGTTTGAGTTAGATCATATAGCATTTATCCAAGTAATTGCGTTTTAGATATTTTGCATGTCTTAAAACCATGAGTAAAGATTCCATGTCATTTTAATTAGCATACATATCCTTATGATGGCATTGGATGAGTATGAGTGTGAGTAGTTTTGAATATTGATACTTGATGGAGCTATTTGATGCATATGCCAAGATATTGAGAGTTTCCCTTTGAATCAAGTTATTATTGCTATAAATATGCTTAGAGAAGTTGCATTACATCCCAACATGCTTTAGTGAGGTGTAGAACATGTGTTTTGGTATTATGAATGCATAGGAGTTAAGTTTGGTACAAAACTTTAGTTAAAAGTTCATATAGATTTTCATAACTTAATTACTTCCGCAAAAGTTCTAATTTCGAGTTTATGAAGTTGTTTTGATTGGCTAAAATGTTTGGGAAACTAGTATAGAGTACAGAAATGGTGTTGTGTCTTTGTATGGCTTGAAACTGTATGTTTTGTGGACTTTTGAAACAAAGTTCGAATCTGAATTTCAGGTTTTTCAGGCGTGCCAGTCGACTGGTTCAGTATCAGTCGACTGCCCTATCGAACAGTAGCTTCCGTTCGATGCATCAGTCGACTGCCAAGAGGCCAGTCGACTGGTACCGCGCCCAGAAACTTTCTGTGGCCGATACCAGTCGACTGGTTAGATCGCAGTCGACTGGCATTGCAGAGAAGTTCTATAGATGAAAAGAAGTGTGCCATTGTATCATGCATGACTACTAGAGTTAGAATATCATCCCTAGATGGATTTAAAAGAAAAATAAAGAAGTTCTGCATTCTTAATCGTGCAGTAGAGTCAAGATAGTAGATAAAGTAGCGGACCGTCTAAGGTAGAGAAGGCGGGTCGCTACATAATTAGTTCATCAAATGAAACAAAGGCAAGCCCAAGAATCAAGACAATTATCTTCTCAAGCTACTCTTAATTCTCAGAGCCCCGAAGTTGATTTTATATCAATTCAAGGTGACCCTAGTGCATGGCCAAGTCCTTTTTCAAGTGATCTTGCAATTTTGGTGGAAGAAGAAGAAGAAATCATTAAAATCAGGGCACCTACAGCATGCATCCCTCCGAAGATTCTTGTTCAAAATTCACTTCAAAATTTTTCAGCTCAAGAAAAAGATTCTGAAGCACTACAGGACCCTTCTCATTTTTTATTTTGTGATGATAGTGTTATTGATGGTCCTAATTTTTCTGATGTTGTTATTGTAGATATTACCGAAGGAGCATGTATGGGAGATGATTCTACAGGTGTAGGGGATTGCACTAAGCCCTAGGGACCACCACAAGATTCAGAGGATGAACCAGAAAGTGTAGGGACTTGCATGGTGGAAGCAAGAACCCAAGGATCACCTGCTTTAGTTAAGTGTCCACCAGAACCTGAACCTGAAGTGGAGCTCGAACATGATCAGGAGGAGAACACGGATACATCTACTCTTGTAGAACCTCCAGGTATTCTTCAGCACGCTTAGGTAAGTATTTCTCCTCTTTGTTCAGAAAAATTTAGCAAGGTACCTAGTGCTGACTTTATTGGTTATAATGAATTTATTGATATACCTTGCGTAGAAACTGCTTGTGCAAATCCAATAGAGGTACCAAAAATTGATTTTATTGGTCGTAATACATTACTTGATACATCTCTTGTAGATATGGATTGCGAAAAAATTTTAGAGGCACCTGTAATTGATGTTGTTTGTTATGATGAATCTCTTGATACTTCTTTTGTAGATATGGATTGCGAAAAAATTTTAGAAGTGCCTGAAATTGATGTTATTTATTGTGATGAATCTCTTGATATATCTTATGCTGAGGTTGAATGTGAAAAACTTATGGAGGTATCTGAGATTGATTTTATTGGCTGTGCTTGATGGAAAATAATTGTGATATTTTTATTGAAGTGCCAAAAATTGATTTCTTTGTTTGTGATGAGTTCCTGGATGCAAATTTTGTAAGAAATAATTATGAAAAATTCATTGAGATACCAAAAATTGATTTAATTGGATGTGATGAGTTTTGGATACATTTCATGCAGAGACTGATATTATTTCATTCCTTTCTTACCCTGCACGCTTGAGAGAGGTATTATATTGTTTTGCAGGGTCTAGAAGACTTCCGGAGTGGGTGCTCCATCTGAACAGACTCCAACCTCCTGGAAGAACTTTCAAAAGGCATCAAGAGGGAGGAGTAGATCTTACTTTAATTCGAAGCACTCCACCTCTTACATGGGTCTTGTACCTAAATCGCCTGCGGCCACCGGAGCAATTCTCTGTAAAATTCAAGTGTGGGGGAGTCCTAGTTCTCTCAGCCACCCATGTTCCTCCACTACCACGATGGAGGCTACTTCTTGATAGACTCCGTCCACCAGAAATAAAGGGGAGTTTGTGACTTCTAGAATTTTCCTTTAAATTAAGTCCTTGCTAATAAATGCATGAGTAGAGTAGCATGACTAGGAGTCATTGTAGATACCATTTTAGTTTTCTTGGAAATTTGTTTCTTGCATGATTAGGAATAAATGTATCCCTCTAGGTTATTTCCATAGCATTTTAGAATCTCTTGGAAAATAAATTAAATTTGGTTGTTAAAACTTAAGATTTGAGCTTATGGATGAAATCTTGGATGCTTGAGTACTACTTTGCTTTAGATTCTTAATTGAGGACGTGAGATGAATTATTTTTGCCTAGTGAGAATTAGCCTTATATTTGTGACACACATATGTTATTGCACTCTAGAACTTGCTTAGGTTTTTTCAAAATCATATTTCAACGATTGGATCACATCTATAGAGACTAATCAATTTATTTACCCTTCCATGTCAATTTTTGGCACTAATCATGTTTATACTATTTGTCTTTCCTTATTCCTACTCTTAACCCCATTTTTTATCTATGGACTTGTTGTTTGAAATGTTTCTTAATGGTACTTTGCCCGAGACGGACAAAGATTCAATCTTGATCCGACAGCGGTCCATGAACCTTTCATGCCTACAAAAATAGATCAAAAATTTAGTGGCCAAATAATCCAAATATATCAAGATTTGCAATTAAGTCCAAAATAAAAGTAAGTTCTAAAACCTAGGGTAAATTCACAATTAAGCAAGTAAAACATGGGTCAAAGATGGATTTTAGCAACTAAAATAATCAATAAAATGATACTTATTAGGGGTGCAAGCCCTCGACTCCTTCCTCGTGACCTTGACCGAGACCGCTGTTGGATCTTGTTTTCCCCGGCCTGCTATTGCCGAGGAGAAAGGCTTCACCGTTGAGATCTTCGGCGATACCCCGCTTTATTCCACTTTCTCCGAGGTTTGGTGTCTGCCTCCTCACTCAATTTCCTCTTCAAGGTATGACACTCCTCAGTGGAGTGTGTTGTACTGTCGTGGATACCATAGTACTTCGTCAATGGCTCCGGCTGCTCAGTATCCACTATCTCGATCAGCCTTCGCTTGCCAGCCCACTGGTCCTTCCCAAAATGAAGGTCCTTTCCTCGAGTTGGAGCTGGGGGCTACCTCCTTTCGGACCGAGGAACAGCTTGAGGGAGGACTCTGGTTGGTTCCTTGCGACGGGCGTATTGCACCTCCTCCACGTTAACGTACTTGACAGAACGCCCTAGCAGATCATCGAAGCTGATGGGGGGCTTCTTCACTAGGGATCCAAAAAAATCCCCTTCCGTGAGCCCTTGGGTGCAGGCACTGATGAGGATTTCAGACGTTACACTGGGCACGTCTTGTGCCACCCTGTTGAACCGCTGGATGTACTCCTTGAGCGGCTCTTTCGGCTTTTGCTTGAGGGCGAATAGATTGAGTGTCGTCTTCTAATAGAGACGGCTACTGGCGAAGTGGTGGAGGAAGGCGGTTCTAAACTCCGTGAAGGAGTTGATAGAACCTTGCGGCAGCCTTCGGAACCATGGTTGGGCTGCTCCAGACAGGGCGTTCAGGAACACCCGACACTTTACACCGTCAGTATTGTTGATGTAGTCTGTCACGATTGTTGTTTTGGTGTTAACACCGATTTAAGTTTGGTTGAGTGAATTTGGCATAAGTCCTGGTCGGGGACTGGGCACGAAGTGACGGAAATCCTGGTGAGTGAAGCCGGGTCTCGGTGAGTGAAGCCGGGTGACGGAAATCCCGGTGAGTGAAGCCGGGTCCCGGTGAGTGAAGCCGGGTGACGGAAATCCCGGTGAGTGAAGCCGGGTGACGGAACCCCCGGTGAGTGAAGCCAGGTCCTGGTGAGTGAAGCCAGGTGACTGAAATCTCGGTGAGTGAAGCTGGGTCCTAGCGAGTGAAGTTAGATAACTGAAATCCCGGTGAGTGAAGTCGGGTCCTAGTGAGTGAAGCTAGGTGACCGAAACCCTGGTGAGTGAAGCCAGGTCTTAGTGAGTGAAGCTAGGTTAAATAAAGTCCCGGTGAGTGATGCCGGGTATGAAATATTGGTCCGGGGGACTAAGCATGAGTAAGCCAAGTGTATGGATCGGTCTGGAGTCCGATCAGAAGTTGGCACATGCTCCCGAGTGAAGCTCCCGAGTGGGGTTCCCGAACTCCCGAGCCCGAATCGATCCCTGATCATTCTGGTGAACGATCAGAGAAGGAACAGAATGTTTCTGTTCGACCCCTGATCGTTCTGGTGAACGATCAGGGAAGAGATCGTAACTGGAGGAGACCTTAATCGATCAGTGTGACCAATCAAAATGTCGGAGTTTCCTCACCCTAACCGATCAGGATGGATCCTGATCGGTCAGGGAGTGTCCTGATCGGTCACCAGACCGATCAGGGCACACCTTGATTGGTCTGGTGACCAATCAGGACACACCCTGATTGGTCTGGTGACCGATCAGGGGCTTCTGGCAGTGAACCTGCGGGTTCCAGTCAAATCGCTCTGAATCACGCTGATCTTTTCTGATACACTGCTGATTTCTTTGTGATATGCCTTGCTAAGCCTTTGCTAAGTTTGCAAGTGAGACAGGATGATTCAAACGAAGGAGGAAGGTCAACTGGAGACTTTCACCGTGGCAGGTTTGTCTGTTTCCTGTTTCCAGGTCTCAACGGCTTCTGGTGCGGCTAGCGACTGACGGAGGCTCAGCTGAAGAGGCCTTCAGTGGACTGAGCACTCAATGGAGTCAATGGGTCAGGCTATGGCTCAGTGGGTGTTGATGGAGCCTGGCCATGGTAAGTAGGAGCTTAAGAAGAAGCTGGAAGCAGAGGAACAGACAAAAAAACAAGCAAGTGTTGTGGCTGTGGGTTTCGCTGTTGTGTTGTGCTCCTTGTGTAGCTTCTCTCTTGAGCGTTCCTGTTAGATCTTTGAGAGTTTCCTTCTTGTTGTCTCGTGCACTTAACGACTATTCTACAGAGGCGATTGTGGAGAGGTTTCGCCACCGAGAAGGAGGCTATTACTATCCGGGGTTCACCGGGGCTTGATCTGCCGACGGTCAAGGGATCGCCCACCTTACGGGCACGCCAAGGAGTAGGGGCAAGTTATCCCCGAACCTTGTACATCTTCTTGTTAGCGTCGGTTTGTTTTCTTTATCTGTTTTGTTCTTTCTGTTGTGTTTGTTTCCGCTGCTAATCTGATCGCAGAAAGAAAACATCAAAGAAGGTGAAGAGTTTTAGTGTCTGGCTACATTCACCCCCCCTATAGCCATCCAAGATCCAACAAGTGGTATCAGAGCCTAGGGCTCTTCTCAAATGGATTAACTCCCAAGTGTCTACAAGATGGTGATGGGAAGAGAAGGGTTCAGCATAAACAGACCTCCATTCTTGGATGGGACTGATTTTCCATATTGGAGGTCAAGGATGGAGTTTTATCTCAAGACCAACATCAGTATGTGGTTTGCTGTGAAGGAGGGTTTCATCCCTCCAAGAGATGCTGAGGGAAAAGAGTTGGATTTCTCAAGGTGGTCGGCAGAACAAATCCGAAAGGGGGAAGCCGATGCCAAAGCTGTGGTCACCCTGCAATGCGGGATGACCAAGGAGGAGTTGATCAAGGTGGGTCCTTTCACAAGTGCTAAAGACCTATGGAGCAAGCTCATTGAGCTCCATGAAGGCACTCAAGATACCCGGAGAGCCAAGAAAGACTTGCTTCTCAGCCAACTCCAAAACCTTTCCATGGAAGAAAATGAAAAGGTAAGTGAACTCCATGGACAATTCAAAGAGATCCTAAATGGTCTACAATCCATCAGTGAGAAGGTAGAAAACCGAGACCTTGTGAGGTATGTTCTCAAAGCTTTCCCTATGAACGTCTTGTGGTCATCCATGGTGGATGCTTACAAGGTTTCCAAGGACTTATCTTTTATTAAGCTAGAGGATTTATTTTGTGAAATGGAACTACATGAGATCTCTAACCACAGCCCAAAGGAGAAGGGTGTGTCATTTGTGGTAGGTGACCGAAGGAAGAAGAAGGAGAAGAAGAAGGAGAAGAAGAAGGAAATGGAGGAGAAGAACACCCATCACTTTGCTTTCATGATACTAGAGGAGTCAAAGGAGGAGAGTGATAATGAATCAAGGAGCTCTTCAACCGCAGCTTCATCATCTTCGGATGATGAAGAGGTAATCTCTCCCGAGTTGGATAAATGCTATAGGACAATTGCATGCTTAACTAGTTTGTTAAAGAAATCTAAGAACAAAGCAAAGTTATTGAAACTAGAAGTAGAAGAATTAAAATCTTCTAAGGTTGAGGATAGTAATGATTTTCACAATGAGTCCCTTGAGAATGAAAATAAGACCCTAAGGAGCGAAATTGAAAATTTCAAGAAATTCTTGAGAAGTTTTCAACTAGCTCTAAAACCTTAGACATGATACTAAATTCACAAAAAGCAGTTTACAACAAGGTTGGTTTAGGTTACCAACCAAAAGAACCAAGTTTCATGTCATTAATGTCTAGAACTCACTTTAGGTCACCAAATGATTCTAGGGCTCAAAAAGTTAGAAAGAAAATGACTAAAGCATGGGTGCCAAAGTCGTTCATTGTAGATGCTTTAGGTCCCAAAATTTGGGTACCCAAAACATCCATATTTCGAATTGTATAGGTATTGATTGAGGGGGAGCATCTATCAACATGGGTGGTTGATATTTGGTGCTCGAAACACATGACCATTCCTAGTTAGGGATGTGCTTACCATTTCCTCCAATTAATGGATATTTACTACCTATGAGGAATGATTCTTTTCCATCTCG
The DNA here is from genome assembly GCA_024364735.1 of Boesenbergia rotunda. Lineage (NCBI taxonomy): Eukaryota > Viridiplantae > Streptophyta > Magnoliopsida > Zingiberales > Zingiberaceae > Boesenbergia > Boesenbergia rotunda. The sequence continues at coordinate 6,158 of JAGFNQ010007151.1, read as the reverse complement.
AATTTAGATGATTGGAGTTAGAACCAATGGAAATCATAAACTCCATACACAATATAGATACATGGAAATTTTTCCCATGTACTCTACTTTATTGGTGTCACTTGAAAATTATCTCATTTGTATTTGTATACATTTGGGACTATAATTTATCATGATTACTCCAATATAATTAGGTCTATGGTATTGGATCGAGAAAGACCGATAGAGGGGGGGTGAATATCGGAAAATGTTCAGATTTAAAAGAAAGAGCAGTTACGCAGCGGAATAAAATCAAACAACGCAAACACCAGTAGTTTACTTGGTTCGGAGCCTGGGTCGACTCCTACTCCAAGGCCCACGGTCGTTGACCGTTTACTTTGGGCAATTCTATAATGCGCAAAACGGTTACAGAGTAAGATTACAAAAATGACTGTAAATAGAAAGTTACACTCTGTTTTACCAACTCCCGGTTGTAGATCGAGTTTCGGTGCAGCGGGAGGTCGATGACGCTACGGACTTGAGTTGGGAAGTTCCTGGAGCAGAGCGTAGTCGTCAGAGCGTTTGGAAGCGTTGAATGAAAGTCGTGTTGAAGCTCGGGGTCGAGGGGTGCTATTTATAGCACCTAGGGGCGCCCTGGTCGTCGAGGGCGCCCTGCCACGTGTCTCCCGATCCGTGCTTCGCTCGGTCAAGCCTTATCGCACCAGAATAGGGATGAGGTTTGACCTCTGGGGCGCCCTGGTCGCAGAGGGCGCCTTGGTTGACTTTTTTCGCGCAGAAGACTCGGCTGTGGATAGAGCTGAGGCTTCGCAGAGAGAGAGCTGGAGGCGCCTTGGCTGCTGAAGGCGCCTTCACTGACGAAGGTGCCTTCGCTGCTGAGGGCGCCTTGCCCAGTAAGCAGCTGAAGCCCATTTGCTTCGTTTGGTTCTGGTTCACCTTGAGGGCGCCCTGGACACTTAGGGCGCCTTACTCAGCTGTTGCCTCACTCCTTTGAGGCTCTCTGAGTTGCAGACACACGTCCCTTTGGTCCTGCATCAAGGGTTAGTCCAAAACACAACAAAACAATAATTTTATACAGCCTTAGCTGTCTTGGTTCTGACTTTGGTCTCCAAAATGGAGCCCTAGGTCGAACCGACGCCTAATGTTCCCTCAAGGGGAATGCGTCCTCACCTACTCCTCTCGGGAGAGTTTTACCTGGTGCCAACCGGATCCTCCAGTTGGACTTTTGCCCGGCAGTCCTTCGCCAGGTCTTGAGGTACCAAGCTGCCTTTCGCTTGGTGCCTAGCAGCCCTTCGCTAGGTCTTTACTTCTGGCAGCCCTTCGCCAGTGCCTAGCATTCCTTTGCTAGGGCTTTGTCCATTCTGGCAGTCCTTCGCCAGTGCCTAGCATTCCTTCGCTAGGACTTTGTCCAGTCTGGCAGTCCTTCGCCAGTGTCTAGCATTCCTTCGCTAGGGCTTTTCCTGTACACTCAAGAAACTTGTTAGGCACCAATGAACCCTTAACTTTTGAACCCTTTTGTCAATATCAAAACACAGGTTTGACTTGGGTGCAATCTGCACCAACAATCTCCCCCTTTTTGATATATGGCAACCTAGTTCAAAAGGTTAAGGGAAAAAATGCTGAAATTGAAATCCTAAGTTGGATTCCCTCCCCTTGGAATTAATCTCCCCCTAGGTTTTTCAAAAGTAGGTGGTTTTAGTTTAAATACTTAGAAAATTTTATTATTGAAAAAACTTTTTAAGTATTGGCTGAGTTTTTCAAGAAAAATGTTCTAGGTTTGAAGAAGTTTTCACATTTTAGCAAATTTTGAGTTTCAGGAAAACTTTTTAAACTTTAGATTTTTTCAGTTTTTGAAAACTCTTGTTTTTAAAAAAAAAATTGAGACTTGGAAAACTTTTTCAGACTTAGAAAATTTTCAGGATTTGGTAAAAAAAATTTCAGACTTTTTAAAAAAGCTTTTCAGAGAAAAAAAAATTAATAGCAATTCAGAGCAAAAAGAATTTTAAGAAAATTGAGCTTTCAGAGTTAGAAATTTTGGAATTTTGGAAAAAACATTTTAAACATTTTTGTTCCCTGTTTCCCTGTTTCCTTTCCAACTCTCCCCCTTTGACATATATCAAAAAAAAATGCACAAAAAGATATTTGCAATAATAAAGCATTTGCTGTACTGACTTGAGCTAGGACCTAAGTCTGGTTAAATCTTTTAGGGACCTGTCTAACTCATTTAGCTACTTACTAACTGTTATAAACAGTAGCTTTTGCTAGAGTTAGTCAAGTTAAGTGCATTGTTCAAGTTAGATTGTCTAAACTTGACACTTGACCTGATTGCTGTTCATTTAGTGCCCCAATTGCTGCCGATGCACTGACTTAAAGCATCTTGAATTGAGGCAAAGACCTAAGCATCTAAACCTTTCTAGGTTATCAATTAAAAGTATCCTAAGGTGCTTGTGAGATGCTGGCTTCTAGATCTATAGGTGCATGCAATTCTAGGGTTAGAGCCTAGGCTAAGTCCATTTCGAAAAGAGGCCCTAGTTTTGAAGGGGGTAGTTTTTGAAATAAGACTAAGAAAAAAAATTTTAAAAGAAACTTTTTCAAGTTAAATTAAAAAACATTTTAATAGACATTTTAAAATTAATTTAAAAATCAAAAATCAAAAACCGAATGATTCTATTCTACTAAGCATAATCCTAACTGCCTTCTCAGTGAGCTGAACTCAGACTCAGGTAAGGTTTTAGTGAATATGTCAGCTAGGTTGGACTTGGAGTCTACATGCTTAAGGACTATTTCACCCCTAGCTACGTGATCTCTTACAAAGTGATGTTTTACTTCTATGTGTTTGGTTCTAGAATGTTGAATTGGGTTTTTGGTTAAGTTGATTGAGCTAATATTATCAATATTGACTTGGGTCTGATTGTAGTCTAGCTGAAAGTCTTTAAGAGTGTGCATCATCCATAAGAGTTGAGCCACACATTCTCCTAGGGCTACATATTCAGCTTCAGTTGTGGATAACGCAACACAGTGTTGCTTTCTACTGCACCAACTTACTAAGCTGTTTCCTAAGAGTTGGCAGCTTCCACTTGTACTTTTTCTATCTAATTTACAACCAGCATAGTCAGAATCAGAGTATCCTGATAACTTAAAGGATGAGGTTCTAGGGTACCAAATCCCTACATTTAGGGTGCCCTTAATATATCTTAAAACTCTTTTTAGGGCTGCTAAGTGAGTTTCCTTAGCACATGTTTGGTACCTAGCACACATTCCTACTGAGAAAAGTATATCAGGTCTGCTGGCTGTAAGGTACAGTAGACTTCCTATCATACTTCTGTATAATTTTAAGTCTACTGGTTTACCATCAGGGTCACTATCTATTTTTATATTTGTGGCCATTGGAGTACTTATGCTTTTAGAGTTATCCATTTTAAATTTCTTAATTAGTTCTTTAGCATATTTAGTTTGATGTACATAATTTCCATCCTTGGTTTGTTTGATTTGTAACCCTAAGAAGAAATTGAGTTCCCCAAGTAAACTCATTTCAAACTCATTTTCCATTATTGTTACAAATTCTTTTAGAAATTTAGAATTAGTTGATCCAAATATTATATCGTCTACGTAAATTTGGGCAATAAATATATCCTTTTCTAAAATTTTAACAAACAAGGTTGGGTCAATTTGACCTTGTTTGAATTCTTTAGAAATCAAGTAGTTGGATAGTCTTTCATACCAGGCCCTAGGTGCTTGTTTTAGTCCATAAAGGGCTTTGCTAAGTTTATAGACATAATCTGGTTTTTCTATATCCTCAAATCCGGGGGGTTGTCCTACATAGACTTCTTCTTTAATGAGCCCATTCAAGAAGGCTGACTTTACATCCATTTGGTATAATTTGAATCCTTTATGGGATGCAAAGGCTAGTAACATCCTAATAGACTCAAGTCTAGCTACAGGGGCATAGGTTTCATCATAATCCAACCCTTCTACTTGACTGAATCCCTTAGCTACTAAGCGGGCTTTATTTCGGGTTATTTCACCTTGGTCGTTCAACTTATTCCTAAATACCCACTTAGTGTCAATTACGGATTTGCCCTTAGGTTTAGGTACTAACTCCCAGACTTGGTTTCTCTCAAATTGGGCTAGCTCTTCTTGCATGGCTAAGATCCAGTCAGGATCAGGTAGGGCTTCCTCAATAGTCTTAGGTTCAATCTTTGAAATCATGGCTATTTGACTAAGATTTCTATAGGAAGCTCTAGTTCTGACTCCTAAGGTTGGATCACCTACAATTTGGTCAGTTGGGTGACTGAGTTTGGGTTTCTTGGTTTTTCTAGTACTTGGCTCAGCTTCAGGTCCAGCTGGTCCAATAGGTTCAATTCTGGGTTCATTAGTTGGTTCAACTGATTCAGAAGTTGGTTCAATTGTTAAGTCATTAAAGGGTTCAGTTAGGGTTTCAGAGTTATCTTCTTGATCAGTATTTGATGAAGCTAAGTCAGAATTATCAGTTTTTGGATTAGTTTCTTCATCAAATATTAAGTTGGTTGTTTCTTCAATTTTCTTAGTTATTTTGTTGTAGACTCTATAAGCTCTACTTGTTGTAGAGTACCCTAAAAAGATACCTGGGTTTGACTTGGATTGGAATTTTCCAAGATAGTCTTTGGTATTAAGAATATGGACTTTGCATCCAAAGACTCTAAGATAGTGTAAGTTTGGAAGCCTATGGTAGTAAAGTTCATAGGGTGTTTTATTTAACCTTTTATTAAGCAGAATCCTATTTTGGATATAGCAAGCTGTGCTAATTGCTTCTGCCCAATAGTGGTTAGGTAGGTCAAATTCATTGAGCATAGCCCTAGCAGCTTCCTGTAGGGTTCTATTTTTCCTTTCTACTATGCCATTTTGTTGGGAGGTTCTGGGACACGAAAATTCATGTTTATATCCATTTATTTTACAGAATTCTTCGAATCTTTGATTCTCGAATTCTCCCCCGTGGTCAGACCTAAGTCTTTTAATTTTGGTATCATTTTGATTTTCAATCAATTTGCAAAAGTTGTTAAATAGGTTCAGGTTTTCATCTTTGGTCTTTAGAAACCTGACCCAGGTGAACCTAGAGTAGTCATCAATTATCACTAAGCAGTATCGGTTTCCACTTAGTGACTTGGCTCCATGTGAATCAAATAGGTCAAGGTGTAGGAGCTCAAGTGTGGTTTGGGTTTGATCAGATTGGATCAATTTGTGACTAGACTTGGTTTGTTTGCCTTGATTACAAGATTCACATATTAGGTTTTCATTTTTGATTTTGGGGATACCTTTGATTAAGCCAAGTTGGGTAATTTTTGAAATAGTTCTTAGATTGGTATGACCTAATCTTCTATGCCAGAGTTTTGATTGTTCTAACTGTGTTAACATGCATTTGGGTATAAGAGGAAGATTTATAGTGTATACATTGTTTTTCCTAGTGCCCTTAAGCATGATTTCTGAGTCTTGTGCATTTCTAATCAGGCAATTAGAATTGTTGAAAGTAACTAAATAACCAGAGTCACATAACTGACTTATGCTAAGTAAGTTAAAATTGAAGTTTTCCACCAATAGTACTTTCTTAATAATGAAATTGGATTTAAGTTCAATATTACCTGACCCAATTACCTTGAGTGTAGCATTGTTACCAAATGCCACTGAGCCCAGGTTTTTGAACTTGAGTTTGGTGAACTTCAATTTGTCCCCAGTCATATGTCTGGAGCACCCGCTATCTAACATCCATTGGTCCAAATCTTTATGTTCCTACACATAAAGAATTTTTGATGATTTGGATCCAATTTAAGTTAGGGATAGCTTAAATTGAGTTTCACTTCCTAGTCTGTCTCATCCCAGTCTAGGGTTTTCAATCACGTTAACCTTAAGGTTTTTGTGAGACAGGTTTGAAGGTAAAAATTAGTTTGAAAAGGAATTTTCATTTATTTTGAAAAGTTATATATTTTTTTTTCTTTTAAAAAAATAGAAATTTTGAAACCAGATTAAGTGTTTTTCAAGAGGATAATAAGTTTGAGAAGTAGAAGTTTTGAAAAACATATTAGAATCTATAATTATTTGAAATTTGAGTTAGATTCGAATTTGACAAAAGTTAATTGGAATTTGAATTTCAGAAATTGGCTTCCAGGTCTTGGCGAGGCACTAGGCCTTCTTTGGCCGAAGCCTTATGG